>JAVYIG010000416.1:115000-401607 GCA_035222895.1 Strongylocentrotus droebachiensis | reverse complement strand
GCATGGAAAAGGCATCATCAGCTTATGAATGTATTAGGCCTATCATGTTTCTGCTGTTCATGGATTTGGTGATTTTCGCCCTTCTTATATCTATGTATTCTACAAACTCTTTATAGGCCTACATCTGAATTTCTGTCCTGTAAAAGTGTATGCGAGATGGAAATAAAGATATAAGATGTCAATTCTTTTTGAAGAATTCAGGGATTGCACATTCATTATTAATAGGATGTGTTGGGAAAAGAGTCCACCGACATAGAGTGAGAGGGAGGGAGGGAGAGAGAGGGGGGAATAGAGAGACACACACACACACACACACACACACGCATGCTCACTCACACACGTGCACATACAGAAAGAGAGAAGAAAGAAAGAGAGAGAGAGGGGGGGGGGAGGGAGTTAATATAGGGGAGGGGAAGGAGAGAGAGAGAGGGAGAAAAGAGAGAGAGAGAGAGAGATGGAGAGTGCGTGTTCACAAATCTAAATGAAAGCAAACATCCATGGCTCTATCAATCATTCATAAAAAGCCGGGAAGGGGGAAGGATGGGCATATGGGATAATTATGACAATAAGCAAACTTAATTAGCCCCATCCATCGAAGCCAAACAACAAATAGTATACGCTCAGCTTCAGCAAACAAAGGTGGTACTAATTGACTTCAGTTCCATAGCACTGCCACTCCACGATCCACAAGTGAGTTCGACACTATTGATAGAATCATCAGAGTGACGTACAGCATACATTAAGACATTGAGTGTGAATATACGTCTACGACAATTCAAATGTGCGGGCTTCTGTACTTCTCATCCTAAAATTATTCTTTGTTGGGATAATTAGAACGGTGCCATTCTTGAAAATGGTGTTGAAAAGTTATATTTCAATGGAGGATCTACGTTTGATACCAATCATCATGGGCAATGGCTGCGTCAGTACTGGTGGACATCAGTCTTCATATCCGTGATGTACATCGCCGTCGTCTTCGGAGGAAAACGTCTGATGTCGGCTCGTGTCAAACCCTTTGATCTCCGCCGACCCCTCGTTGCCTGGTCGGCCAGCTTCGCGCTCTTCAGCTTCATCGGGATGCTGGTGACTGTGAACGACTTTGCACGCTGCGTCGTCGACGACGGTTGGCGCGCAACCATCTGCGACGCAAACTTCTTCGACGGAAAGGTGGGTCTGTGGATGTGGCTGTTCGCACTCAGCAAGGTACTCGAACTCGGCGACACTATCTTCATCGTCCTTCGCAAGCAGAAACTTATCTTTCTTCATTGGTATCATCACGTGTCCACGCTCATCTACACTTGGTATTTATACAACGACTTCATGTCGGTAGGCCGCTATTTTGCCACCTTGAACTTCGCCGTGCACTTTGTGATGTACACGTATTACGCCCTGAGCGCCGCCAAAGTCGTCCAGAAGCCGCGCCATATCAAGGTCGCAATCACTGCCATGCAGCTCATCCAGTTTGTCATCTCAATCGGTGTGACTATATATGCATCCTTCGAGCTTTGGGCGGGAAGGCACTGCGACACAAATTTGACAAACATTTTCTGGACTATGATCCTGTATGTGAGCTTTTTGTATTTCTTTCTGCGATTCTTTTATGATTCGTATGTTAAACGACCTGAGAAGCAAAAAGTTTAACAACAATGTGTTGTCAGGTTGTATACCACATAATTATCTATCCTCGACTACAATAATTCTGCACGGCAGTGTTTTATACATTTTCGCAAGCTTCCAGCTGCATTTATTATTTTTGTATAAGATTTCGTTTCATGCAACTGTTCTCATATCTTAGCGACTAGAAAACAGTAAGTTAAAAAAGTATAATGTTATGACCATTATAACGATTTTGCAGTCAGCTAGGTCCATCAAGGGAGTTGCCTTAGTAGGTGGCGGAATAATGGACCAGTGTATTAATCAGGTTCCATCGTTGTAAATCCCTTTGTTAATGTTTTAAGATAAAAAAAATCTCATGATATTTAAGTTTCAAGTTCATTTCAAGTTTATTTGTTTCCACTTTATCAAAAATATCATAATTGAACATAATGTACATGGTAATAATTATAACTAAACATACAATATAGGAACATAATATACATGGTAATAGTTATGACAAAAGATACAATCATAAGTATGATAAATACATTGAAAAAGCTAAATAAAGTGGGGGATCTACTAAAAAGCAAAGCTTCTATTATAATGTAGGCCCCAATTAATGGTTGTGTATATAAATTAATCCTTATTTCACTCTAACAATGACCCACGGATGGCATCTCTAAGCACTTTCTAACCAGTGCAACTACTATGAGGCCTATCATTATTGCTAAAGAAATATATATAGCCTATTTTTATACAGTTAATAACTAAGTTATTCATGCCCATTGTAGTTTTTATGTGTGTTTTTCGTTACTGAAGAGTGAAAGATGGACTGATTGAATGTGGGTCTTTTTTGAATGCTTTTAGATCAAATTCTCAAGAAACATTATTGTCGGGAAAATAACAAAAATGAAATCTTGGTAAGGGTATGAATAATTTAGTTGTTAACTATATATATAACAATATATTAAGAAGAACAGAGTTCCGACGAGATGCAGTCTTAAAATATGTAGTAAAAATATAGAGTTCCCAAGTCCCAACATTACAAATGATATACACAAGGAGCACGGTTTTAATTTCGCAAGCGCTTAATACAGTCATTATGATACATACTTGGGGATTAACATATCTCAACAGAGATCTAAATTGTTATCATTTATCGCACAGTTTGTATCAGTATTTAGTGTAGGAGAGAATTCTAAGAATGGTATCTAACTGTGTATCAGTCATTGCGAGCTTATCAAAGCTGCTTTAAGTCGATCATCCAATATTATTCTCCGGAATAGATTCGTTTTTACATCAAAGGAACTCAATAAGAGTGGTTAGAGAACACCGATATTACATGGGATGAGGATTTACTAAGTTAATCATATACTACAGTGCATGCTTATGTTTAGCACCGCAGATTAAATATTAATCATTAAACACATTCCTGATCAGCATGACAATAATTGTTGGAGTACGTCACGTGTTAACTTAATTCACAGTATGTCAACTTAATGGTCAATATATAACTTACTAAGTATCTAACGCTCAAAGTCAACGTGACTTGTAATCCTATAAGGATAGCTAGGATTTAATTTGGGTTTCATCATTATTTGTTCATACTATCACATGTTTATCGATACTTTTATATTGATACTATATGTTTGTATTCTCATACCCCGAGAGGGGGTCGATAGAGTCAATGAAAATCTTTCAAAATCATTACATAATGTGTTTTTCAAACAGCTTTGGAGAAGAAAAAAAAACTCATCGCGTGTATAATGAAATAGAAGTGGAGATAAAGCTTGACATGACATGATTCTGACTAAGATGTAACAATAATATGATAATTCCGTTACCAGGCAACACGCCATTTTAGCGCTATAAGCTTGTACGCATTGTTTGTATTTAGTTTGTGCACTTGTTTGTAATTTTGAATTTACTATTGGAATAAATTAAAACCGTTAAATTCAGAAATGAACTCTCAAGGACTTTTATTTTAACTGTTTTAATTTTTATATATATGCATGTACAGTTTAACCTGTTCATAAAGACCACCCAAGGGAGACAAGAAAAGTGGTCTTTATAGGCAGGTGGTCTTTAAAGTACAGGTTCCTTTAGTACATCTTTCAATGAGAAACCCTTTTCAAGGGAAACAAAAAGTGTGGTCTTTGTAAACAGGTGGTCACTAAAGCAGGTTAGACTGTATATTGAAATTGGTTCAGTATAACCACGTCAGAGGTAAAATGCCAGAGATAAGAATTTCAGAGGTAAACACGTCAGAGTTGATTTTTAAAGGTTTTTAGGCATTTAATTACGGTCAGATGAGCATCTAGGGGTAAAGCCCCGGCGGGGGTCCAGGGGGAGAAGCCCCTTGAAGCTCGGGGTTTTAGGCATTTAATTACGGTCAGCTGAGCATGTTTTGATACCTTGTTTTGTGACACTGGCAGGTCCCTATTCTTTCTTTCCTTTATGTTTTTCTTTCTATTTCTCTTTGACATACTTTTCAAAAAAGTGTGGGGGGGGGGGGGTTCGAGCTCCCGAGCCCCGTGACGGAAAAATACGTACTGGGACGGAAAAATGATAAAAGTAAAAGTGTTGGAGGTAAAATAGATATCAGAGATAGACACGTCAAAGGGTAAACTAAAGTAAGAGTACCACAATTTCCTCGCTTGTCAAGCCTATATGTCGGGCTGCGAAGTAAGTAATGCAATTTTCGTTTTTTTTTTATTATAAAGAAATGAGAATTGTGACCGTAAGATGCAAAACAAACTTTGGAACTTCTCTAGATCTAGTTGCTCTGACATGGAAAACCGATAGTGTACGTCATATTTAAATCATGAAAACGATATGACGATTCTCTGTATATTCATTCGAAATTCCCTCACTGTCTTTTCAGTGCAAATTTCATTATGAAAATGTTGCTCTTTAAACAGTGGTGTATCTAGAGATTGTGGCACCCAGGGCAAATAACAATATTGCGCCCCACCTAAAATTGTCAGCTCACAATGTAATACTTGGCAGTGTTTTTGTACCAAACACGAGATCGGCAACCCAATGTGTTTTCTTTAATTAACATTCTTATCCTTATACTTTTGCATAATTTGAACGAAATTAATTATTAGTTCTTGAGCTACTATGAAAAAGTTGATGGTAGAATGCAAAGAAACTGCGTTTCTTAGGGAGAACGCGAAGAAAAATCTACCGTTTTGTCACTTTTCTCCCATGCTTCATTGCACAAGAATTAAGAAAGGATCTGAAAAAAGGGAAATAAAAACAAAAAAAAGAAGGACATGTGGCAAAAAAGGTGCACTAAAAAGGTTTGTGACGGTGAAGTCGGGTCATTCCCGCGGTTATAGGACACCTACCCCCTGTACATCCACCCCCCCGGCTAACCACCCAAGTCAACTACCTCCGAGGGCACCCGGCCTCTAGGACTACTACCCCCGGGACAACTACCCCCGGACAACAACGACCCTAGAACAAATACCCCGGACAACTACCCATAGGAACTATCCTAGAGGGTAGTTGTCTGGGGTAGTTGTCCTAGAGGATGGTTGTCGTAGGGGTAGTTGTCCTAGGGGGTAGTTGACTGGGGGTGGTTATCCGGGGGTGGATGTCCAGGGGGTAGGTGTCCTAGAGAGTGATTGCCTTAGGGGGTAGTTGTCCTAGGGGGTAGTTGACTGGGGGTGGTTATCCGGGGGTAGATGTCCAGAGGGTAGCTGTCCGGATACGTATTCCCGCATGTGATAGCAATTTCGGAAATGTGACAACGAAGGCAAATAAATACTTTCCTTACTTCTTTTTAAATGCTCTCATTCTTCATGTTGCAACTATCCCTCCCCTTCGTACACCACACTCAGTGGCGTAGACAGGTTCGTACACCTGGGGGGGATGACTCAGGGGCGGATCTAGCTTTTTGCTAAGGGGGGGGGGGGTGACCAAAATAATGACGATGCGGAGCATCGTCCACGAGCCGCGAAGCGGCGAGCCGATTTTTTTTGGGGTGTTTATTTGAACCCCGTAAGTGATGTTTTCCTGGCATCTATTAACACAATGGAGACCATAAAAAGCAGTGCATGATAACGTCTTTTTAAATCAAGTAACAGTTAAATACACAGTTATATCCAGAGTTATCATGTGTTTGGTTAAGTTACCAGATGAGTTGAATATCTTCTCACAATATTTGCACTTTAAAGGGTTTCTCTCCAGCGTGCGTTCTTTTTTGTCTTTTTTTTTTTTTTGTCTTTTTTTTTTGGGGGGGGGGGGGGGGCGCCCAAGGGGGGGGGGGTTTAAACACCCTAAACCCCCCCCCCCCCCGTAGTTCCGCGCCTGTTTAATCTTGTGGTTATCTTGTGGTTTCCAAACCACAAGATAACCACAAAACACTTTTAAGATTTTCTTTTTTTTTACCATCTGAATTGGCTTTCACCGTGTGAATGCGGCTAATAACAATAAACACAATTACAATAATGATGAGGATTATTATTATCATCATCATAATTATTATTATTATTAATATTATAATTGTTATCATTATTATTATTACTATTATTATCATCATTATGACTTATTAAGTAAGCAAATATCATTCCCCAAAACCTGGGGGATGATTGTACATGCCATCCCCCCCCCCACCTTGTGAGGTGGGGGGGGATGCATCCCCCTCATCCCCCCCGTTGTCTACGCCCCTGACCACACTCATCAATTAAGAGCACAAAAAGGTTCCAGGGGCTCTTTGCTTAGGACATAAAGTAGCTAGTATCTTTCTACGCGGAATATAACTTTGCAGCTAAACGCTCGGAAAAAGGGCAAAGGGAAAACTGGCCTGACAACACTTGCACTGCAGGAAAAAAAGCCAGGGTTCCGGAATTCCGTCGGAAGTTGTTAAAAATTACCCATAGTTTCAACACAAAGGGAAAAAAAATCGATCCGAAAAGCCACAGAGTATTAAAAAAAAAGAGATGAAAACTCCGACCGAAACTCCGCTGGTTTTTCCAGTGTCGATGTTCGCTCTCAAAACACCGGTGAACTATATTGGTGTTCTCTCTTCAGCCCTACAGCCCCTAGTTGTCCTAGGGGATAGGTGTCCCGGGGGCGTAGTTGTCCGGGGGGTAGTTTTCCTAGGGGTTAGTTGTCCTAGGTGGTATTTGGCTGGGGGGTAGTTGTCCGGGGTAGTTGTCCCGGGAGTAGTCGTCCTAGAGGGTGGTTGCCCTAGGGAGTAGTTGACTGGGGCTGGTTACTCCTTAGCCCCCCTTACAAATTGAAATTAAAGGAGTCACCTATTTTATGGTCTCGTTGGAATTGGGAGTGAGTTTGTTTTGAGGATAGGCTACCCTAAACGTTAATAACTTTGCGCCAATCATTGCACTCTTTCAGAAGAAGTCACGTGGGTTGTATCCAGTGGCGGATCCAGGGGTGGGAAAAACGTGTTAAATTAACCTTTTTTTTAGTGAGATGGGGCCCCCATCCCCTGGCGCTCAAGGGGGGGGGGGGGCGATTTTTCAAATTTTCGAGGGCCAAAAAAAAAATAAAATGTGAAGAAGTGTCAGTAAAATACCTGCCTTTAAGTTCTGATCTGGCCTATATTGCTGCAAAACAATTAAATTTGTTTTATTCTGTTTTGTTCTGTTTTAGTATTGCTTCGTCTACAGAAATTCGTGGATAACGCATAACTACGCTGGAGGGGATGATGGTTAAAGGACGGATCCGTACTTGCAGGATGCCACCATTCCCTGGCGAAATCAGACTTATTGAACAGGGGGGGGGGGGGGATAACAGACAAAATAATAGAGTCGCATAATAGATCCATGGACTACCCTATTTTACCGCATGAGCAGACAGGAGGGGGTGGGGGCATGGCCCCTTGTTCTCTGGCTACCGATATGCTACCATTCCTGTTCTCACAGCAAACAAGGCCCCTTCCGGCCGACCGGATACCCTCTAACACCAAGCAACTAGGGTATGCGTCGATCGAAAGTGCATTGGTAAATTATAGATTCATGTTTGGCTGAGGGACATCAGTGCCCGGCGGAGATTTGAACCTCTAACATCTTGACCTAAAGTCGATTGAATGAACCAAGACACCAGGAAGCTCCGGACCCTCTAGGCTCCCCTCCTCTTATCAAACGTTATCGCCATTTCTTTCTCCCTTCTCTCTCTCTCTTTCGTTCTCCCTTTCGTGCTACTAGGGACTTTTAGATTTGCGTGGACTGATCCGTGTGACTTCAATTAAAAGCAGTGCATTAAAAGGACGTCGACCGTAGCAATCCCCATTGTCTTCGTGCGAATCTAAAAGTCCCTACTGTACTTTCCATGTAGTGAGAGCTATTCAAGTACAAAAGATAATAATGGTCAAGGTGGTGATTCCTGATACAGGATGATTCTGTTTACCCAAGCCCTTCCTGGCATTTTCAGAACGCCCCAAATATTCATTTGTACAAGCTTCGCAGCCAATTTCACATCATTCTGTTGTCATACCTGAGGTTTCATCAACTAGAGATGGCTCAAGAGCGACCATCAAACCCCCAGCCAACTCGCGTTGGTCTGTGGTGCGTGCCTCGATCCACTTCCACCGTTTTAACCAAATGTCTGAGCGCCATTGACGGAATGGAAGTCTATCTCGAGCTCTACTCCTATGCTTCTCTCCTTAGAGGCTATTACTCGACGTCGACAGGTCGTCAGCTTCCTTGCGACATCGTCGGGAACGAGGCGGTCTACACAGAGGCAAACGACATCTGGGAGAAAAATGTCGGCTACCGAATGCTGCCGAGATGGATGTCGTAAGTATTATTTATTTTATCAGGTATATCACGAAAAAATCTACTTCGACCGGATTCCCGTCCCTCCTTGTAGTCTGGTCAGAAAGGCGTCACCGTGCACCCCGGCGATATCATTTTTTCTTTAAACCAAGTTTTCGTATTGCCTGAAGTGTTTATGTACCCATTGTCAAATCGTGTCGCATGAAGTTGGAAAAATAGGGCCATCTTAGCGGCCCATATATTTTTTTGATGAAATTTCAAAATTAGCAAATAATTTGAATTAGAGACCGTACAATCATAAATATGATAACATCCCTGAGAAATATGTTTAGACAACAAAGTGACGGTGATATTTTTCCTTTAACCAGGCTCCGATGAAAATTAATAAACAAAACAAAAAAGTTAACCAATTTACACTAAAAAACGACATCTTGATACCATTTTAGTTTTTCAACTAGTAGCTCAAAATTGTTTCAATTTTGTTATAAATTTGTTAAGAGTGATTTTGGTTTTGGGGGGCATAAATGTGCAAAAATAAGATAGAATTCACTTAGGAAATAGTGTTTTATGCACGATCAAGTCCCATTGGCTATTGTGGGCGAAACCCTTGTGTGTGTTAGATGCGGTACGATTCTGACAATACAAATATCATTGGCATCATTGTACGGAATAACATACCATTTTTGTTATTCATTATTTTCTTTGCAATATAGATTGAGTACTTTGTACTGTTTGACGGTTAAAAACTTAAAGACATGAAAATCAACAATTTTAGACCCGACCGAATGCACATAACCAATGCAGAAAAGAATATGAACGATTTTGTGTTTGTTTTATTTCCACGCGGGTTTGAGTTTTAAGTTTTTCCTGGCATCAACTTCTTAAACATCGGGTTGATGATTTTGAGAATAATTCACCTAAAAAAAAAGTAATAGAAAATCGTTTCTTTCCTACCTTGTCTCGTAGACACACCTGTTGTAACAGACAGTTGGGACAAATTATCTCTCAAGGTGAATAATAGCTAGTGGTTCAAATTTTGCAAAGTACCCGTAGAAATAATATGTCAGACTATTTACAAACTAATGTCGCTTCTTTGCAGATGAAAATAAGTGAAAAGAAATTCATAATCTCTATAAAGTAATAAGGCCTTAGAACCGAGTACAGAAATAAGCTAAGAAGTAAGACATTAATTATGATGAAGCTGAATTAGCTTTGGTGTAGACGTTAGGCTCTCTCTAAAAGACATGTGCTCTATAAGAACAGCCCTGGCGAAGTGATGAATATAGGTGAGGCAAGCAAGTGTAATATGCATGCTATTCCAGTACCTTGGGTGGTTGCACATCCCAATCACATAGGATGTGGACTGTGCTTGACAGAATTACTGCACATCCCAATACAATAAGGTTTAGAATATACTTGCCAGAGAAAGGATGTGTGGCACTCTAATAATGCTACAGGTGTCACTATATAAATGGGTGACAATAAAAGACCAGACTTCAAGCCCCGCAATAAAGACAAGACAATAATATTTACAAATGTAAAGCTCTTCTAAAGTCAAGTCACTACAGTACGTCCCTATTTTCACGAAGTGACGGATGAGCGCGCAATTAAAAGAAAGTTAGTTTTGAATAAATCACTTTCAAACTTTCAAATTATCATCTCAACCTCTGTAATGTAGCAAGGGCAAATAAATGTTATATATTGGGATAGAACATATCTTAATGTTTAGTTCTATGTTTAATTATTTCCATAATTTCTTATATTTTAGGGGAAATTAGCTGTAAACATAACCGTCACTTCGTGAAAACACGATATTCAAGGATGCGCTGTGATTTTTTTTTCACGAAGTGACGTCTCGTAGCCGCGCGCGTAAAACATACGGGATTTTTCTCTCGTGGATGAACTTCCCGAAATGAACACTTAATACGGCAAAACGTTTATTTAATTGATGTACAGATAAAGTAACTCGCACTACGAGCTTTGATTTTGTTTTCACGAAGTGAGAGCTCGTAGCCGCGCGCGTATACAACATATGGGATTTTTATTATGTGAAGCAATGTCATGATATTCAACAATGGCAGTATAATACATGTAAAAGTAGGCCTAGTAGTAGAGGTATCATTCTGATCCTTATTATCCTGATTATCTTTTGCAAAAACGTCTAGACGATAAACTCAAAGGCATGACAATTGACAATTTGTCATGAATCATTATCTTTAAGCCTACCATTATATGCATCTGGCTCGAATTTTGCTTAGGTATTTGGTACTGGATGATTTAAATGGTAAAAAGTCCTATTCATTCTAGTCTTATTCATTTGCCATTATGTTTTATGCATTCAAGTTCCAATGTTTCTGACTGTTTTCAAGACAATATCTTTTTTGTCGATCATGGTTCTATGTAGCTTGATATCTCATGGTAATTTTGATAGAAAATCAATCCCAGCAACGATTTCTGAATTGTAGCGACAATCGCGTTCGCCTGTGCTGCTCTTCAATAGTATTTTGACAAGCAGTATTAATAAATTTTCGAGGACTCATGATAAATTCGTTTAACAGTTGGTTACCCTCATTTGATTCTTTTGTTCGGATTATTTGGAGGGGAGAGATAGAAGTGAACGGTCTCACGCTTAACGACGTTGTATTATTATTTGTCCATCGTCTAGCTACGATGCTCTTTGAATCAAAAACAGCTTTTATTCTTAGGCTTCCTGTAAGAAATTTCAATTGTTGTTAAGGAATTTTTTGGTTGCACTCTGTAGATTATGATGAGTTTGACCTTGTTTTCAATAACAAGATCTAACACACGATGAAAATCTACTGGGTGCATGCCAATATTCTTTACATCAATAAACACAAATGAGGTGCTATTCGGTGTGGCGTACACATGGCGTACGCATGGTAGATAAAATTATGCTCATCAGTACTGGGTCGAATAAATTAAAGAGAACTGAATTTGAACCCGGGCCATAGGCTACCCCCTCTCTCCCTCTCTCTCTCTTTTGTCATTGCCCTTCCTTTCCCTCGCTTATTTCCTTTTTGCCACGGAGTATGTATGTGCATATGCAGGCGCGTACACGGGGGGGGGGGGGGGGGGGGGGGGGGTTTTGTAGGTTAACCCCGCCCCCCATCATTTTTTTCTTTCTTTTTGCCCAAGGGGAAGGGGGTGTAATCAGTAGGGGAAAAATTGTTTAACAGTTGATTCCCTTGGTTGACTTTTTTTGTTCGGATTATTTGGCAGGGAGACATAGAAGTGAACGGTCTCACGCTTAACGACGTTGTATTATCACTCTTATTTGTTCATCGTCTCTACGATGCTCTTTGAATCAAAAACAGCTTTTATTGTTAGTCTTCCTGAAAGAAATTTCAATTGTTGTTAAGAAATTTTTGGTTGCACTCTGTTGATTATGATGATGTGTTTGATCTTGTTTTCAATAACAAGATCAAACACATAATGCAAATCTACTGGGTGCATGCCAATAAGTTGTTTACAACAATAAACAAAAATGAGGTAAACATAAATTTAAAATATCAAATAATTCATACCTAACATATCATCATCAATTATCATCAATACTGTATTGCATTTTGTAACGTACATTTATGGTTTTGTGGAAAGACTCATCATGTATACATCCACGGATTACGAAGGTTATTTCAAACATTATACAGTACTTGTAAATATGCTAAAATGTCTTTATCTTTTGCATCATCATCCTCATCATCTGCGTAGATTGTTTAGAAGACAAAAGAGGTATTCAAAACAGTACTGTGAGGTATAGTCTCTTCCTTGCACGCCATGGTTATCATGTTCTAGCTGAAAGGTTTATATGTTGATCGTAACGAAACAGGGCAGTTCTTGAGAAAAATAGATGGTGGAGTTCTTCAATGGGAAATATGGCTAATATAATCATCAACGTTATTTTTATGTTCAATACTGTTTTTCTTAAATGTTTTGTGAATAAAGTAGTAGAAACAAGTCAGTTTACACAATCTCTTTGTAGGGTATTTCAATAAAATTTAGTACACAGTCTCGAACGCTACAAAGTTTACCAATGCTAAAATGTTATCGTCACCCCGGCGAACACGTAATCTTTGACTAAACAATTATCAGCTTAACAATAAATGATAAACATGGATTTCTCATCATACAGATAAATTAAAAATAGCAAAATTATATTGTATGGTTATAGGATAGTTTGAAGTACCAAATACAATTATGATGAGAATAACTAGAGAAGTAAAAACTAAAACGATTAAATGTGAACTAGTAACATTGCGTTTTGACAGAAAAACAAATTGTGGAAATGTAAGTTATATTCATGTTCTAATAAAGGCATCAACCCCTGTAAATACTAACATTTAAAAGAAATAAACAAATTCTTCAATACAAAAATATGATATGAGAATCCATGGAACTGAAATTCAAAAATAATTTGCATTACTGATTTCTAAAAATAAGGTAGGTATACCTGATAAATAGCTGTTCTAAGCTATACATTTGAATATCAAAGATTTATGTTTGCAGGAGTCCATTACAATACGGTAACAGAAAACTGATACAGGTACGACCATTCAGTTCATTGTTTCAGAAATCATGGACAATGTTACCAGTTCACTTTAAATCAATTCATTGATTGTTATAATCGATCCATGTCATTGCGATTACTGAATTCTGCACACAATTTAAAATTATGAGTGGAGTATTTTATATTTATGATATTCAAAATGTTTACAATTAAACAGTATACAAGAGAGATTGAGGTATTAAAACATTGAAAAATTGGCACAACGATCAATACGATTGATTCTAGTCTCTTGAGCATGCACTTCAAGAAAAGTTCTTAAAATTTCTTCACACGTATGTCATCCAAGCGGTAGTGGTTGAAGCAGCGAAGATTCTTGATCTAGACTGCTTGAAAGCAAAAGAAAATAAGAGAAAGAAAAATCATAATGAAAAATTCCAAGTCAAAATCAATAGAAAATCATTATCAGAATGTCAATTATGAAAGGGAAACTTTACAGTGCATTATATTTATGATTAGGTGAAATTATTTTGTGTAGTTTTGGTACCAACTTTTAGAGAGGCTCTTAAATTAGATACTTTAATTGGTATAACCTTATTATTAACGATTTTTGTTAAGGATTTAAAAAAAAAAATAGATGCTGACCTCGATAGGACCACTCATTCCCTACTAAGAGAGCTAAACATTAAAAACAATTAATTAGGAATATCTCAAATTTTTAACTATTTGGAAACGATCAAGAAGGGAAGAAGATACCCTTTGACTTGTTCACAAGCATAGACAGTGGCTCATCATCAGAATCGCCATCGAAGCCATCTGAACTACTTTGATGTCACCATGCCAAGTCACATCTGCAGCTATGGCTGTATTCAGTGAATTACTTCAACAATTCCATTCCGCTCCCACTTTGAGGTTACCATGCCAAGTCACATCTGCAGCAGAATTATCAAGGACCCATCTAACCAGCATGTCGGTCCCTGTATCCAATCTAATTTTGTAGAATGAAATAAATAATTACAGTACAAGTTATTTTCCTTTTTTGTTGTTGCAAGCATTGGTAAAGAAATACATCTAATATTATCTTTTGTACATCAAATTAATCACTAGGCATAACTGACCCCAAACAGACGTTTTCAATTGCCCCTACCAAACAACTACCACCCCAATGCACATTATGCAGTGAGTGTGCTTGGTACTTCATGATCAAGACTTGACTCTAGTTTCTATACACTCTATTTACAACAAATAATCAAATTTTGGTTCATAGAAGTTTTAGCTGAAAATATTATATACCAATGGACATGTACTTATATAGCCTTCGCCAAAATTAGAAACACGTTCCTGTCCAGCTTTGTACTATATCTGCTAAGTGCATTACATATTCCATATCTATATTTCCCTGTTAATATTTAATTGCTTATGTAGCCATCATTCATAAAAGAAAATCAATGGATGGCATTATACAGACCGATCATGATTAATCATAACTCTCTATATGCTGCTAATGTGTGATTTTCTTTCACAGACCATGAAAACTATTCTCATCTGGATTTGTATTTGGCCTGCGGCATTGAAAAGTAGATATACCAGTTCTAGTGCTTCCTTCATATAAGCGCAAATTGTATCTACTGCATCTGAAACTAAGTGAAAGCAAAAACATCATCATAATCATTACCACTGAAGTGTAGGTTATTCCTGTATATTCTCATGTGTAATGTTGTGACATGTACATCATCTGGTATGGTGCTTGCTTGGAACATTCTTTAAAACACGGAGTGGAGTTGGGCAACATTTGCTGGTATCAAAAACAGTTGTTAAAAAGAATTATTTTATAGACCAAGGATACTAAAGTGCTGTCTTTAAAACACACCTTGAGTACAGACAATGGAAGAAAATAAGGTAAATATGTGTGCACTGTTCCCCAACCGGTAGACTACTCATGAGATTACTTCAGTCTCAAAACAAAAGTATCCCATTTCTGGATGGTGCCATTTAGTCATTTTCAGGGTAGGACAGTAGACTATTTGATTTTCATTTTTTAAATAACTGTTCATTCATGTCCCTTTTTGCTTGAAAGGCAATTTATTCCCTATCAGTTAAACAGGAGGGTCTACATATCCCATGCCATCTCAGCTCAGCATGATGATAACTTTCATAACTTCCCTTGCCCTTGGCCATGTTGGCCTTGGGCTTGGAGCCCTGAAGCTGCTTACACCTCAATCACACCTTTACAAGTAAAGTCAAAGTTAAAATTTTGCTATATTATATATTAGTGACAGTGGTACTATCCTCGGTATAAATTGCTTCTTTGTATAAATTGTACAAATTGCTTCATTATACGGAGAGGGGTTTTAAACTAACGTCCTAACGTAATGAACTGATCGCAACTAATATTCAACCACTTCATCCTTTCTTTCCTAATGAATTCTTTAAAATAACAAGCCGAATAACAATACAGAAAATAACTACTAACAATTTACTGATATTGTTAATTGCACAACACAACGCCACTAGGCTATCGTCGATCCAACAGTAAAAGTATTAAGAGAGGACCAGTAACTACGCCCTCTCACATTGCCTGGCGGAAATCTTCGAATGACTATGGAAACGCCATTAATCGCAACAACAACAACAACAACAACTCAGTTTTGTCTAGATCCTGATCTACTCACCTCTAGATTACTGACTAGTGGCTGACATAAATTGATTATGAAATGATGAACTAGAGTTATAGACTCTAAATAAAATGTACAATTAGCTAAACTACTAATACTAAAAGTACAAGTAAAACTAAAACTAAAACAAAAGTAGGGTCTAAACTCTAAGTCTAACTTTCGTTAAAAGTAAAACTTCGTTCTTATTCTTTCATAACTTCCCTTGCCCTTGGCAGATGTAAGCAGATGTAAAACAACAAACTTAAGCAGATGTAAAACAACAAACTAAAACAAACCTTATTAAATCAATATTTGATGTGAATTGAGATAAGAAAGACCCCCCAATTAAGGTATTTAATTTAGATGTATGTTTGTTCAGACATGATTTGGTCGTTTTAGTTTTGCATCACATACTTCACTCCTTTATTCACTTACATGAAAATAAGTATATATGGGGCGATGTGTGGAACGGCGATGCATTTTGTATACATTTCTGCGCTCAATTATTGCTTACAAAGAATCAGAATGACTCAAAAGAGTGTATCATATAACTTTACCTTAAAATAAACTGTAACAAACTCACCTTTACATAGTCTGTCACTGTTCCAAATTGCGAAATTTTCACTCCCGTCACTTCGTGAAACAAATAAAAGCAGAAAAAGAGCGGACGAGAATTTCATGAAGTGACGACCGGCTGTAAGCGCAGCGCGTAACTTAGCCGTCACTTCGTGAAAACAGGAAATCCTTTTACTAGGTATTTTCTTGTTTACGTCATTGTCATAGTGACATAATTCGATATTATTGTGGTTCGAAATTTTGTGAGGTTTAAGATGTTAGTGAAAGATGTCCAAAAATGCAAAAATGCAAAAAAAAAAAAATTATATGCGATATAATATGCGAAAAAAGGGACGAGTAGCTCCCCTCTAGATTTGTTGTGGAATGAAAAGCAGCAACAAATCGATGAGGAAATATAATCCTACGTGACTCTGTATGTTGACTTGAAAATACAAAAATATGGTAATACTGTTGAAACACAGTAGGTTAAGTATGCCTCACCCGACTTCGAAAAAGGCCATGTACCTTGCTAACCGGTCAGTTGGTTGGGCGGAGGAACCTTTACGGTTACAGTATTTAAGGTTGCTCTCTTCTTCCCTGGCCGCCATCTTTTGCACTCAGAATACTGCTACAAAAATTTGTATTTGCACAGTTTTTGTCATTCCAATTTTGTATTTACCATGTTGTCCTCCCGGGTTACACCTATGAGTCTACTTATAAGCCTACTATATACTATTTCTACTATAAAAACTACTACAACTACTATTTTACTACTACTACTACTACTACTACTACTACTACTACTGCTACTACTACGACGACGACGACTACTACTACTACTACAACTTGTCTGCTAGCAAAGACTATAATATGACACTTTACCCGAAATTCCTAAACCCTTGAGCAGAGCCTAGATCTGTCAGTTTCTGGCATTGTCTAGAACAGCTTGATTAATTACAGAGTATATCGTAGTCACATTTTGCAGACACTGTTACACACAGTAACATACGTCACTTGCTGACATTGTTTTGATTCTCCGTTCTTCCATTCTTTTCAGATATCAGACAATCAAGGAAGATCTCGAAAATGCAAGCAGTCAGTACGTTCTGCTCAAGGAAATGGCGTCAAATCCGATTGACCCTCACTGTCTTCCCGAAGGATACAAATACACCTTCCTCATTCGGGATCCATCGCGGGTCTTCACTTCGGCTCGGAAAATAGCGGGGTCTAAGTATGCCGAGGTCGGTATGATACCCTCCGAAGCTGATTTCGATTTAATCCGAGATGACCCGATCGACAATCAACCAATGAAATGGTTCGAAAATCAACATCGGCTTTGGAAATACGTGAAAGAGAATATCGACCCAGAGCCGATTGTCCTCGACGCTTCCGACATCGTCTCCAGACCAGGACCAACTATCAAGGCATTCTGCAATGTTGTCGGGTTTCCATACAGCGACGAGCTACTTCAATTGAAGCCTACAAGTGAAATTCCAAATAATTTTGTCACAGCAGGTAAAAACGTGTTCAAGGAGATGTTCATGTATTATGAGAGAGCCTTCACGAGCACGCGTTTTGTGCCCGACGAGCTTGGTTCAATACCACGTGATCAGCTGTCAGATGACGTCATCAGATGTGTAGATTATTCGATGCCGTTTTATCAGGAGATGCTTGAGAGCAAGCTATGTGTTTCGTAGATCTCGATCTATATTAAAGATACTATGTCCCTTTTGCAGCCAACATCGAATTTCTGTAGAACTTTGCAGGAATTATGAATATGTCATGTATGCCCTATGGCCTATCTGTGAAATTTAAACGATAGCAGACTAGCAGTGTCCTAGTATTCGAATTATGCAAGGAAACCTGTTTACTTTCTAGATTTCCCTGTCAGACACTATCGAGTGACTGACCGACATTTTTTTCCTTTGGTAATGACATACATAAAATGAGCTGTAACAGGTACATGTGTATTTTTCTACATCAATAACCCACTACTTTAAATGGCCAAAATTAAACTGATTGAATCTTTGTGCAGCACAAAATGTACGACCATTCGGTACAAGGGTCTGAAAATTAGACTATTACTTAGGTGATTGCAATCACTTATGTCGATTCGAAAACTAATGGTCGTTATTTTCCCACAAAAAAGGGACTTTTAGATTTGCGTGGACTGATACGTGTGACGTCCATTCAAGGCAGTGCATTAAAATGACGTCGATCGTAGCAATCCACGTTGTCGTTGTGCAAATCTAAAAGTCCCTAATGCCATTTTCAATTCCTTTCGTTTTGAGGGAAGTTCTAAATAAGTATTGTCTTTAAAATGCCTTTGGAATTTAACCTTTTCATTTTTGTTGACCTGCAAATGGGACATAGTACCTTTAAGTCTTTCTTGACTTGTTTAGAGAAGAGCCAAATTGGGTGGGGGATGTGTATATCATAATCCATGTAGCAATTTAATTAGATGCTTGCAGTGAAACTTCATTTTGAAGACCCTTTAAAAACAACTTTAAAGCAATGTAAAATAGTTATCATGTCACCATTAAACAAAAACTTGCTTAAAACGGCATACCCCAAAAATATCCCACACTAACGTGTACATTTGCGAACACATTGGAGGTAGACGAACTAGGTGGCCTGGGCGTTATCCCGATGACCATAGCCCACAATACCAACAATGTCGGTCTTCTTTGCTTTCTAACAACTTTCTAAAGGTTCACATTTACATCGAGATTGTCGGTCTCAAGGGCTGCCTGTTAAATGGCGGGTTCCAAGTCAAGATTTATTTCGCTTATTAGTAAACAATGATCCACTTTCTATCAGAATCATTCGGCAGATGCTACTCATTCAAACTTAATGTTTGTTTATTAATGCGTTGCATTCAAAAATTTAATTCATGTTTAATTATCATTTGCTTAATTATGTTATTTTATTATTGAGACAGTAGCGTTAAAAATACTGTAACGGACCAGCCCGTTACAGGTAGTTATCTTGCAGAAAACGTAGAGGGCAGTAAGCTTTTGGGGCGTAAGAGCTCAGAGCGCGATTACGGACGCACCATGCGTAAAGCAGCTCTCAGATGCTATAAATAGCAGTAACCAGCGGGTATTTCGTCACTTCGACACTGGCTCTCGTCTTGGTGAGATGGCGAACTCTCCGCTTTGCTCCAGCTGAGCTAAAGTAAGGAAAAGGACTGGAAGCGAGAAATAGAGTTCCTACAGAAGGCAATCCCTGCCTTTACTACTTGTTGAGATGAATCCAGGTAATTGGTGTCGGTGTTAACTATGGTAACATGTTGGAGAAGTTGAGTTATGTTTGTATTAATAAAGTATACAGTTAAACAATCCATCGTTTCATAACGTGTAATTAGTTGAGTCTCCATAGACTGATGTAATATAATCCTTTCATAGAGAATACACGTCCAGCTATCCTAAACACCTCTCTGAGACTCATCTCCACACTCATATACTTTGGGAAAACGGAGCCACGTCAGGGCCTCTAAATTACAAGCCAAATAGAAACCGCTCCCATTATTCAGGATGGCAAATTCTTCGTCAGATGACGGTGATAGAGGCAAGGGACAGGCCAGCCCTCCAGCATCCAGGACCCGTTCTAAGATGGAGGGCAGTAACAATACCATGATGATTGCGCCGACATTTTGCCGCATGTTGCCGTTCATAATAAAGGCATGAGCAATAATACGGTATTCAGTTTATGGGGGCGCTGAATGCTGTATCTGGGTTTCGAATGCGTATTTTCTATTTTTGTTTCTTGACCGACATGTCTACCTCCCGGTCTACCTCTCTTCCTCTCCCTTTTTCTTTTGCCATCTTGATCTCATCCTATTCCCTTGTTGATATTTGCTCTCTCTCTCTCCCCCATTCACTTTCACTCTCTCTCTTTGTGTGTCTCTCCCTCCATATTCCCCTCTATCTTGTTTTTAATCTTCATCTATCCTCCTCGCCCTGCATTTATTGATTTCCAACCCATCTCTCATAATCTCAGAAATATTCACGAAACATATATAACTAGGTTAAATGGTTTTGTAGTTGCAGTCGAATTGTTTATATTTTACATAAGATGTATACCTATTCTATCCTTTTTGTCATTTTGTACATAATATGTCTTTAACAAAAACTCATTATAATCCTTGTAAATTCACACTGCGAAAATCTTTCTATCCATTTAATCAAATTCAATTGATTTTACACTGTATTTACAATAAAGGTAGCAATATAGTATATTTTTCTTCTTCAATTTATTGAGCCCTCCACAGGCTATTCATTAATAATCTTCGCATAAAATAACAAATCGAATATAATGTGCATGTTTAAACAAATTCAAAATAATCTTTCTATACAAACTATAATTGTAGCAATTGCCACTTTACAGCAAAATGTCTTTCCATTCCAGATAGACATACAATATATTTCTTGTCTTGATACTATTGTAAAACTTTCTTTTTCAACATGTCAAAAAGCGGAACAATACTATTCAATTTACAAATAGACATCTGTTGTTTGATTAATATAACAATGCAATTTAGAGCATCGTAGAAATATTATACTTACAAATCAGTATTTACGGTACTTTATTAGAAACAACTTGTAGTCTATTGAAGTGTGTCTGGAGTATTTAGTTATATCAATACAAAAGTGTTTTTCTCCCTTTTTAAAAATATTACTTTAAAGTATAATTCATCTAAAATAACATCATAAATGTGGCAAAACTTGATTCCTTACACCATGAATGAGCATATCTTTTGGAGCACCGTGGGATATGGATAAAGGCTCGTGATCCTCGCTCGAGAGGTCATGGGTTCAATCCTTGCGCAGTGCTACATCTTTGGACACATTGCCCGCATGTGCCCCTCTCGATCCAGGTGTATCGACAAATTATTTTTCCCTGACAAACGCTGGGGGTAATAGTCATAAGTGCAAGGCCCACAGGAAAACCATTATTGATTACCGATGTGGCTACCCTGAATGGGTAAAAAACAAATTATCATTACAAATGATCCATAGCATTCATGGGCCCTGTTTTAGGAATATCGTATATCATTCATCTTATATTTTGAATAATTATGATGAACGTTTTGTTTCTAAAGCTTTTTTACCTCTATTGAAGTGGGATTTTGATTTGTAATGATTATGTACTGTAACAAGTTATTTCATTTGTTGTTTTTTGTTTTAATAGATGATCCTATGCTAAGACCAGTTTTTCATTGTAAACATTATGCAATTATTCCCTAGACCACTACTCTGTATTTTGATAAACCATATTAAATTGAAAACGTTGTAGCAAATAAACAAAATGTTTTGTTTCAACCAGGAACGTTTCAATGCCCTAAACGTGAAATTCCTTTGCGAGTGGTCTTCCCGTTGACTATAACCTAAGTAACTTCAAAATAATTGTGAGATTTGTGTTCCTCATTTCAGTTTGGCCTTTTTCGGGAGCGACAGGCAGAGAGAATTTCATGATATTCTTATATGGGATTGTTTTCTTTGTATTTAAGGATAGAATTGAGAATGATTTGACGGATCTTCTCTGCTCCATGCATTACATGACCCACGTACCCTTGCTTCGTAAAGCTTGTTCACATATGTCTGGGTTAACCTTGGCGATTTACCGCTGGTCTTTTTTTTTATTGTGCGTAAGCGTATTGCACATTACAGTTTGGTATCTTATAACATAATTTAAATCGGGTAACTATCAGGCCTGATATATTGTCTGGAAACGATATAAGGTAGGGAGGTGTTAAAATGAATCTGGGCAGACCCCGCGGTGTAAACCCGTACCAACTTTATTGATATTCATCTGGGAATTTACCATTAGGAAGAGAAGGGGTTCACCAAAGGCTATATAGATACTGATGTCAGACAACCTCGGCAACATCCCGTTACACGATCGTAACTATTTTTGAAAAATCAAATCAAGGGCGATTTTAGTATGCGATTACATATCCCATAGAAATCATTTTCAAATTACGAAATAGGTCATTGCCATGTTCGCACATATAAATGGGTAACGCACGACGATATTAAAATTGCATTAGGTCGATTTTCGAAAGTGTTTGATATCGTGTTTGCGTAAAGATTGTAAAGAAAGACGGAGAGAGAGAGAACAAAAAAGAAGAGGGGGGGGGTGCCATGTAAAAATGTCAGATGTAATAATGTCAGAGGTTATAATGTCAAAGGAAATAATTTCATGCAGAGGTAATAATATCAGAAGTACAAACAAAATGTCGGGGTGAAAACCAGTGCCGTCATAATATCTCAGCACTTTATCACACAAAATGTCGAGACGTAAGCTACTGGGCTAGTCTATTTTATTCTCTTCTTTCATATCATAATGTATATTTTAAAATGAATCTATTGTACTTCGTACATGTCTTTTTCGATAAGCCTAATATACAACCATTTATTACCAATATTCAACCTGTAACATGCTTTAGTTTTGACATTTTACCTCTAAAATTTTTACCTCTGACATCTACATTTTTACTTCTGATGAGGGGGTTATAAAAGAAATGAAGATTATGATGAAGATGATTCTGATGATGACCATATTAATAACAACAAGATAATGATATTAATAATAATGCTTATATAGCGCACAATACCGCCGGTTAAATCACTATGCGCTTTACATGGTAATGAAGAATTGTGGTATTCTAAAAAATAACCGAATTACATATTTAGCTATGTTTATTGAAATACATCAAACTACATATAATTAGGAGCATACACGATATACGAACAGCATAAGTATATAAATTTAAGGCACATTGCATTTTTAACATTTATCTAATAGGGCCTACGTGATAACGTATACCAGCGTTACAAAAATTGTCATGCATTCTTATCAATTTGTATTACAATACATGAATGAGTATGACATAATTCACAAGGTTAAATTCAACATAAAATATTCCACTATATATAGTTAGTCATGTGTGAAACAAAATAGACCTACATATAAATGATGGACATAGGCCTACGTCAGTCTTTATAATATCAATCAATGTAGGCAAAATAATAAGTTTTCAGTAAACGATATTTGGCGTTTTAACAATATACTGTACCACTAACACTATTAAACGGAATAATTGATATTGATATAGGTCATGTCTGAAATGAATCAATACAACTTCTTATACTAATACGACACAACATCAACATCATCAACAAGACAATAACTACACTAACAACAACTATTAGTATTACTACTCAACCACTACTAACTACAATTGAAAACTACACTACTACCATTAGTAGTGATACATTCTGCTTTTCGCATAAGTGCACATTTACAATGCTTACAGAAAGTGCGGAAATACATTCCGAATAATTAGCTCGATGCTACGTTAATTAACTTAATAATGTTCTCGCATGACTTCAACAATGTACAATCACGCGTTTAACTTGTAGAAAATAATCCGCTTGGATAAATGACATTCATATTCAAACACACTCCTATATATACGTTATTTACAAATTATATACATACAAAATTGACAACTCATATATACATATCAGAAAGGACAGTTTCCATTCCAAATTAAAATTAACAAAATACAAACAAGCCTTTCACGTAACACATGCAAGAGCTAATTAATAAACTATATTAGATAAAACAAGAATACAGTGTTATATTTGTGAATAAAATGTGGTTTACATTTGTCCTTTTTACAAGAGGCATGAAGGATATACAATATAATATTATGGGGATACAATGTGACGAGGCTAAAGCAGCTGTTGAAAGAAATTGGAAAACCTGTCAATTTGAAACAAGTTCGACAGAATCTATCCAAATTATCTATTGTTTCTTCGTTTGTTATCTACTACTCAAAGAATGCCAAAAAATGGGAAACCAAAATCCCCCTTCGCATTTCAAGTATGTAAGGGATTAATTACTCACACACAAAAGATTATTGGTTAATACACCTTGTAACCAGTCTTATATTTTCTTTCTATTGCTCGCCTCTTTTCATTGCCTGGCACAGACAGAATCCTCTTTGTATTAAACATTAACTCAAATGAAACTCTTGTAATACTCATTATGTACAGGTGTATGCTTCATATTTATCAAGTTGATATATCAAATGAAATTTCAATATTTAGCTTCTCTTATTTCATCTATAGATAGGAATATCCATAACTCCTTCACTTTGTTGTACAATTAGTTAATTTTTGTTTTGTTGATGTTATATAACATTATACATTGTATGTCCTTTTAATGCCCTGCATATTCCAGTAAAATGGAATTGTCCTGGGCTATCGTATCTTCTCCTTTGTTGTGCAAGTTTGAACAATAAAGTGATGTAAAAAAAAAAAAAAGTGGATACATCTGAAGAAAAAAAAATTACCATAACATTTTTGTGTTTGTATGGAATCACATTAGAACTGTCTGGTACTGAAATTATCGCCAGTTTGCACATCTCAATTATAAAACCGTTTCTGATTTTACAATCCAAATATTTTGAGTTGTTTCCACGTTCATTAATAACAAAGTAAAGAATTTTTGGGAATTTCGGAAGGATAACACTATGTTTGTTTCGATTTGTTTTTTCTTTCATTTGCTCGTTCGTTTGTTATTTGTATACATTCATTTTATTGTTCACTATTCGATTTCTTTCCGATACATTCTCTATCATGTACATTTGATTTTAAGTCCGCCAATTACTGCCATTTATTCATATGTTTTGATGTTTTTTTTTAAATAGTGAAATATATTTGTTTAAACATCAAAAGCTTTCACAGGCCTTCTGGTTCTGAAAAGACCACGCTGTTTAAACATACAACGTAATAAATAAATAATAAAAGACGATTGATTCTAATGGCACGGACAACATTTGAACAGTACTCGTTGCACACGAGGTGATGTTCACATTACATTAATGACTTCGATATTAAACCGAGTGAGGTGATTCAGTTAGGAATATGAAGCCCTTAATTCGAAGAAAGGTTTGCATCGTTCAATTTGCACTCACTTTGTATAACAATACTCTCGCATAGCGCGTCACTCCTACGCCAGTCGCTGACGCAAGCATGCGCTAGGTAAATTACGCATTTTTGAGCTTCAATGCGATTATCTATAACCACACAAACAATTCTGAACGATAACATGTTATTCATTCAAAATGTAGCAATCCAAATAAATTTTAGGAACGCGCTAGAGTATATTTACCACATTTGAATTTTATTTTGGGGGAACTGCCCCCAAGCCGCCCCCATCACTATGCAAGTGCGAGGGAGCATAGTGAACGAGAGGGGTGAAGGTGACGGAAGTGACTATCCCCTCACATGTTTTTGAAATTTTGTTGTATTAAAAAATACTTAGCAAAACTATAGTATGAAAACAAGGAATATACTTTTTCACACTACACTTTTCTCGCTTTTTACTTGTACATTTTGAAGGATATTATGCGAGGGAGCGTAGCTCCCGAGTGAGAAGATTTTTGCATTTTTATTTGTCTAAACGCTGCACTCTTGGGCCCTCCAGAGCCTAAAAGTGTGTTGCAGCCTTTAGTCAGTATTTGCTATACATTTTTTTTTCACTTTGCACATTTTCAGGGGGGGGGGGGAAGACCCCCTTAACAAAATTGAGGGGGGGGGGACGTGTCCCCCCCCGTTCCCCCCGGGATCGCCGCCCCTGACCATAACAACCACATTTTCATAACATTTTAACTCCTTATTCGTTTTTTTTCCTTCTCAGTGACAGCTCACATCCATTCATCAGCTTGTTTACAGGTCTCCTGATTTGTTGCCAATGATTAACTAAGCAGGCTTTTCTTCCATGACAACGCATTTTATTTTTTATCAATATACATGTTTAAAGCCCCTTTCAGGGATTCGCAAGCAATCCGAAACTTTATTTCAAACTTTATCTGTAGCAGCAATTTTATGAAAGTGTATGCCGAATTTAAGATCAAAAGATTATGCAGTGAATGAAACACTGCCAGTTGCAAAATTGAAATATGAAAACAAAATGACTAGTTTTTTTTAACAATGAATATTCTGCCACCATACGTTCAGGCAAATATTTACAACATGTTCGCCCTTTTACAATAAAAAATAAATAAATCAAATGTAAATCCATCCTAAATCCTGAACTACTTAATGATAGTGAAAGTAACATTTAAAAGGGAATTCAAAATCATGATTTCTTCAATGAAAGAAAAAGAGCCATACAATCGATGTAAAGAACACCCATCCATATCATATTAAATGAATATCAACGTGATTCAGTGGGTGAGTAACTCGATTGCATGACAGTTGTAATAATTTGTTATAAAGTGCGGATTTCAAATACGTTGAGCGATTATCTAATAGGCCTATGATGATGTGTTTTATGTAGTCTTCACTTTAGCCCATAGTTCCTGTTGGCGGGCAAAGATCGTCTGATCCCTCTGATTCGTCAGATCGAGGTCGGTGTCATCTGCTTGATTACTCACAAATATTTACTAAAGTGATGGAGAAAGAGAGGGAGATAGAGAGATAAGTGTTAATGTGTGTATCAATATAATATATAGAAGCGGCGCTACATCAAAATAATCACATACATACAGCAGGAGACAGAGGACAAAGAAAAGCTATTGAATATTACAGTTTTACGTCAAACAGCGCCACTTGAACAAACAAGTAATCTATTACGTAGACAAAAATGCGAGAATCAATTTAATAAATAAGCCTACATGTTATCATGTTAAAAAAATAATAAATACCTTTACTTTATCACTTCTAGAATCCGGCCTATATTTTCCCAATGGGCACATGGTAATATTCATTATTACCCATTTCCAATATAATATTATTTTTATGTACACGCCTTTGTCGACTGTTTGTTACATTTTCACGGATTGGTTAATGTGAGACAATGAGTGGTACAAATTGTCAGCTCGTATCATTATCGATAAACACACAAATAAAAATATGAACATAAGAACAAAAAACATATTTCTGTAATGAGAAACAATTCTTCATCCCCCTCCCCTTCTCCCGAGAAGGGAATGAACTACATGCTTGTATTATATTAAAGATCCCTTTTTTCCTTCTATTTCTGTATATTAAAACATATGCATGACCTCGCGTCTTATCTGAATGAATATCAGAAACGACTGGCTTGAGAAGACGAGCACGCGTGCTAGTCTCCCACTAATTCTAACACTAGACCTCATTTGTGTTGCATTCTAGTGCAGCCGTTAAGTCATTAAATTTAACAAAAGAGGAAGGCGGCTTTTAAAATTGCACATCCTTCCTGAGATGAACAAAATACCTGTGATTGTGCGGACGATACACAAACACTGATTATCGCAGAGGGTTTAATAAGAGACATACAGTCATACATAAATGATATGCAGTCATTAATGGCTATGCAAGTTAAAGTTCTAACGACTTACCCACGTGGTTTGCCATGCACCACCTCCACCTCCATGACCTGATCTTCATTGCAAGCAACGGTGACATCATCCACGCTCTCATCTGTCCCGCATCTTATGAATCTACCAGCATCAGGATAGACGGAATACAGCAATATCGATGATAAGTGATTAGGGATGGGGGCATGTTACCGGAGTTAACTATGTTTGGAATATAGCTGGTAATAATGATGTAATTTTCTTTTACAATTTTATCATTTAGACCCCTCGATTGGTCTATTCTTAGCATTTAGGCCTACATTTAAATCTAATAAAACATTTATTTAGAGTTTTCCAAAATAGCTCATTTTATCTTGTCACTATCAATGTCAGCCCGATCTTCCTCGAACACGTTAGCTGTTCCAGAACAATGATAAGTTGAAGATATGTAAATTTCTATAAGAAGTATGCTAGGATAATACTTTACAATATTCTTGTCATGGTAAACATTACAACTTTTAATTTCAAGTTATGCACTATTCTGATAGAAAGAGAGAGAGGGAGACAGAGAGAGGGAGAGAGAGAGAGAGATAGAGGCACGGACAGAGAGGGGAGGTGAATGAGATGGAGACACAAAAGAGAGAGAATAAGAGAGAGAGATAGAATTAAAGGAACATTTTCATTTCAATGTTGCTATCTATAAGTTCAAATAAAATCTAATCAAATCCACCCAAACACTGAGATAGAGAGAGATAGAAAAGAAGAAAAAAAGAGCCGAGGACAAAGATGAACATACTTAATTCAATCAAATTTGAAGAAACATCCAATTTTCGTATTCAATTCAATTCAATTCAAATGAACATTTTTTTTTCTTCCAAACAATACAATTTATAAGTAGGAACATAAATATAATTAAAGAACTTGTATTACAAGGAAGAAGGCGCGAAACCCGAAAAGCATAGCTTGTATTAACAAAATACTTGGAGAAATATATTATACAGATCAAAAGGATGGGGTAGAGATAAAGAAAAATAGAGAGAGAGGGGGAAATAAAAATAAAAAATAAAAGTATTATATTTAATAAATGATGTCATACCTGATGGTCTTCAGATGTTTGAGGTTGTGAGGTGATCTGAAAGCTTGTAAGATTTGTTTAGTCTTACTGTTGCCAATGTCAAGATCGCGGAATGTCACCTTGACAAGCTGAGGGGAGATATTCATGAGGGCATTGAGTAGTGAAGTGGGATCCTCATGGAAACGAGCCGGTCGACATACATACTCATCTGTTTGAATGGAGAGTTCTGTTGCTCCTGGTAGATGAATCCTCTGGATGACGTCACAGTTGATCGTGCTCAGTGATTGTATAGTGACCCTCTTCACATTGTCAAGCATCGAACCACAATCCTGCCATCCTCGTAGTGTGTTATCATCTACTGTCAGCTCAGTCAAGGTGGCCGGGCTCGTGTTACCACTCTGGTCGTCCTCCAGTACAGACTAATGCATTCAAGTGAATAGCAAGCTAGAGAATGAGGTATGCTTGCCGGTAGACGCACATTATTTTGTCCATTTTTAATAAGGATTATGCTCGTCTCAAAGTATTTAGTATAGAATAAAAAAATAATCACATATGGAAAGATTGGATACGAAAGGCCTGTTTGGATAAATTGTTTAAATTACACGTGGTGCAATCCGTAAACTACTGGGGGGGGGGGGGGGGTCATTTACCACCCTCTCCCGCTTCCAAGGAGTGACGTTAAAGGTGAGCACTCAACCCCCCTCCCCACACACACGCACACTGGGGGGGGGGGGGTTGAGGCATCTGCTCTACCTATATTAGAAGAAACGTTTCAAAGGACACTATAAAAACAATATTTACGAGGTATCCTACCAGGATTAAAATGTTTACGATATGGAAATTTCAAGAAAAAAGTACATTCATATAACAACATGTCATTGACTGAGGAGTGCAAATTTGGTCGCGGATACCTTCATTATTCATGTTATCTTTCCCAAGGCGTCATTGAAAAGAGGGCCGAGATAATCTAGTCATATCTGAACTAAAATACCTCTCACACCACCCCACTTTATTCTGATTCATTGTTAACTATATGATATGTTCAATGCCTGTGAAATTGAACCGGTAACAACATGTAATTGAGATTTTGGATAGTGAGTGAACAGACAACTTGTTGAAAATGATTATCAAGGTAAAACACATTTGCACCCTGTGACGATTTAATTGATGCTAATTTAAAGTTTATTTTATTATACCTTAACAGTGCCGGATTCAGGGACCACACAGGGCGTATGTCCCTTCCCTGTCAACATTCAGTCTGGCAAATATGAAGTTCACATTGATTCTAAGCATCCCCCACCTCCCACCCCCCCCCCCCCGCGTAATATGTTGACTCGTTAATTGTTATGTTTTTATTCATTTTTTCTTCAGAATGTGCTAATGCCCCTACCCTGAGAATCCCAGATCCTCTTCTGGATTAGACGTAACTTGTAACTTTTTGCCCCCTACTAGACAATCACAGTTCCGTACGCGATTACAACTTCGGAACTCTCAAAGTCTTGACATTCCATTTTGTAGAACGCAGAGATATAGGCTATCAACTATCCCTTTCTGTCAGTCCTTTTGAATTCCTCATTGTAATGCAGTATATCAACTTATTTATTTATCTATTTATCTTTCTCACTGTTCATAGCTGTGGTACTTTTTTGAGATTTCACGTAATATGCAATGATCTTCAATGATTATCTATAATGCAGTTCACTTTAATTTGCAAATCTATTTATCATGGATATTCCCTGTTCTTTGATCTTATTTTTCACTTTTTTATACTCCCTTTTTTCTTGTCTTCCCTCTCCCCCTCTCTTCTTCTATTCGTATCTGTTTCCTCTCTATCGTTTATAAGATGCATGATTTCTCTATTCCTTGAAATGTCAGTAGGGTCATCACAATTTTCTTTTCCCCCTTTTTTTTCTTCTTTCTTTCTTTCTTTCTTCTTTCTTCCCCCTTATAAGCAAATAGTTTTACTGTGTATCCAGGAAGCTGTAATGAATGGAGATATCGTCTCAAAAGAATTTTCCGAGGGAAAAATATTCAAGATTAACCTGGCTTAACAAAGAGAAATGTAACGTTCTCCAGCCATCATTTCCATCAACAGCTGTCCATATCAATGCACAGTCCCTCTCTGGCATTTCAAATAGTACGAAATGTTACGCAACGCCATCTGCTTCCCTAAGTTCTCTATTCACTCTTTTGCAAAAATATGCAAGCATCGAGCTTTGAAGCCATGCGAGGCACCGAAAAATTAAATCATGTTCAGTGAAGATGTATTTAGCTATAACATATAAAATGCAGAATTCACAACATATGACCAATGCAACTTTCTATTAGTCATCAAATGCGTTTTCCGTTCTCGGATAGCTCTACTGAAGACATGGCTATTTCAACCAGTGAAATCGACCAAGGAAATCATGAGTTAGAGCGAATGAAAGGTTTTCATCATCATGATTTTCTCATTTAATTATTGACATTTTCCGAAAATTTCCGAAATTTGTACATAGCTAGGAAGGTAGTCCAAAGGTTTATCTTCCTAAAGAACTAAATGAAATTGTGTTATATGTTTGCGCATTCGTTGATTTAGGGCTAGAAGTTGTCAAGTTATCACCACTATTCACCAAGAGTACAGTCCGGCAAAGCAAAAGCCGCCGTGCTCGCTGGGCTGGGCTCTAGGTGGAACGGGAGTACTTAGAGCCATTAGGGAGCTGTATGGTCTCGGAGAGGGATTAAGGGGATTACGGCAGGGGAAACAAAAGACGCGCGGTGCCACGGATGGCTTCAAAGGGGCCTCTTGGACGGGATCTCCATTCATTACAGCTTCCTGGTGTATCACTATGCGTGTACATGCAAGTTTATTGCCTTATTGTGTATTCTCAATTCTTTACTTGTTTAAGTATTCTCTTTAATACGTTGTTGACATATTGCACCTTTCCTCTAATAACTTTGGTTTTTATTTTTCTTCAGTGTAATATACTCATATTACTTTACCTCGTGCAATATCTTTTTGATAATATTATCTTTGTACTTTTAGGTTGTTGCATTCCGTGCTTTCTCATGTTACTCATGCTTTGTGTGAAACCCCTTCTCCTTCCTCTTCTCTTGGGTTCTCATCTTTTTCTTTTTTCTTTCTCTTTTGTTACCTCTTTCCTCAGCTATTATCACCTTTTCCCTCTTTTTTTTCCTTTCTTCTTTCTCTACACAATACATAATTTTTTTTTTTTTTTTTTTTTTACATGTACTTTGATGCTTTGATAGTAACGGTGATTTTTTTTAATCTGCATATAATCCTTTTGAGTTACAAAATTATTTACATTGAACTTTGTTGCGGGATTGGCATAACTTTACTCTTTTGACTTTAACGAATTATTTTTTAAATGACGTTGATATATTATATTGTTAAACATTTTTTTTTCTTTTCTTTTTTAAATCTGTTATTTTTACTTTTTAAATCATATTTCAACTTGAGGTGCACTTGGCAGAGATTCTTCTCTCTTTCTATTTTTCTTGTTCTACTCAGTCCCTCTCTACCCCTCTCCTCCAATCTTTCGTATATTCCCTGATCAACTTTTCTTTCTTTTTTCCTCTTCCTTCTATTCCTCTTTCTAGTTCCGTCTTTCTCTTTCTCTTTCTGTCTCTCTCTCTCTCTCCCTACTTTTTTGATGACACAGAAGGTTTTTAATGTTTTTAATATTTGTAATATATTTGAATTTTAACGTAATATTTGTAATATATCTCGATTTTGATGTAATATTCGTAATATATTTAGATTTTGATTTAATGTTTGTAATATATTTAGATTTTGATGTAATATTTGATTCTCATTTTGCATGATTTATAGTCGTACGTTTTAGTCATTCATATTTTATTCGTTTATTGTGTTGTATATTGACTTTGTAAATTGAATAATTTCAGCTTCCCAGCTGCATGTTCTTTTATTTCAATAAACCGAATCAAATCAAATTAAAAATTCAAGAATCCAATAATTGAAAAGATAAACAATTGAAAACCAGACAATTGGAGAACACGATCGCAACCACTTTCGAAAAAAAATTCCCATAGAAATCATGTCCGGATTATGCAAAATACCTCTTGCAATGATCGCACACTTTAAAAGACGACATACAAGGCCGCTTAAAATGCCTCTAATAGGTTGATTTTTCCAAAGGAATTTTCAATTGTTTTGGAGTTAAAATCACAATGACAGGAATCCTTCTGAAAAACGAACCCGGGAAAATTGCTGTCCCTATCATCTCCTTCCTATTCCAAGCCCCTCCCTTATTCCTATGAAAGAGCATGGGTTAACGAAGGAAAATAATTATTTTCGATTGGAATTATAAAGTAATGTTTATGGGGAAAAAGTTATATTGAGTCTATTCCCCTACAGACAATGCTGGGTCACCTAGTCCGATATTATACATAGCACAAACGAACAAACAATAAAATATTACAATACTGACGTAGTAAAAAATAACAATAACAATATAACGATCCACACCTCTCCCCATATTCTGAAATACCCCCTTTTCCGTTCAAAATGTTTTGAACAGTTTTTACACGTGATAAACGCAGTCCAGAGTGTGATGTTTTCGCTATTGCTTACATCTACTTCTGAAAGCAATAATCCACTGTACCTGTTGTGCACATGCCCAGGCGCGGATCCAGGATTTCTTAGGGGGGGAGGCCCAAATTTGAAATTATGCGAGCCAAAGATTGGTACGTAATGGTGACCAGCAGTGACGTAATGGGGGGGGGGGGGGTGGGTGCAGGGAGGGGCGAGTTTTTCACTTACCTCCTCCGCGAAGCGCGGAAGCTTCGACATTTCAATAAATTATTAAAGAAAGAAGGCGATTCGTTGTACCGTTCCCAAAAATAATCCTCGTCTGAATTATGTTTCCCCCCCCCCCTCCCGCGCGAAGCGCGGAAGCTTTTACGTTTCATTAAATCATTAGAGAAAGAAGACGATTCGTTTTGTCGTTATCGACTCTTAATCTTCGTCTAACTTCAGTTCCCTCCCCTCCCACGCAAAGCGCGGAAGCTTCGAAGTTTCATTAAATTATTAGAGAAAGAAGACGATTCGTTGTACCGCTCACGAAAATAATCCTCGTCTGAATTTATTTTCCCCTGGAAGCTTTTACGTTTTATTAAAACATTAGCGAAAGAAGACGATTCGTTGTACCATTATGACTTTAATCCTCGTCTAAATTCAGTTTCCCCCTCCCGCGCGAAGCTTTTACGTTTCATTAAATCATTAGAGAAAGAAGACGATTCGTTGTACCGTTCTCGACTCTTAATCCTCGTCTAAATTCAGTTTCCCCCTCCCGCGCGAAGCTTTTACGTTTCATTAAATCATTAGAGAAAGAAAACGATTCGTTGTACCGCTCTCGAAAATAATCCTCGTCTGAATTTAGTTTCCCCCCTTCCGCGCGAAGCGCGGAAACTTTTACGTTTCATTAAATCATCAGAGAAAGAAGACGATTCGTTGTACCGTTCTCGACTCTTAATCCTTGTCTAAATTCAGTTCCCTCCCCTCCCGCGCGAAGCGCGGAAGCTTCGACGTTTCATTAAATTATTAGAGAAAGAAGAAGATTCGTTGTACCGCTCTCGAAAATAATCCTCGTCTGAATTTATTTTCCCCCTCCCGCGCGAAGCGCAGAAGCTTTTACGTTTTATTAAAACATTAGCGAAAGAATTCGATTCGTTGTACCGTTATGACTTTAATCCTCGTCTAAATTCAGTTTCCCCCTCCCGCGCGAAACTTTAACGTTTCATTAAAACGTCAGAGAAAGAAGACGATTCGTTTAAATTCAGTTCCCCCCCCCCCCCTCCCCTCCCACGCGAAGCGCGGAAGCTTTTACGTTTCATTAAATCATTAGAGAAAGAAGACGATTCGTTGTACCGTTCTCGACTCTTAATCCTTGTCTGAATTAAGTTCCACCCCCACACACACACACACACACCTTCCTGCGCGAAGCGCGGAAGCTTTGACGTTTTATTAAATTATTAGAGAAAGAAGACGATTCGTTGTACCGTTCTCGACTCTTAATTCTGTCTGAATTTCAAAATTTTTCTTTGTCTACTCCCTTTTCTTCCTACGTCTTCTTCCTTTTCACTCCTCTCTTTTTTGGGGGGACCACCTCACCCCCCCCCCCCTGGCTACGCGCCTGCGGTCAGATGAACATATGTTGATACCTTGTCCGCCCCCGGAAGCTCAGGGGTTTAAGGCAATAATTTACGGTCAGATTAGCATTCAGGGGTCCGCCTTAGGGCCCTAGGTGGGGTCCAGGGGGCAGAGCCCCGGAAGTTCAGGGGTTTTAGGCATTTAATTACGGTCAGATGACCATTATTTTGATACCTAATTGTGACACTGGCAGGTCACTAATTGGCGTGGGGTTCAGGGGGCGGAGCCCCCGGAAGCTCAGGGGTTTTAGGCGTTTAATTACGGTCAGATGAGCATTTTTTGATACCTTATTATTTTGTGACACTGGCAGGACAATATTTGGCGTGGGGTCCAGGGGGCAGAGCCCCCATAAATCAGGGGTTTTAGGCAATAAATTACCGTCAGATGAGCATCTAAGGGCCCGCCTTAGGGCCCTAGGTGGAATCCAGGGGGCAGAGCCCTCGGGGTTTTAGGCATTTAATCATGGTCAGATGAGCATATTTTGATACCTCATTATAATGTGACACTGGCAGTTAACTATTTTTTCTTTCTTGCTCTCTTTCTTTCTATTTCTCTTTAATATATTTTTCAAAAAAAGTGCGGGGGGGGGGGGGGGCTCGAGGATCCCGATCCCCGCCGTTTCGCGGGCCCTGACATGTAGGCATCTCAAGAAGCATTTTCTTGCCTGGCTGTAAATTTAGGAATTTGTCATTTTCCAACAAACGCATAAAAAAGTATAATTTACTTAAAAGTGAGGAAAAATCTCGGAAAATTATGTCATTTCAGCATTATTTGTAAACCACCGTTATGGAATTAGAAATAAACCACGTTTGAATTTTATTTCACCAAAGCCCCCCCCCCCCCCTACCGATCTGCACCTTGTTGGCGGGAAAATTGCAACTGATATCCCTTACCTTTCTTCATTCTCTTTTTTTCTTCTTTCCCTTTCTCTCCTCTTTCCCTTTCCCTTCCCTTGCTTCTCTCTCTCTCTTTTAGGTTTGCTGGGGGGGGGGGGGGGGGGGGAGGTCATTTTGACCCCCACCCCGCTCCACACATTGTTGGCGGGATTAATCGCAACTGATCTCCCCTTCTTTTCTCCCTTTTCTTTTCTTCTTCCTCCTTTTTGTTCCCTTTTAGCTCTCCTCTTTTCCTTTTCATTCCTTCTCTCCTTTGTTTTAGCGGGGACGGGGGGGGGGGGGGGAGCAAGGGCCTTTTGCCCCCTCCCCACCCCCCGATCCACAACTTGTTGGCGGGAAAATTGCAACTGATATCCCTCTTCTTTTCTTTTCTTCTTCCTCTTTTTTCCTTCCCTTTATCTCCTCTTTTCCTTTTTTCTTTCCCTTTCCTTCCTTCTCTTTTATTTTTTGATTGGGGGGGGGGGGGGGGGGGAGACAACAGCCTGGGAGGCAAGTCCTCCCCCCGATCTCCTTCTTCCCTCTTTTCTTTTCTTCTTCCTCTTCTTTTTTCCCTTTCTCTCCTCTTTCCCTTTCCCTTCTTTTCCTTCTCTCTCTCTCCTTTTTTTTTTTTTTTTTTTGGCGGGGGGGGGGGGGGCCAAGGCCCGCTCGGCCCCCCCTGAATCCGCGCCTGCACATGCCCCTAAAGATGTTACATTATATCGATGAGACTTTGATCTAGATTTCCTCCAACGCTTCACATCAGGTATCTTACAGGTATAATAATGCTTTTTGTATTGATCTCATTATAAAGAAACATGTATAAACTACCTAATTTTGAAATTCCAGCTTTTCAGGAGAAATCTTGAATGATAAAATCACAGTTTAAAAAAAACCTCTTAATTTTGCATTTTTAAAGATCTTTTGCCTCATTTGAGCATAAACTCCATTTTGACAAGAAACATGTCAAGTGGGATGAAATAGGTCGAAAATTGGTTCCGCCCCAAAGGAAAGTAAATGAGAAAATCAGGGGAAAGATGATTAACGGTTTTTAAAATAGAGAGAGAAAGGAGAGAAGAAGGGTAAAGGAAAGGGAAAAAGGAAAGTACAGTGGGTGTTTCAGTGCGTGGCATAGAGAGACAGAGATATATATATATATATATAGAGAGAGAGAGAGAGAGATGGGTGGGACCTATTTTGATTTAGTTTTTCAACCTGCTTTGTGCTACAATTTAGATTTTCGGCGTTAGAAGTGTCCTTGATAAAGTGAGTTCCTGTATTTTGGGCCGAAGTACCGGAAAAATACGAGTGAGGGGAAGTGGAAATGTTTGGATTCTCTGGTTATGTACTAAAGTACCAGGCCAGTGGCGTAGCTACGTGGGCCCATTTAATGGCCAATACCAAAAAAAAAATACTGGATTTTAAGAGTGTCTATTTGATATAATGGTAACATTATGTTGCCATCCCAACATGTTATTTTTAGATTTGATTATGAATATTGCTATTATCTTATTTAACATAACACACAATTGTGAAAACAAATACACATGGAATAATTTTGCAGTTTCCAAATGGATACAAAATATTGAATATGCATTGAATATTTGGTCTCATCAGCAATTCACGATACAATATCCTTCATTATATACCTCACTTAAGTAATCCAGCAATCTGATTGGTCGAAATTGCATTCATAAACTTTAACTGTTCCCGAAAATTCCCAGTAACCATGGTTAAAACAGTTCTAAAATCCCAATAACCATGGTTACCGGGAAAATAGTTCAGTCTCCATGGTTACCCCATAGGTTTACATGTTAAAAAATGGTCTGAGCGATCGAGGATACCGTACGTGTGCGAAGAATTGGTCGGTAATTTCAATACAATTGAATCTCGATCGATCTTACCGACAATTTTATCTTGCATTGTTGACATGAAGACGAAAATAAACTTCCAAAATCAAAAAAACAACATCTGCCGATAGATCTTGATCTAAGTTCGTGCCAATATGCATTGCAAAAGTATAAGAAGGGCCCGTTTAATGGAGCAGCGGCGAAGCATCCACCACGCCAAACCGTTTTCAATCCATTTTAATGTATATATTAGAGAAAACTGCTATATATGGTGTCAGAGCGCGCCGGCCGAGAGGTTTAAGGCGCTGATTTTAGTTACATCACCTTTTGTACGCAAGAGATCGAATCCCATCTTCGACAAAAGTTAATGACTTCGTAAATATTTTGTATAATAAATCATATGGTCCATTGATTGATAAGCCTACACATCGATAACGCTTATAGATAATATATTTACGAATATTTGCAGAAAAGAGTTAATTAATCTTGATTGGTCTGATATTGTTCAGTTTGATAATGATGAACTCGCATATGATTGTTTTTTGAATAAGTTTAATGATGTTGTTAGTAATAAATGCTCGAAAATCAATCATAAAAAGAATTCTTCACCAAGAAAATCATGGATTACCTTTTCTTGATTAAGATGTATCAAGAAAAAGAACATGCTTTATAAAGAATATTGTAAAACACGCAATGATACATCTCATAATAAATCTAAAAGGTACCGAAATGTACTGAATCATGAGTTGAAAACTGCTCGTGAAAAACACTATTATGACTTACTACAAATTAATACAAATAATCTTTCAAAAGTTTGGCAAATTATTAATGAGTTAATTGGGAAAAGTAAGCAAGATAGACTCCCCACTTTTTAAAGAAAAACGATGTTAAAGTAGAAAATGATAATAATATTGCTGAAGAATTCAATAATTATTTTTCGAGTATTGCTTCTCTTGCTCAATCTAAGTTAAATCAATCACCGAAACTCACTTTAGTTCTTACCTTAGCCCTTCTTGTAATAAATCAATTTATTTGTACCCAACATGTGAAACAGAATAATTAATGTTGTTAACAAATTCTAAGAGTGCTGGGTTTGAAGACATCAACATGCATCTTATTAAGAAAGTCATTCACTCAATTGCTGTTCCCTTGGTTCATATTGTCAATTTATCCATGTGCACTGGCTCTGTCCCAAATAAAATAAAAATTGGTAGAATAGTTCCAGTGTATAAAAAAAGGCGATCGACATTTGTTTTCTAATTATAGATCCATTACCTTATTACCCTGCTTCTCAAAAATCTTAGAGAAGATCATGTACAATCGTATAGCTAATCATATACATAAGAATACTTTACTAATGCTCAATATGGTTTCAGATCAAATAATTCTTGTGAGCATGCACTGATTGAACTACATGATGTATTCATAATAATATTCATTAACTCGGTATTTTCCTTGATCTGTCAAAGGCCTTCGATCTGATTGACCATAATAATCTTTTGTATAAATTACCGTATTTTGGAATTCGTGGTGTAGCTTTAGACTGGTTTAATAGTTATTTACAGAATAGGTACCAATATACAAGGTATAATAATTTGGATTCATCTCTTCCAAGGTTGAATGCGGAATTCCACGGGGATCCATACTCGGTCCCCTGCTATTTTTGCTGTATATTAATGATTTGTGTAATGTTACTTCATTTGTTTTATTTGCTGATGATACCAATATTATTTCCTCACATGAAGACTTTAATACACTCCTACATACGACAAACGAAGAGTTAAGCAAATTAGTTGACTGGTTTGATTCCAACAAGTTAGTAATTAATCATGATAAAACATGTATTTTGTATTTCTCTAAACCGAATATTAAGTTTCCTCCTTATACAATCAAAGTGAAAATTAATGATATAAAATTATGCTTGAATGTTTCTGACTCCATGAAATTCCTTGGAGTATTATTGGACAACAATAAACTTACTTTTCAAGACCGTCGTATGTATAAACTAAAAAAGATCTCTAAAAATATAGGAATTATCTGTCAATTGCTTTGTATTCTACCCCCAAAAACATCTATTCATGCTGTATAATTCACTTATACTTCCTTTTATTCATGATTGCAACATTACCTGGGCCAACGTAGGGAAAAGCAAATTAGAACCATTCCATAAATTGCAGAAAAAAGCCTTACGTATTTGCACAAAGTCACCTTATTTAGCGCCATCTTACCCCCTCTTTTTTTAATTAAAAACATTACATATAGTTATCATATATATGAATTTAAAGTTGCAGTATTGATGTATTATGTCAAACATAAAATGGCCTCAGCTAATATTATTAATTTGTTTAACTTTAATAATGATTTTCATCAGTATTACACACGTTCAGCTTCCCAATTTCACCTTCCATTAACTTCTAATACGCAAATGTATAATTCTTTTAAACATGTAGTACCGAAGATTTTTAATAATTTAAATACAATCATTCGTCCCTGTTCAACAGCCTCCTCCTGTAAAGTCTTACTTAAAAGTCACTTTGTTGATAAATATACATCTTGATTTCCATATATTTTTGAAACAATAATAATTTTAATTTACCTCATATATGTACACTGTACATGTAATCTCTCTTCCTCCTTCCCTTCTCTGTATCTTAAGATAGAGTAAATATGATGAGTGTGTATGTGTGTGTGTGTGTGTGATCGATATGTCTGCGTGTGATTATTACTTATGTTTTACTTGTAATTTGTTAATTTTGTAAAAGGGGCGCCAGTTCACAAGATCTCGATCTGTTTTTGGTTGCCCCTAACGATATGTTAACTTTATATATGATTATGTCAACAAGATCTATTGTATTGTACATTTACTATTTTTATGTCGTTGAATAAATGAATTAATTGAATTGAATTGAAATAATTATGCATTTAAGAAATGGCTGATGAAACTTATGAGATAGGGAACATTTAGCAAAGATTTATTTATTTATTTATTAGTCTTATTTTAGTAGGGTGGCTCCATCAGTAGTTAAATCCTGATTTCCGTGGAGGCCCTACAACATAAATACAAAATTTACAAACATATTGATGTCAAAATTTACAAATCGAGACAAAATGAATTTAGTTACAACATGTTTGAACACAAGAAAGAAACAAAATACACTGTCGCTCATATAGTTGGAATATTTTTGTTTTACCCCAATTTATGGAATTATTTTTAAAATAATTTAAAAATAATAGATCTAGATAATAGTATACATTCTCAGATTTTATTGAATAAAATTTGCCAATGTGTGTTTTGCGTGACTGCTAAAGCATGTGTATGCTTCTACTTCTACTTCTACGACGATACTCAGCAGGATCCATAAGTCAGGATGTAGTGCTGAGGAATAAGCTATCTAGTTCTTGGTCTAGATGCTTGGTGGAAGCGCTCCCTTGAAGCCCTCCAGTGAAGTAGCGTCAAGGGTGATCTTTGAAAGTGCATTCCACGCAGTTACTGTCCGAGGGAAAAATGAGTTCTGGTAGAGCTGGGTGCGGGATGGGATAGCCAGCAACTTCTTTGAGTGATACTGTCGTGTGTTGCTAACAATCATGGGTGCTGTGTAATGGTGTGCATTGATGGCTACTGTGTCGTTTTGGATCTTGTACATGAGGTGGAGGCTTGCAGCATTTCTTCTCCTCTCCAGGCTCTCCCATTTCAGATGTTGAATCATGGCCGAGACACTGGCCATACGACGATATCTCTGGAGGGTGAATCTTGCTGCTCGCCTTTGTACTGCCTCGATTTTGGATATATGCTTGTTTGTGTGAGGGCTAATATGCTTGTTTGTGTGAGGGCTACTATGCTTATCAACTAGGGGACCTACGCCCTTAAGTCATAAATGACAGTAATGAGGATTAATGCCCCACAAAAGGGCACTGATATAGCACATCGACACGTTTTTGATCCTGGGGCCTCACAGTTACGAGGCCATTGCTTTGTCACTGAACCATGACTGTACGCAGCGGGGGCTTGGGTAGGGGGCAGTTTCCAAAAATAAAAAACAACAAAGAAAATGCAATAAATTTTCAATAATTTATTGCATTTTACCCCGGTTCCCAACATAAAAAAATCTTCTTCGTGCCCATGCCTTGAGCCATAATGCATGGCCGTCTAGAGGATTTTTTTTATGTTAGGGACCGGGGTAAAATTCGGTTTTTCGGTAATTTTTTGATATAAAAAAAATGGTATAAAATCACAACGCATTGACCGATTTCAATTCTGTTTTTTTGTTTTTTTGAAGCTTTCATAAAGCTTGATCATTTGCAACTATCAAATAACATGTGTTTGTTGTACTTATTTTTGGTGTGCTATACCTATTCATAACCTTGTTGTTTCAAATACCATACAATTGCCTATTTTTGACAATAACCGTATCATATGAAAACGTTTGCTTGGATTTGTCTCATAAGTAGTTGACCACAAACTAACTACCACATAGTGTTGAGTGCAGGGGTCACGGGCTATTGACTTCATCGGGCAGGTAGTTCCATTTTGTGAATGCGTAAATGCCGACAACAATATACAACCGATCAAAACAAGTTCAATGCCAGAAGAAAGCTAACGATTAGTACATTCATTAGCCGCTCACTCCAAAGCCGCCTGATCACAATCGAACGAGTGAGGGCTTGCGAGAGCGGCCGAAGTGAAATTGAAACTCGCTATTTTGCTCGTCTCCAACGCAAAAAGAGACGACATTGTGCTGTATTGCTATGTTTTTTCCAACAAAAGTACAGAGATAGTGCCATATTTTGTTTATATTATACTTTTGAAAGGTTACCCAAGTGACTCACGGGCACCCAATTGCTTGAAAGAAACGCACTTTTTTAGAAAACTTCACTTTTTCATGCAAAAATGCTTATTCGTTCTATGCACGCAAGTCAGGTTGAGCGGATGTTACAAAGTTTATATGTGTCTTTTGAGACTCATTGTACGTTGTAAGGTGTACATTGCGAAAAGTTGTACATTATGTAAAGATGTAAATGGAAAGTTTCTTGGGTTTTTAGTGAATAATCGATCATTGACGTAACTAACAGGAGATGGGGGGGGGGGGGGGGGTGTTACACCCACAAATGTAATAACTCCCACAAATGTAATAACGCCCACAAATGTAATAACACTTTACCCACAAATGTAACAACACCCACAAATGTAATAACACTTTACCCACAAATGTAATAATTTCACCCACAAATGTAATAATGACTTTACCCACAAATGTAATAAATTTGAAGTGATATTTTGAATCACCCACAAATGTAATAATGACTTTACCCACAAATGTAATAAATTTGAAGGGATATTTTGTCGAATTTAAAACTAAAACCCTGTAATAATGCATGGGTATAGCGCGCAGTCTTTGCTCCAGACCCGGTTATTTAAAAAAAAAAAAAAAATCTTCAAAACTAAGACCCCATCATCTTATTCCTAATGAAGAACATATTTATCGAGCGTAGTCTTTCCTCCAGACCCGGTTTTTCAAAAGTTAAAAAACAAACAAAAAACAAAACAAAACAAAACAAAACAACATAAAAACCTTTTAAACTAAGACCCCTCCATCTTCCAAATTAAGACCCGGTAATAAAGCATGGGATTAGAACGTAGTCTTTACTTCAGACTCGGTTATTGTTTACAATAGAATATTTACATGATTAAGAAATCGTCGACGATCAACGAACCATCGAATCGGTCCCTCCTCTGTGTGTTATATATATGGACCATTTTGACTGATTCGTCAGTTCGTGTGACCGCCGACCAATCATTTATTTGTGACGTGTTGTATCCACATATGTAATAATGTAATTTATTTGTAAATGAAAAAAAAGAGGAATAAGATGGTGGGTCTTAGTTTCGAAGATTTGTTTAAATTTCTATTTCCTTTGAAATAACCGGGTCTGGAGGAAAGACTACGCTCTATACCCATGTTATTCCACAGGAATGAGATGGTGAGGCCTTAGTTTGAAGATTTTTTTTTTAAATAACCGAGTCTGAAGTAAAGACTACGTTCTAATCCCATGCTTTATTACCGGGTCCTAATTTGGAAGATGGAGGGGTCTTAGTTTAAAAGTTTTTGTTGTTGTTTTGTTTTGTTTTGTTTTGTTTTTTGTTTTGTTTTTAACTTTTGAAAAACCGGGTCTGGAGGAAAGGCTACGCTCAATACAACAACAACAACAACATATGTTCTTCCACACGAATAAGATGATGGGGTCTTAGTTTTGAAGATTTTTTAAAAGTTTTGAAATAACCGGGTCTGGAAGAAAAACTACGCTCTAAACCCATGCTTTATTACCGGGTCTTAGTTTGGAAGATGGTGGGGTCTTAGTTTTGAAGATTTTTTTGTTGTTGTTGAAATAACCGGGTCTGGAGCAAAGACTGCGCGCTATACCCATGCTTTATTACAGGGTTTTATTTTTAAATTCGAGAAAATATCCCTTCAAATTTATTACATTTGTGGGTAAAGTCATTATTACATTTGTGGGTGATTCAAAATATCACTTCAAATTTATTACATTTGTGGGTAAAGTCATTATTACATTTGTGGGTGATTCAAAATTATTACATTTGTGGGTAAAGTGGTTATTACATTTGTGGGTGAAATTATTACATTTGTGGGTAAAGTGTTATTACATTTGTGGGTGTTGTTACATTTGTGGGTAAAGTGTTATTACATTTGTGGGCGTTATTACATTTGTGGGAGTTATTACATTTGTGGGTGTAACAGGGGGGTGGGGGTAGTAGAATACATGTATGTTGAGAAGTTCGATTTGACATCATGGGATTGACAATGAGAGACATTGAACTTCAGTTAAACGGATAGGAGATATAATGAACTGATCCTAGATCATATTGATCAGTTGATTAAGGGAAGTGTGGTTATATGAATAAACCAGAGGACAGAGGACATTTTTGTTTGTGTCTCAAAATTTAAAAACTTGGCCGATCGATATTTCGTTTCGTTGTGGAGGGGGGGGGGGGGGTAAGGTTAGCTTTTAGGGTCACCCATTACCACAATGTTTTTATTTTTTGTTATTATTATTATTTTTCATTAAAAACAAACAAAGGGGGGGGGGGGGCGCCTGCTCATTAGTATTCACAATTGAAATTGCCATGTGAAAGTAAAAATATTGTATATATTGTTCACTATTAATCTTTAATATAATCTTCGGTCTGTTTTTGTATTATGACATAAAATTCACTTTTTGCATCAACTTCCTGAAACTTTCAACTTTTCCTACCTGCTTCCTCTTAACGGTGTACCAATAGGGAGAGTAAAATTGTACACTTGCGTTTGACTATATAGAAAAGAGTACACTTTAAGTATGACAAAACATGTAGCGATTTACTTAGAGTCCTAAATTATATGATAAAATCAATACCTTTGCCGATGATACCATTGACGCTGAAATTGAGAAGAAGTTATCGTGTAACTGACCGTGGAATGTCAGGTTCTTTAGAAGAGGAATCTTACAGATAAACTGAGCGAGGTCTCTTGATGCAGAGAGGCGTTTACTGAGATCCCATGACCAGATGTCAAGAGTCCCAATCTATTATGATAAATGTAGTAACATTATGTTGAATTGATAATCCAATCAACAACCCACTGAAACCTAATTCAAGATTCAGCCATCTGTTTAAAATCATATTAATATCGTTGCCACAAGGAAAATCTCATAACACAATCACATTTATTTTTTAATGATGTACAAGTCTTGACACCTGTTATTAACACAAATTAAACAGTTCCTGGATTCTATGAGACCAATATAATCGTTTTTATTCATACCTGATAGGTAATGACAGAGGTGATCAATAGGCGTTTTTTTAATCCAATCAGGACTGTGGCATTACGGATAAAGAAAATAATAATATTTTCCAGATCATATTGACCGGTTGACATTGATTTGACATAACAGAAAATTGTAACAACAAAATAATATACATGAGGCACTTTGCAGGTTCCAAAGGGTTACAGATATATTACAAACAGGAACGGAGAGATTCGATTGTTAATTTGTGTAGGTTTTAAAATAAATTGTCATATTTAATGAAAAATATGGTATATATAACTATCAATCTTATAATCTTCACTCTGTTTTGGTATTATGTTAGAAATTTCACTTGTCGCTTCCACTTCCTGAAACGTTCTATTTTTCCTACCTGCTTCCTCTTAACAGTGTACCAATAGGGGGAGTAAAATTGTACACTTGCGTTTGAATTTATAGGAAAGAGTACACCTCCAGAATAAACAAAATATATAGTGGTTTGCTAAGAGTCCTAAAGTATATGATCAAATCAATACCTTTGTGGATGATGCCATCGACGATGATGTTGAGTAGAAGTCATCGTGATACTGACCGTCGAGTGCCAGGTTCTTCAGATGAGGCATCTTACATATGAACTGAGCGAGATCACGTGATGCAGACGGACGTTTACTGAGATCCGGAACAGGGATGTGAAGAGTCTCAATCTGTTACGATAGCAACATAATGTTGAATGGATAATTACTAACAACCCAAAATAACTATATTCAAAATTTAGAGATATGTTTAAAATCATCCTAAATCGTTGCCACAATGAAAAAAAAAAACACTATCACATTAATTTTGTAATGGGGTACAAGTCTTAACACCTGAAATAAGTACTAATTTCAGTAGTTCGTGGATTTTTTTTTGAGACAGATATAACATATCTGAGGTGATCGTGAGATTTTTTGAAAAGTAAACAAAAATGACGCCGAATTGATCGCCGATTTAAAGCGCGACATTCGGCGTCGGTGTAATTGCCCCTATCCTTTGGAATAAATTACCAGCGCATATTCATATTACTCATTCCCTTGGCCAGTTTAATTCCTTGCTGAAAACGCACCTTTTTAATTCATGAATGATATTCTACAAGGGCGCAGTTGTGTGTCGGTCAAAGGAAGTGCACCGTGCACACCATCTTATTCCTTGTTTGTTTGATCTTATGTTTGATTTTATGTTTGATCTTATGTTTGATCTTATGTTTGATCTTATGTTTGATCGCATTTTTATTTTTATTGTTATAAATGCATGATTTATTGAATAAACAAACGACTAATAATTTGTGTGTTTATCACAAATTTTGGTTGGTAATTTGTAGACAGACAATGGTGCGCTTAGAAACATCCGTATGAAGCGCACCTTTTTAATTCATGAATGATATTCTACAAGGGCGCAGTTGTGTGTCGGTCAAAGGAGGTGCACCGTGCACACCATCTTATTCCTTGTTTGTTTGATCTTATGTTTGATTTTATGTTTGATCTTATGTTTGATCTTATGTTTGATCTTATGTTTGATCGCATTTTTATTTTTATTGTTATAAATGCATGATTTATTGAATAAACAAAAGACTAATAATTTGTGTGTTTATCACAAATTTTGGTTGGTAATTTGTAGACAGACAATGGTGCGCTTAGAAACAACCGTATGAAGCGCCTAATATGTATTATTATTATCTTTCAGAATTATGACAAAATAAGTCATATCAGGACTATTACCTTCTGAAAAATCACCCCGGAAAAACTACCCCAAGGACAATTACCCACGGAAAGTAACCCCTCCCCCAAGGACAATAACCCCCCCGGAAAATCAACCCCCTGTTTATTATCGACGACATTGCATGAATTTTTGTCAAGGAGTAACACGTACTGGTATAAAATCTCCGCATTTCTCCTTTCAATTGATAGGGGGGGGGGAGGGGGCAGGGGGCTGCAGGAGCCCAGTGCCCTTCCACTTTTTTAGGTACCTCAAGATTGCCCCTTTTTCTTGTGATACGTGCACCCCCCATTTTGTTCATAGGATTCCCTTCACTTTCTCATAAATGTTCCTTTTTTTTTTAACCTCTGATAAATGCTCCTATGAAAATCTGATAAGTGCCCCCTCTCCTTCGACAACTGCCCCTCTCCCTTTGCAATAAGTGTCCCTTTTCCATTCGCATAAGTGCCTCTTTTTCCGGGTACGAAAAGTTCCCCCATACCACGTCTCCGATAAGCGCCCCCTTCACCCCTGAGAGATACACGTTTTACTTTAATAATTGCATCCTTCCCCTTCTTATAAGTGCTCCTTGCTTCTTTGATGAGTGCCTCTAATCACCACTGATAAGTGCCCCTTTTTCTTCCCATAAATGCCCCTTTTTTACTCCTAATAATTGCCATTATCAAATCAGACAGGTGCCCTTTTCTCCTCAAAGAAGATGCCCCCTTTCCTTTATAATAAGTGCCCCTTCTTCTATTCTCATTAGTGCCCCTTTTCATTCCATGTGAGTGCTTCTTCTCATGTGCGAGAAATTTACCTTTTCACCTCTGATAATTCTCCCTTTTGACACTGACTCCTGCCCCTTTTCCTTTTTAATACGTTCACTTGTTCCTTCTGATAAGTGCTCCTTTTTTATATACGTGCAGGGCATATATATATACCCTAGGCAGTGGTGGATCCAGGGGGAGGTGGGGGGGGGGGGGGCAAAAACAGGTAAAAACACGTTAATTTTACCTTTTAAAAAAGAAAAGCAGACGGACCCCCTCCCCTGGCCCCCAAAAAGAAGTATATATATATATATATATATATATATATATATATATTTGTGCTAAAAGGGGGGGGGGGGGGGTGGGTATTGAGTTTTTAAAAAATATTGGGCACTTTCCCTCCTCCATCCTCGTTGAGCACAACAACAACAACAAAATCAGTGTTCGATCCCCCCCCCCCCCCCCCCCCCCTCTCCCACTGAGCGAAATATCGGCCGGCGCGATTTTCAAATTTTCGGGGCAAAACAAATAAAAATAGTGCTCACTAATTGAAATTACACTACCTAACAACATGTTTTAACATTACACCATGATACAGTTGCCATCCCTTTTCACTGACCAAAGCAATACGTTATTCTGACATTTGATTGAAATAGTAGTCTGAAAATTTTAATTTTTCATAACATAAAAGTGTGAAAATAAAAATAAATGAGGAACACTTTGTAGTTTCTAAAAGGGTTACAGAAATAAAACAAACGGGGACGAAGAGATTCAATTTTTTGGTGTGTAGGTTTTTAAATTAAACTATTTAGTTTCATCAGCATCCACAATTGAAATAACCGTCTATCCATCAGCAATTCCGTAGCACTCCAAATGGTCGTATTAAATGAAAATTATGGTATATATTACTCACTATAAATCTAATAATCTTCACTCTGTTTTTGTCTTATGAAAGAAAGTTCACTTTTCGCATCGACGTCATGAAACGTTCAACTTTTCCAACCTGCTTCCTCTTAACGCTGTACCAATAGGGAGAGTAATATTGCACACGTGCGTTTGCCTAAAGTAGGCAAGAGTACGCCTCCAATATAACAAACATATAGTGATTTGCTAAGAGTCCTAAAATATATTATCAAAGTAATACCTTTGCAGATGATGCCATCGACGATGATGTTGAGTAGAAGTCATCGTGATACTGACCGTAGAGTGTCAGGTTCTTCAGATGAAGCAGCTTACATATGAACTGAGCAAGATCACGTGATGCATAGTGACGTTCACTGAGGTCATTAGAGCGGATTTCCAGAGTCTCAATCTGTTGCAATAGTACGACATCATGTTGGATACACAATTGCTGATATTAATATACTGAATTGTATGATATGACTTTAATAACAGTTTTACTCATGTTGACCAAAATACAGCTAGATAGTAAGTTTGAGGCACGAGATGAAAAGAAAAATGCTCCTCGGCCCCCGGCCTTAAAATTTGAAACGATATCTGAGGAGCGTTCTCAGATATACGTCTGTACCGCATCAATAACTTTCAAGGGCCTCATTTTTACAGTTGCCATCATAATTGTGTTTTTTTACAGCAAGACGTTAGTATTACATATCAATAAAACAGTACTTTAAAAATCTAAATTTATGTAGCATTGTATTGACCGATGGAATGAAAAGTACGGTATTTATTATTACCTATCAATGTTATAATTTTTTATTTTTGTTCTACAGGAAGCGCATTTTTCGCTTCCACGTCCACGTACTAACTTGTACAGTAAAACTGAGTGCCCTTCCAGTATAACAGAACGCGAAGTGATTTGCTTAATGTCTTAATGGCCTAATGCAGATGAGTAGAAGTTATCTTCATCTTCAATCTCTCTAATCGTTATTACCCAAATTTCCCCAGTTCAATAGAACTCTAAGTGTAGCGAATTGAAAAGAAGGAAAGAAACGAGATATCAATGTTATTTTTTTTTCTTCTTTTCCCCGATCAGCGAATATTGAGAATGTACATGAATATGGAGAACTTGAAAACCCTGATTATGTCGTCTTTAATATGTCAAACCAATGTGGTAGACAGGTTTCAAACTATGAAAGCGCGAGGATGACGATATAGGTTTAGTCAACTATTCATTAATAGAATAGTTTAAATTGTATGACGTGACGTTGCGGTTTTAATAATGAGAGTCATTTAAATTAAACGGATAAGAAATACAAATGAGACATCGTGATCTGGATCATATGACCGATTGACTGTGGGAGAAGAAGGTAACGATGATTCAAATGTCAAATGAGTGAATCAGTTGCCTAAACGATCTAAGGCTGCCTTAACGGTCATTACAGTTGAAGATAAACATGTGAAATTTACGGGAAGAGCCTGGAAACCTTGTTGGTGTTATCGTACATTAAACATCATTCAATATAATTGTCTGAGAGCACGGGGATCTTCCATATAATTATGCTCAGGCCCGTAGCCGGAGTTTGATGTTGGGGGGGGGGGGGGCACATACATGTAATCGATCGAGGTTTAAACAAAAGGGGTCTAACAAAGTTCAACCGATCTTGGATTTTTTTTGGGGGGAGGGGGGCCCCCCAAGCCCCCCGTGGCTACGTGCCTGTATATGCTGATCGAGGAAGAAAGAAATAGTATGAACATTGCTATTTTGTTTTCTTTCTTCTTTTCCATTCACTAAAGCGATTAAAGATGAAGAAAACAATTCATTGGGAAACCCTCTTATCTTTATATTACAGCGACAATTTTTTTTTTTTACATGACTTGTATTTAAAAAAAAATAAAAAAAAATCATTATTTCCCAGTATTCTCCCAATTCATTTCAATCTCATGGCATCATGAAAACAACTATCCTGTCTGAATGTTGCATCCATTTCTTTTAAAAGATTGATGTACCAAAAATACGAAAATTTGGATAATACACAGATTATTACTGACCTTGGAATCGACTGCTTTATTCGCAAGCACAGAGTAGAAGACATCATGCATAGTACTAGCGATCGTCACAGATCTCAGTGATCGTGATGAACAGATGAATTCAGCCAGGTCCTCTGAAGCCGTTCGTCCACATGAGTTCCCAATAATCAGGTGATTCTACAAGGTACATGTACACAAATAACATTGTAAGTAAGAAACATATAAATGCATGAAAATAATACCGGATTATTCTGATTAATCATCTTAATTGATACTGATATTTGCCATTTTCTGTAAGTGTGTCTTTATCGTACTAGTTTGAAGAGTAATCACGTGCAAATTCTATTGAGTTTGTTGATATCAAAAGTGTGATATTAAAACAAGTTTTTATTGAAAATTTATGCAAGACGGGTCGTGCTGCAATGTCAAATGATCACAACTTCTATTAAAATATATTAAAGTCTTTTAATATCCATAAACTCTTGGATATAACAATAATAAGTGTTTTTCGTGTGCATTGCAGTTTTCGGATTTAAAATGGTGATCAGAGTTGTGATACATAAGTAGATCCATAAATGAGGTTTAAAACATGCTCAGTGAGTAAATAAAATGTATTCTATCAAGCTTTTTTTTTTATAAACATTTGGGTGAAGAGAAGTTTCTACAGGATGCATTTCCTTATTAGCGCATTTCGGGTTCAAATCATCGTGTGTATACACAGTATATGTATACAGTTATGTGCATGGGTGTCGATCTGTCATTGATACCTATTCATCAGGGGGGGGGGGGATGAATGAATAGATCACCCCCCCTGATGAATAGGTATTACGTAAGGATCGACACCCATGGTTATGTGTTCGAAACCAAACGACGTCATCTGAGAGAATGAAATTACAATCAAATAGAACTTTATCACTGAGAGAGAGATAAAATTATTTGGTTGCTACAATTCGACGTTACTTTTCTTACCACTTCGCGATGATTCATGATGAAAATCTGCCCTGATACTGTGTGGGCCTCCATCTCCTTCGTGATCTCCAGTGTCTTGCTGGACTCAGTGGAGAGATGATCCGCCACTGCTTTGGCCACTGCTTGGTCTTGGCTCTCGTATGCTAAATCTGCGATGAAGTCACCAATACGGCGATATGTAAACTCTCTTGTCGGCGCTATGAGACGAGATACAATATCCAAGCCGACCTCCTTCTGCTTGGACGAGGTGAAGTACAGTAGGTACCGGTATTCCCGTGCTTTCGTCATGATATTCGCTATCAACCTGTCATACTCATAACGGTTTGAGTTGTAAAGAGATGCAAGATACATTCCAGATAGATACTCCTGGAAGAGCTTATGAGTAAACTGCACAGCTAAGACTGCAGAGTGGGAATGATGTTTTCTGTCTCTCCTCGAAGGAATATGCTTTTCTTTAGTAAGTACCCCAACTTTACAACCTGTATCCACAGACCCTGGACAGCTCTGAAACTCTTCTTCTCTGAACACCAACCGTCTCTCGAGAAGACCCTGGAAGGCAGCACAACCAATGTGAATTACATGATGAAGAATTTTCGAGCGATTTTCATCCAATTCTCCATCAGCATCTGCTGAGGGCACAACGAGCTTGGAGAGGTAATGGTCAACCAAAAATTGAAGCATCTCATCGAATAGCTGGGAGAATGTTTGCAGCTTGAACATTGCCTGTCGGCGCTCTCCATTATAGTCTTTCCACATGATGCACAGCATGGCTGTGTATATGGGGTAGGGGGCCATGTTCTCTCTGATCACATCGTTGTTCGATATGAATCGGTTCAGATCTTCAGCGGATGCTGTGTCAGGATGAAAGAACTTGGTGATGTAAGAAGAGAGGTTTTCCGTAGAGAAACCTTCTACAGCAATGAAGGCAAACACCTTTCTGAGATCGGCATTCTTCCTAATCTCATCTGATCTCCATTGCCGTGATGTGATTAGTACTGTGCCTGATTTGAACAGCCGATTGAGAGTGATCAGGGCGATTTGCTGAAAGCTGTCAAGATCGACACCAAACTCATCTAGGCCGTCCAGGGCAAGAAAGACGTCGTTCGGATTTGAGAGGATGTACTTGTCTAGCTGCTTGGCTGTGACGGGATTGTCATCTGGGAGATACGACTTCACTACCTCTCCAACAGTCTTGTTCTTTGCCTCACGAAGGAGGACGACAAGGACAAGTTTGAAATCGTGGTATCCTTTTCCGTGGATCCAATCCCAAGCAATCTTGGCGCAAAGAGTGGTCTTCCCCACACCACCTTCACCTTCCACCAACAAGCGTTTAGGATAGATTCCGTTGACTTCGGTCCTGAGGAGGTCGTCGTATAGAAGCGGTGTCTTGTGCTTGGTACCTTTGTCTTCTTCCATCAACGTTAGATTGGTGAAGATCCGTTCAAATTTAAGTAGAAGCTCGCTGTTCATTGGATCGGCTTGGATCTGACAGAGGTGAATTGTCAAATAGCGTTTGACATCTTCAGCAACCCGCTTGATTTCTTCCTCTGTCATTGACGGTATGTCATCACCGACCTGACCTGTGATGAGATAGTGAAGAATGTTGTCTCTAAATTGACTAAATACTTATTATTGACACTAGTATTTAAACGTAAAAAACAGCATCATCATCATCAACAACAACTAGAACATAAACCATGAATTACATAAATGTATTATCAATGAACGATAATCTTACTAGCAAAATCCCAATTTACATTTGCGATTGGAGCATGATCAGGGGCTGAGAAATCCTTTATTTCCGAGATAATGTAGCTCTCACAGTGAGTAATGGATTGACATTGTGCCCCGAAGTCACTGCCCCAGGAAAGGCTTACTTGGGTCGATGCTAGAATGTCAGCCTATTTGGTCAAAAAATGGGGTTTTATTAAGCAAATCTTGCGGTATATGTCATAAAGAATGTACATGATCTTGTCCATGTCATAACTAAAGAAGGCAAAAACTACTTCCCCTTTAAAACGTACGCTCCTGGATCGTTTTGCGTATAGTTTATGCACTGATTTCTTACATAAAAATGTTCTATTTCCGTGCTTTGTAGACGGAGATTCCTCCTTTATAACTATTAATCCATATCATGGGTGTCGATCCCCGGGGGGATAGGGGGATATATCCCCCCAATATTTCAGGTGGGGGGGGGGGGGGGTGGCCTGTACAATCACCCCCCCCCCCCCAATAATTCACCATCACAAAAAAAAATGAAGAGAAAAATCAATGATGAGAGCCCGATGAGAGTAGTTAATGGTTATTACTCGCAAGATGACCATCCATAATATTTTGCTATCTCATTTTCATAATACATACATATATAAATAGAAAGCGAAGTAAATGAGACAACCGTATATGAGACAAAAATAAATTGAATTCTCGCTCATACGGCTTCATCAGGAATTGATGGATTTATTCGATTTATTCAATCAACATAGAAATGCAGTGCGCCAAATGCAAAGCCGCAGCGTTAAAAAGCAACGAGCTAAATGTTAAGCGCGAAGCGCAAAAAAGAAGTAGAGAGTGGGAGAAAGAGATAATGAGGGACTGAGAGGGTACAGGCGCGTAGCCAGGAGCGGGGGCGGTCGGGGAACTGAATTCAGATAAGGATTAAGAGTCGAGAATGGTACAACGAATCGTCTTCTTTCTTTAATAATTTAATGAAACGTCAAAGCTTCCGCGCGAAGGGGGAAACTGAATTTAGACAAGGATTAAGAGTCGAGAATGGTACAACAAATCGTCTTCTTTCTTTAATAATTCAATGAAACGTCAGAGCTTCCGCGCTACGCGCGAAGGAAGGGGAGCTTGATTCAAACAAGGATTAAGAGTCGAGAACGGTACAACGAATCGTCTTCTTTCTTTAATAATTTAATGAAACGTCAAAGCTTCCGCGCTTCGCGCGGGAGGGGGGGGGGGGAAACTGAATTCAGACAAGGATTAAGATTCGAGAATGGTACGACGAATCGTCTTCTTTCTTTAATAATTTAATAAATCGTCAGAGCTTCCGCGCTACGCGCGGAGGAAGGGGAGCTTGATTCAGAGTCGAGAACGGTACAACGAATCGTCTTCTGTCTCTATAAATTTAATGAAACGTCAAAGCTTCCGCGCTTCGCGCGGGAGGGGGAAACTGAATTCAGACAAGGATTAAGAGTCGAGAATGGTTCAACGAATCGTCTTCTTTCTCTAATAATTTAATGAAACATCAAAGCTTTCGCGTGGGAGGGGGGAAACTCCCCCTCCCTGCACTCCCATCCCCCCCCCTCCAGGCAATGGTACAACAAATCGTCTTCTTTCTTTAATAATTCAATGAAACATCAGAGCTTCCGCATTACGCGCGGAGGAAGGGGTGCTTGATTCAGAGTCAAGAACGGTACAACGAATCGTCTTTTTTCTCTAATAATTTAATGAAACGTCAAAGCTTCCGCGCTTCGCGCGGTAGGGGGGAACTGAATTCAGAGTCGAGAACGGTACAACGAATCGTCTTCTTTCTCAAACAAGGATTAAGATTCGAGAATGGTAGGCCTACAAATGAAACGTCAAAGCTTCCGCGCTTCGCGCGGGAGGGGGGGGGGGGAAACTGAATTCAGACAAGGATTAAGATTCGAGAATGTACAACGAATCGTCTTCTTTCTTTAATAATTTAATGAATCATGAGAGCTTCCGCGCTACGCGCGGAGGAATGGGTGCTTGATTCAAAGTCGAGAACGGTACAACGAATCGTCTTCTTTCTCTAATAATTTAATGAAACGTCAAAGCTTCCGCGCTTCGCGCGGTAGGGGGGAACTGAATTTAGACAAGGATTAAGAGTCGAGAATGGTTCAACGAATCGTCTTCTTTCTCTAATAATTTAATGAAACATCAAAGCTTTCGCGTGGGAGGAGGGGGGAACTCCCCCTCCCTGCACCCCCATCCCCCAGGCAATGGTACAAACGAATCGTGCTTAGTGCGCTCTGTAAGTGATTCGCACGCTTCGCGTACTCACTACCGCCCCCCTAAAATAAAATCCTGGCTACGCGCTTGAGAGGATAATAACCCAGGTAGCAAGTCCCATCTCTGAAATGTTATCTTTATTGAGGGTGACTTGAAACAGTTAATAACTTGGAAGGGAGGGGTGCAACCTGCCACATGCTTCTACCTCTTGGTTGCTTTGATCTATCATCCCCCCCAACCACGGATACAAATCGACACCCCTGATCCATATAGATATGCAAATCCAAGGCATTTGGTCCCATACGTTACCGCGTATAGTCGAGTTGGAGAATAAATGTACAATTTTACTACATTTTTGGTCTGACCCAAACTCTAGTAGCCTATAGGCTACGAACATCATAATTGTTTGTAATGGAACTATTTTTGGATCAGAGGCGCGTGGAAGAAGAAAAAAAAAAAAATCCCCTTGGAATCGACACCCCCCCCCCCCCTTTTTGTTTCTCTTTCGATCCAGTATCTAACAATATTTAAAACACCATATTAATAAACGTTAAATATTCCAATGTACCTCCTTAGTTAGTCTTTAATCACGGCGATTTTACTGCTATGTCGATCTCATGGTCGATCCTATACAAACGCGCGGAATGGTTCTCTGATTGCATGGGAAGGCGACACAGCTTGCTGCACGCCGCCTTTATCCACTGCCTATATAACGTTATTTGCAATGACGACCTTCGTCATTGCCTTGTTTTCGTTCACATTCTGCCCCATTATATTCTTATCGTCCAAAATCCTATTCGTTTTACACGTAGTGCTTGTGATTCCTAGTTAGGTACTTTCCTCAAGTCCTTTTCCTTTCAAATTTCGTAGGCATCATCTCTAGCATCTCATTAAGGTCACCTACTTTTTCGATTTTCGAAATCACTCATGCATGACCGTCCAGGCGCCATTTTGTCCGTTTCTGGTCCATTTTAAGGCCTTTCTATCTTCCTTCCTATCTCCACTATCCTAGATCCTACAAACTTCTAACAAATTCCTCTAGACAGTCTAAGAGATGTTCTTTCATCTGCGACGTATAACCTGACCTTCAAAATGCCATCTTGGTACTCAAAATTCAAATCTGAAAACCGACTCCGTCAAAAATCTCTCAAATTCTTGAAAAATTGACCCCTAAATAATCTAAAACTGCCATAACTTTCTCATATAAATTCCGTTTTGTATTTAAATCTTACAGTATCTTTAACTCATAAATACACATACCCTGCCAAATTTCACGCTCCAATGGCTTTACAAAACATAAATAGCGCCTCTAAAGTTCTGGGAATTGGCTTTCTTTCTGTGGCCGTATCTCCATTTTGGCTTGGCAGACCCGTACTCTTTTTTGATTTAGATACCTGAACATATGCCCTTTCCAGCCATATACAAACTTGGCAGACACATGTATCCATATACGTGACAACTGTCTGCCAAGTTGAGTAAATTTTAATGCCCTCTTCGCAAAGTTATCGCCAAAAATGATGAATTTGCTATGCATTACGTAATAGCGCGTTGAATGCGTGCAGTACATTGCGCGCAGATGACGATGGTGTCAAACTGACCGCAATGAAGTGCCCTTTCGAATGATACCAAGTATGGTATATGTTCACACAGACAATTTTGAGTAAATCACATTTGAACAAGGGTACCTATACGAATTCCCCGAGTTTTCCACCCAATTATAACACATATCGGCTATAATGTAATTTTTTTCAGACTACTTTTCGCCCCTAACGTCCTTTTCTTTCCTTGAAAATTTGCAGTGACATTCCGAGTTGCAATACGCAGGGCACCTCGTGGTCGGATTTTTGAATTGGTCAAGGGGCCATTAAAGACGCCATTTTGTCCTATAAATCTCTTTTACAACACGTGTTTCGATAGGATCATCATAGACAAAAAAAAGAGTGGTTCACAATAACAACCATGAAATTCTCTTTCCAATGATACCAAATACGGCCCATAAAGAGACATAAAGAGAGAGAGAAAAAACTATTTAACTCCCGTCATAATACAGATCCTGTACGTTTTCCGCCCATGCATTACACGCATTGTCTATGGGGCAAATCGGGTTCACGCTTAGTGACCCCCAGAACGATCTTTGTTGCAATGACGAACATGCACCAAATCCCATTGGTTTTTGCACGCAGTGCTTGTGAGCCCTTTCTATGTTCTTTCCCCTATCCCAATTTCTTTCAAACTTCGTAGGTGTAGTCAATACCATCCCATCAAGGTCACTGTTGAGGCCTTTCTTTCGCCCCACCTATCTCAAGTAACACAGAAGCTACAGACTTCGTACAAATTGCTCTGGATAGTCCAAGAAAAGCTCTTTCGTTTGACACGTAGAAACATGGCGTCATTGCACGCACATCGTTGAGATACGATTGCATTTCTAGTATTGTTTTTGTTGTTGTTGATGTTCAGTGTTATATGGCAACCAGTAAATTTGTATTATTATCAAACTATGAAAATTGATTGACCTCTCTCATGTATTAATTGTTTTTACTGTTGTTGTGCCCAGATTTTTTTCATATTTTTTCTTTTATACTTCGAGTACTATGCACGGTTACCAAATCATATCCTTTTTTTTCGGCACTATCCTGACAAACCCGCTCATATAATACGAAGGCTTCTCGGAAATCTTAAAAGAAAAAAAATGTCTCTCTGATGCGGAACGTGGTGGCTCCCTTTGGGATACCTTTAAATGATAACTCAAAAGAAATAAAATTGGGTGTAAACTGAAAGTAGACCTTTTCCGAGGAAATTGGTTGCACTGTCTTGCATATTTCTTTTTAAAAATGACGCAAATCTTATATATACCGAGAATTCATAGGCACCAAAATATGAGCATTTGATTAAAACTGCTGCAGTCATAATCAAAAATGAAACAGAACGAAACATATACATATAATTAATAAGTAAGTCAAACATCATCGATATGCTTCTATACTAAAAGGCCTTTATCGTAGGTGATGTGCATATATATATATATCCTACACACAGAGAAAAAGAGGTTTGAATTTACTCCCTATAGGAAGTAAATGCTTGTCGCATAAGTGACACCCCTCAGGGAGTAAATTTACTACCCAATGTAGGGAGTATATTTACACCCCAAAACAAGGTGTAAATTTGCACCCCAAGGTTATGATTTACTCCCTTTAAGGAGTGAAAATTGCCAAAAACCTTTTGGTTCCATTTTCATAAAAAATGGGTCTGCACTTGTGTTGAGTTTCCACTAACTGTTGTTTAGGTAAGCATTAAAGCTTTTCGACATGTAACTGGAGATTCTGGTCTGATTTCTTTAGAGCAGTGAAACGTAGACAAAAGGGTGAGAATAAGTGACTGTGAAGTGATTACGAAGCATGGATGATTGATTGCTCGAGGGATGATCAATTGATTGATGCTGTGCATAAGAAGGGTGTAGATTTACTCCCCACAGGGTGTGGAATCGATCCTATAGGGTATAAAATTCAACCCCACGGGCGTAAATTATGCTAATTTTCCTTCATTTGGCAGTACCTATATCGACACGATGCGTATGTGAGATTGCTTTGCTAAATATAAAATACAAGAACATTTTCCATATCTTTAAACTATCATTGATATCTGATAATTAAACAGTTATTAAAATAAACCTACCAAACTACATTATTACAATGAAATACTTGACTTATAGGGGAGTTTGATGTGGTGTACAATTGCACCCCTCTGTGAATAATCGAATAGTCCATGGCGATTATGAATACTCATGTTTTTGCTTACCTCGGCAAAATGTTTGCTTATTTACATGTGTGTTATAGGCAATGGCGAGCTTGCAACCTATTTTGATCAAATTACGGTGGGTGAACTTTCAAAAGTCAATGAGACATGAGCAGTGGCGTAATGAGCAAAAACGTTTGGGGGGGGGGGGGGGCTGACAAAAAAAAAATCCGCATCACCCCACTTCTACATGCAGGCCCCGCTGAACAGTTTTCAAAGTAGGGTCTAATGGGTATGGGCATCAGTGGCGGATCAAGGAATTTCTTACGGGGGGGGGGGGTAAGAAGTAAGAAGCATTTGCAATTTTAGAACCAAATTAGACGCATTTTCATGCCATCAATTACCGACAAATATATTAATGCCCAATGTCCAAATGTATACAAATTTAACCCTATAAACCCGGGGCCAGGAACTAAGTTATTATTCAGTTTCCCCCTCTCCCGCGCAAAGCGCGGTAGCTTTGCGTTTCATTAAATTATTAGAAAAAGAAGATGATTCGTTGTATCGTGTTCTTGTCTGAATTCAGTTTTCCCCCTCCGCGCCTCGCGCGGAAGATTTGACACTTCGTTAAATTATTAGAGAAAGAAGACGATCCGTTGTACCGTTCTTGACTCTTAATTCTTGTTTCGCCCCTCCCGCGCGAATCGCGGAAGCTATGACGTTTCATTGAATTATTAGAGAAAGAAGACGATTCATTGTACCGGTCTCGACTCTTAATCCTTGTCTGAATTCAGTTCCCTTCCCCCTCCCGCGCGAAATGTCTGAATTCATTTTCGCCCCTCCTGCGCGAGGCGCGGAAGCTTTCACGTTTCATTGAATTTAAAGAGAAAGAAGACGATTCATTGTACCGTTGAACCGTTCTCGACTCTTAATCCTTGTCTGAATTCAGTTTCACCCCCCCCCCTTACGCGCAAAGCGCGGAAGCTTTGACGTTTCAATAAATTATTACTATTGATCCTTGTCTAAATTCATTTTCGCCCATCCCGCGCAAAACGCGGACGCTTTCAAGTTTCATTAAATTATAAGAGAAAGAAGACGATTCGATCGTGTCCTTGTCTGAATTCAGTTCCCCCCCTCCCACGCGAAGTGCGGAAGCTTTGTCGTTTTATTTAATTATTACTCTTAATCCTTGTCTGAAATTATTTTCGCGTTTCATTAAATTATTAGAGAAAGAAGACGATTCGTTGTACCGTTCTCGACTCTTAATCCTAGTCTGAATTCAGTTGCCCCTCCCGCGCGAAGTGCGGAAGCTTTGCCGTTTCATTAAATTATTTGAGAAAGAAGACGATTCGTTAATTGTACCGTTCTCTACTCTTAATCTTGTCTGAATTCAATTCCCGACTGGGCCCCTTAATTAACGGTAAATGTGCAGTGTTACATGATGTAAGTATGGAACGCTCGTTCGCAAATCTGTGCATGCTCAGCCCGAGTGGTGGGTAGCATGTTATCTCCCGGCAGTGCTTGTCACAGTAGCTTCTGGAAAGGAATTTTTTTACTAGTGTTTTACTCATTTTTGTGCTGTTAGTGGCCACTATAAGGCCCCTTTAGTGACTATAGCTATTATGGCTATGGCTATTTGGGAATGTGTAAGTTTGCAACACAAATGGAGAAACGCGTATTTTGTTGAAAATCATGTGATATCACGAACATTTATACATCACTTGTATATGGAATTGAAAATAAGTCATGGTTCAATTTTTTTTTTTTTTTTTTTTTTGGGGGGGGGGGGGGCTGGCGCCCCCAAGCCCCCCCCCCCCACCAGTACGCCAGTGGATATGAGGGTTCCAATGAAAGAGCTGGTGGTAACGTTTGTCGGGGTAGATGGGCTTTTCGTTTAAACAAAAAATGAATTTTTAACACTTTTTGTTGTAAAATTCCATAGGCTAACATGTTAGGCTGCTGACTCTGACAAAGGGGGGCGTTGTCAAATGAGACTAAACGGAGCTATATGAATGACTATTCTGTTCACCCTTGCGAATTTCCGTGTTTTACTCCCTAAAAGATGTAATAGGGGGCGCCCTATTTTTCCTATTTCGTTTTACTCCCTAAGAACACCTTTTATTTCTCTGTGTGTACATACCCCTATTTCTTGATGAGTCTTAATGTTATATTGATGGAACTGCAAACTCTCCTAAAATTGCCTGGCACTTCTTTCCTTATTAACCCAGCTCCTGGTAGAGAAATCGAACCAATCAGAAACACGATCATAACGATCGATGATGGATGGTAATCCGTTCCATCGCGGCTCCATTTATTTGATATTTCAAACATAACGAGTTGTATTGGTTTGGTTAAGTTGTGGAATGATCCAGTGATAAGCTTCATGAAACTTTCTGTATTTTCGTCTTTATTGAATTGGATCACAGTTTAAAAACAGATTTTGTTATAGATGCAATGAATTTCAATTCAAATCATGGCAAACTATTTAAATGTCGAACTTTTTAAAATGACATGAAATGTCATTTCAAACATGTTTGTCCATATAATCATGGGCGTCTCCAAAGGGGGGGGGGGGGGGGGGTGGGGGTGCGACATCCACCCCCCCCCCCCCCACCTGTCAGGATATTGTTGGTAAAATTGCGCTGCCGTCGGGAAAAAAGAGAAAAGGGGGAGGGGAAAAAGAGAGGTAAAGGGAAAGAAAAGAAAAAAAGAAAAGGAAAAGAAAAGAAAGAAAGGAAAAGAAAGGAAAGAAAGGAGAAGAAAGTAAAGAAAAGAAAAGAAAGAAAGAGAAAAAAGAAAAAGAGGAAGGAGAGGAAAGAAAGGAAAAGAAAGAAAAGAAAGAAAAGGAAAAAAAAGAAGAAAAAAGGGAAACAAATAAAACGGGGGATGAAAGAGAGGAGAGAGAGGGGAGGTAAGAGCCTGAGAGAGGAGGAGTGGGAGTAAGAGAGAGAAGGGGGTTGTTAGGTGGAGTCGTCTCGTGGAGGGAGCAAAAAAAGACACGGGTAAATATGTTGCTGTGTCGGGTCAGCATTGTCGGTATTCTTGCTCGATCCTCGTGTACTATATCAATGCAGAATTTTGAAGTCGGTAAGATCATCTAAGATGTATATTGTCGGTCGGCCGACATATGGCTCCGTTTAGTCACATTTCACAACGCCCCCTATCGTCAGAGCCTGGTCAGAGTCAGCAGCCTAACATGTTAGCCTATGGACGTTTAAAAAAAAAATCGTTACAAATTCATTTTTTGTTTAAACGAAAAGCACATCAACCCCGACGTACGTTATCACTAGCTCTTTCATTGGAGCCCTCATGTCTCATTGACTTTTGAAAGTTCACCCACCGTAATTTTTCAAAATAGGTTGCAAGCTCGTCATTGCCTATAATACACATGTGAAACAAGTCTAACTTTGGACTCAGTTTACCAAGCGATTTGAAGATTATAGGTCGAGCACACGAAACATAAAAAGCATGAATTATCATAGATCACTTCTGCCTATTTCATTATGTCCATTTCATCCAACCCCCCACCGTAATTTTTCTATTTAGTAAAAGCAAACATTTTGCCGAGTTTAGCAAAAACATGAATATTCATGAACGGTCAGACAATACAGCCTTTTAGTACGTAACGTATAGTGAATGGGAATGGGCGATGATCCGTTCAGGAGGTAGAGGTCAGTGGGTTGTGCTGGAAATGTTCACGCGAGCGAAAATGAGACAATCGGAGCAATATGCAAGTTTTTTTTCCCGACGAACGCTGACGAAACGTCAAAGCTTTCGCGCTTCGCGCGAGAGGGGGAACTGAATTCAGACAAATAGGGCTTATTAAGAGTCGAAAACGGTACAACGAATCGTCTGCTTTCTCTAATAATTTAGGGAAACGTCAAAGCTTCCGCGCTTCGCGCGAGAGAGGGAAACTGAATTCAGATAAATAGGGCTGAATAGGAGTCGAAAACGGTGCAACGAATAGTCTTCTTTCTATGATAATTAAATCAAACGAGTAAGCTTTGCGCTTCGCGCGGGAGGGGAAAAATTCATTTAGACAAGGATTAAGAGACGAGCACGGTTCAACGAATCGTCTACTTTCTCTAATAATTAAAATGAAAGGAAAAAACTTCAGCGCCTCGCGCGGGAGGGGGAAAACTGAATTCAGATAAGGATTTAGAGTCGAGAACAGTACAACGAATCGGCTTCTTTCTATAATAATTTAATCAAACGCCTAAGCTTTTCGCGCTTCGCGCGGGAGGGGGAGAACTGAATTCAGAAAAGGATTAAGAGACGAGAACAGCGCACAGAATCGTCTGCTTTTTCTCATAATTTAATGAAACGTCAAAGCTTCCGCGCGGGAGGGGGGGGGGGAACTTCATTCAAACAAGGATTACCAGTCGAGAACGGTAGGCCTACAATAAATCGTCTCCTTTTCCTAATAATAGTCCATAGGAAAAACAATTTAGCCTTCGGGCCCGGGTTTATAGGGTTGAATTTGTAGATATTGGGACATTTAATTTTGTCGGTAATTAGTGGCTAGCTTTGTCGGTAATCGTTGGCCTCTATACCCCCCCTCCCCCCCCCCCCCCCACTGCAAAAGGTCTAGCGACGCCCCTGCATATCATGTTCCATGCAGCCAAGCTAACCGATTATATTAGCTGACTTGGAGTTGATTCATGGGATGATGAGCTGGTAGGACAGAGATTATGCTTTTAAAAGAATTTCTTCGACGTGAATCAGTGTTCTTGAACCTGAAAACGTGATAGGCTCAGAAATTCATTCTCGTGTCTTCCACTTGTTGTAGGATTTACTTGTCCTTCTTGCACCAAGATAGGAATATAGTACTAATTTCTTTAACTATAATATCACAAATGCTCAGAGAAAGCAATTATCCTGGTGTCTATATGGAGAAGTGGCATTTTCTTAATAAAATGAGGTCGTCCTAATTCTGGAGAATCCGGTAATGCACACGGCTTCCTGCCGGTACAACTTATTATTTGTTATGCTCGATCTCGTTTCTCCCGAGATGGAGGCAAAAGTCAAAGGTAAATCCATATCAAAGGCCCTTTGGTAGCTCTGTATTATGTATATGCCCTCATACGGGTCATAACTATCGGTCTTTTCATAGGAAAGCACTTGATGAAGAAGATGGAATGAAGCTTTAATGTCCACTTAAGGATCATAGCTGACGATGCAACAGATCCATGGCATCAGAAGTTGTACAGTTTCCACCTGTTAAACACAAAGGGCAGAGTTGCCCTCATGCTTCGCATATCAGGCTGTAAGCTTTCGTTGGACGACATGTCCACAAAATATAACCACCATCAGGCGCGTACGCAGGGGGGGGGGGGGGTTTAATCCCCCCCTTTGGAATTTTTATGTGTATAAACCCCCCCCAAAAAACCTAAACCCCCCCCCCCCTCCCCCCTTTGGATTTTTTTTTTTTTTTTTTATTTAAAAAAAAAAAAAAAAAAAAATCCCATGGCTGACCTAAAACAGGTGACCTTACCCCCTCCCCACGGAGCAAAATGTCAAATTTTCAAATATCGAGACCCCCCCCCCCCAAAAAAAAGTGTCCTCTTACCCCCCCCCCCCCCACCCCCCCCCCCCCCCCTCCGCTTATTCAGCGGTCGGATGAGTCGTTGCGAAATTTTCGGCCCGATTTATAAATGTTAAAACCCCCCCCCCCCCCCCCCCTTGAAAAAATCCTGCGTACGCGCCTGACCACCATTACTGGTTCAGACCCGGGGGTTCAGAGGAGCGGCTATATTATAGGCCAGTCTTCGGAACCCCGGTCCTTCTGGCTGATGGTGGTTGCTGCAACTGTAGGAGTGGACCCTGATCTGCTCTGCTGTCTTAATGCTGGACTACTGCTCCTTGCCGTGACACACGGAGGAAAAGATGACAACTACCACACACTCGACTATTTATAGGGCACATACCTCAATTGAATGTTAAATTCCTTTGAATATGTGAATGGTGTGGAATATGTGTGGTCCCACTGCCTAGCACCTGGAAAATGTTAATCCTCTGAAGACTTGTACAAATGTTAACAGTAATAGAATTTTCAATAATCCTGAATCACGATCTCCCCCTAACAAAAATGTTGTGATCCCCGAATGTCTACGCTCGGCGAACCATCAATGCCTACGGATTCGTGAATAACGCCACCTTCGGCTTGCATCAGGCAAGGGATGGGAGAGATCGCGATTGCGAAATTATGTTTTTTTTTTTTAAACTTCCAGATTTTAGATTAGATGCACGCGTTTGTCGACTTCACGTGCAATCAGAGGACTACTTCGCGCGTTTCGAGGATCGACCGTGAGATCGACGTGCCAGAGCACCTTAGCCGCCGTAAGTAAAGGATACTCCTTAATATGCTGCACTGTTGTTATGGAATACGTAATTTTACCACATAAATGTTAAATACATTAATGCTTTACAAAATATATGGCCTGCTTTTTCTCATATAAATTTTTTCAAAAGTACATTTGAATATTCAATTGTGTGCTGACTTTTGTTGGATACTGCATATATAGGCCTGGGCCCGTATTACAAAGAGTTTATATATCAATCGCAACTTATTTGCGATTGATATTAATCCCAACTATGTACATAAGAGATAGGAGACTGCAAACTTGCGATTGATTGGAGGACTAACGATTGATGTGGATCAATCGTAACTCGTTGTAAGACGGGGCCCTGATGTGTGTTTGGTGGGGTGGTGTGTGCGTGTGTGTGCGTATGTTTGTGTGTAATACCTACCTTTCCGTACACTATCAGCAAGTTTAACCAGCGTAATGCTCTCTAACTTGTTGACTAGTATCTCCCTCGCCTTGCTTTCTTGTACTGTCTTCCGCCATTCGTAAAGCATCTGATAGGAAGCTTGCATAGAGTTGCCCAGCTTGTCTTTCTCAAACCGATTTAGTTGAGCCTCAATGAATCCTAAAGCTAGTCCGACCTTCCTGAAATCTGAGGGATCCATACCTTCGGCAAGGAGATAGAGCTCAAGCTCGGTCAGACTTCCAGGGCTGAATCATAGAAAAAAGAAGAATTATTAATTACATATAGCGCTTATAAATATTTGCGAGATTTTGAATCAAATGAACTTTCATTTTATTATCCTTTGACCTGCGAATACACTGTTTTACTGTTTTATAATATTAATCAACATTGCCTATAATGCAAGCGCCCCAACAACACTGCAAAATATTAAAAGGTATCTGAACCTGTATAATACTAGTCATAATGAGAATATGCAAAACTTCTACACATTTTGATTTCATTCATCAATTCCAACTATTAATATTTACCAGTAAAGTCGGCTTTCATTGTACGTAAATTTAAACCTACCCAATAAACAAATTCACGTGAAAATCACGTCAATATCAAGGTATCGACTTGAATAGATTTACGTTCTTCAAACACTTGACATTGACGTGATTGTGTTAACACATTTCTTGCACTAGGTCGCTTATAAAACACGTACACTAAAATCACGCAATTGTCACTGCAATATCACCATTATAATAACGTGATTATCCCTACCTTGGTGATCCATGGTTTGTAAACCTAATACTCCCGTTTTTGTTTGGTTATGAAATTACATCTTCATAAACGAAATTATCACATTCTTTAGAAGTTTTAGAATCGCGTCACAGAAACATGTGAAGCGTTAGTAATAGTTTTAGTCAAAATATCTGCTTGAAATTCACGTGAATATTAAGAGGCTGACTTGAGATTAATCATGTTCGTCATTCAGGTAAAATTTACGTCGAAGAGGAAATATGTTACTGAAACCCACGTTCAACCCAATAATTACGCAAATGTTACACAATAAATGAACCAAAATAATGTCGTTCTCATCCCGTTTATGAACATCGTGTTTTGGATCTTCCATAATTATGTCCAGGCGCGCCGGAAGCAGTTTGGGATTAGAGGGGGGTGGGGGTGGGGTTCAAACATCCCAGAAGAAAAAGCTAGTTGGAACTGGTCCAGTTGATGAACCAGTTAATGTCAACTGGTAACCCTGGAAATTGAAATGGGCGACTAAATGATCCAGGCCAGTTAGAATTCAAGTGGTCTAGCTGAGCCTTTAGAACCATTTGGTAAAACTTCCAACCAGTTGAACGGCAACAACACTTCCATACTGGTACGTCTGTATTTCCAATGTAAAGGCATTGGTAATAAGTAGACTTACATAATTTAATTAATCGAATTTTTTTCATATACTTGTATTTTATTAAAATTATTTTAGTTCATAGTTAATGTTTCTCTTATTAATGTTTAATTAAATGTAATTTATACGAAGTAGCGAAATGTCCTAATAACTGGTAATTTATATTTGTAGTATTTTCGAAATGAATTGATATAACTAAATCATTAGTAATTAAGAAATATGCTATAAATTCAGATAAATTGTTAAAAACATAGATCTGCACGCACCCCATATTCAATATGCAAATTAATTGGTGTCAACTTGTTCAACTGGAAATATGCCAACAGTCAGTCATCAACATGCAACTGGAAATATGCACACAGACCAGTTATCAACTGGTGCAATGAAAATATGCCAACGGTCAGTTATCAACTGGTGCAAATAGAAATATGCCAACAGTCACGGGATTATCACCACGGAACTTAAATGGTAACTGTGAAACCATCAAGACACCCAAGAATAACTCATTGTTCACACCTAAACAATCACAGATTCACACCTAAGATTAATAATCAGTTTGAGTCACGAGATCATCACCACGGAACTTGTGGTAACTTTGACCACCATTTAAAAAGGTGTTTTCAGACACCTAAGAATTACAAATTTTTCACACCTGGAAATCACGGATGCCCAGCTTATATTAATAATCCGTTTGAGTCACGAGATCATCACCGCGGAACTTATGGAAACTTTGACTACCATTTAAAAAGGTGTTTTTAGACACCTAATAATTACTATTATATACCTCACTTAAGAAATCCAGCCATCTGATTGGTCGAATTGCATTCATAAACTTCAACTGTTCCTGTAAAATTCTCGGTAACCATGCATAAAACATTTCAATATTTTTAATAACCATGGTTACTCCATGGTTACCCCATAGGTTTACATGTTAAAAAATGGTTTGAGCGATGGAGGGCACCGTATGTGTGCGAAGGATTGGTCGGTAATTTCAATACAATTGAATCTCGATCGATCTTACCGACAATTTTATCTTGCATTGTTGACATGAAGACGAAAATAAACTCTCAAAAACAAAAAAACAACATCTGCCGATAGATCTTGATCTAAGTTCGTGCCAATATGCATTGCAAAAGTAAAAGAAGGGCCCGTTTCATGGAGCTTTTGCGAAGCATCCCTCACGCAGAGCCGTTTTCAATCCATTTTAATGTACTGGAGAAAACTGCCAAGCATGTTAACGACGCGCGATAGCCTAGTGGTCTAAGCGTTGGTTTTCGATACACCTCTTGTTGTACGCAAGAGTTCGAATCCCGTCTCGACAAAAATGAAAAATATTTTTTATTTTTTATTTTTTAGTCTATTTTTTTTCGGCATATAAAAGTATTAATGACTGCTTTAATATTCGAGAAATAGTTGTTTTCATACGCTCTCGGGAAGGTTACAATTGGGCTATTCCAATAGCACAATTCTAACCTTCCCTTGAGCGTAATAAAACAACTATTTCTCTCAAAGCAGTCATTAATACTATAATATTTCACACATAAATATCACGGATTCACAGCTTAGATTAGTAATCAGTTTTAGCCACGTGATCGTCACCAAGAAAGTTATGGTAACTTTGAAACCATTCAAAAGTGGTGTGTAAGACACCTCAGAATTACTAATTTAATGAAACCAGAGATTCACGGACAGAACAATAAGACGATTAGCCGGTGTAAGTAGCGTGATTATTACCATCAACCTTGGATAACCTGTGAAACCAATCGATAAAGGTGCTTAAAAGACCAAATAATTACTTATTTATCACCAATATCGGTTAACGGATAAAAAAAAACTCGTTGCTTGGTCAAGTGGTTATTTGGTCATAAACACTTGATTTACAGAGGTAAGTGAAATCACGTTACTCCAGTCGCGTGATAAATTGGTGGTTTTTAGGTGAGGTGAAAACGTGAACAGGAGTACCTTTTTTTTAAAATGAAGGCACGTGTCGATAACGTTTAAATCTAGTTCAAAAGGCACCATACTTTAAAATCACTTAAAATACACTCCCAAAAGAGGTAATTTTTAGTGTTCTGTTTATTGGGAAATGCTGGGCTTAAGCTTTGTTCAGAATCGGGATTAACAAAGGAAATTATTATGAGGTCTAATTGAATTATCGTTCGATAAACATGATCTTCGATCAAGAGTCTGGTTTAGTAGAATACGGACTGAAGGATTTTAATTATCCTAGTATGCTCTCTCATGCTGCTTACTTATCATTTGGACCAGGGTTCCGTTCTACGTCACCGGATCTCAATAGGAGCGTGGTGGTCATGTCTGGACAGTCATTCCCTTTGGTTGTATCTGCTTCACCGCTGGTTGTCCTTGATCCGAGGACCGGATAGGTCGGTGATACATGATTTTCCATTTCTTTCTGGAGGACAATTATGGACAGAAGACACCTTTTAAAACGATGATCAGACATTATTTTCAAAATACAAGTAGAATCACAAATGAATAAGAACAAGTCAACGCAAAGCGTAGCATCCCCTTGCAGGGTACAAATGGCCTATATACGTCAGAGGTTACCTCCATTGGACTGTACTATTATATTACTAGGCAAGGAAGTTATTCGCATTTTCACATATATAATTAGGTGTTTTTGTATATTTAATGAGCTATAACCTTTCACCTTTGACCTACATACTCAGAAATCGAACTTAGGCTGTACATGTATTTGATACTATGTACCTTCATATTAAATTTCATTAAAATCTGTCAAACATTACTCAACTTATCGAATGGAAACCAGATTCGCATATTTAATGAGCTATGACCTTTGACCTACATACTCCGAAATCGAACTTAGGCTGTGTTTTGATACCATGAACCTTCGTATCAAATTTCATTAAAATTCGTCAAAACATTACTCTAGTTATTGAATGGAAACCAGATTCGCATATTTAATGAGCTATGACCTTTGACCTACATACTCCGAAATCGGACTTAGGCTGTGTTTTGATACAATAAACCTTCATATCAAATTTCATTAAAATCCGTCAAGCATTACTTAAAGATGAAGTTGAGTTCTGGTCATGCGATTGCATTGTGAAAGAAACGGTGTGCAATTGACCAGAAAATGTTGATCATCTAGCATATAAGAATTTGTGTGTATTGCAAGGTTCTGGAATCATCAAAATGATAAGAAATTTGGCCAAGTCTCGGTAAAGTTACAAACACTGTACACAGAAAGATGTATATGGGACTACACGAACACGTGGCGTAAAAAACCTACCCCCGAGTTTTACGAGTTACATGACATATTTAGAATATAAAGGCATTTGAAGAGCCATGCTTTTCAGGGAACATGTCTTAGCTGATGTTCTTCCGCACTTGCATAATAAGAATGATAACGCTCACAAATTATTGTTCACCTCTTCCCAGAACTCAACCTTCTCTTTAAGTTATCGAAACCAGATGTGTATTTTTCACATATTTAATGAGCTATGACCTTTAACCTTTGACCTACGTACTCCAAAATCGAAATTAGCCTGTATTTTGATATCATGTACCTTCATATCAAATTCCATTAAAATCCGTCAAACGTTACTGAAGTTAACGATCGGAAACCAAATTTGTTACGGACGGAAGGACGGACGGAAAGACGGAAGGAAGGACGGAAGGAAGGACGGAAGGAAGGACGGACGGCAGCGTTACTATATCCCCTCCGACTTCATCGGCGAGGGCATAATTATGTCTAAGAGTAATGGGCATCTTCAATATTGATTACAATATAATGAACGTCAAAGCTACAATTTCAACAGAAATTTAAATAATCAGATCGTGCTCTAGAACATTTTTTCTTCTAATTTCATGTACCTGTTCAAGAGCCCTTGTAAAAAACATGACAAAAGGAATTATCATGTACGCACTGTCCCACAAAAAAAGTCGAAATCCCAAAACAAATGATTATGATTGTGAACATACTATGAGCTGTATCATTGTAATTCCTTGCTTTTCATGTTGTAAAAGTATATGCTTTCAAATGATACATTGATTATATTAATCCATACATGCTTCACTGAGCACCGTGTTTTGAAAATTGAATGTCAAGATCCGGCAATAGTGGCAAATTTTTGCTAAAACCGTGAAAACATTAGGAACATGACCGAATATGAAAGAAAGAAAGAAAACAAAAACTTTTAATTCTAATACGAAGATTGATTTAAAATACTTCTTTTAATAATGAAGGCAAGAATTATACCATAATAACAACATAAACGGATGGTGGGAAAATGCAGATGGTGGGGGTAAAAAGGGTATATTTTGTACTTAAATGGATGACAATATGTCATTTTCTCTCAGGTCCGGCACCCTTTTTTTATCACAAAAGGGGCACTTTTCAATGCTCGAGGGATATTTATTACTTTGGGGGAATATCTGAGGATGTGCGGCCCTGCCCTTGTTTATTTCATTGCACATTATCCCGCAATGGAAACGTTTCATAGTCATCTTTTCACACTTACATTTCATTTACATCATGTTCGCATGCAATATTAACGTTTCCACGGTTTACACAAATCCGGCAAAAATGTTGATATGAAATTTTCAAAACATTGTTCCCCATTGAAGATTAATGCGATCAGTGTATCATTTGAAAGCATATTACCTATACAGCTCAAAGTTTGTTCAAAATAACCACTTGAATTCGTTTTTTTTAAAGACGCTAAGACGCACTGTAAAGTTTCCTGTCTGTCTGTTTGTTGTTTTATGTTTGAGGGATGGTTCTGGGAAATACATAAGAATATCAATCATACCTTGATAGATGGTGTTGTTTGCTCGGTGTTTCTCGTTGTATCTAGCCTGGGTTTAGGTGACAAGGCCGATGATTGGTCCTCTATCACTGACGGTGCAGAGTTTGATGTCTCCTCCTTGTCTAGTTTGAAACGATCTGGCTCACCAGGAACGGATGCAGGTACATGTGATGTGCCAACTTCAGGTTGTTCTGTTTTACCTATTTGAGCGGATTTCGGGGGGTATTCAGGTGACATGAGATTACTATCTATGTGTCTATCGTCCACTGCGTGTTTCGTACATGGTCGGGGGTCTGGGTTCTGAATGTCAGTGGTATCACGAACAGGGCTGGTCCCATTTGCCGTTGGAGAACCACTGTTTTCAGCACACGAAGACTCGGAGTGAGAGACCTCGTTAGGTCCAGGGCTTTTTGCATCACATGAGGATCCACTCTCCTTGACGTTACAGTCTGGACCGTCACATTGTGACCGAGTCTGAGAAGTGTTACATTCTGAGTTGTTTTCGTTGGGTGACTGAACATTCTTGGCTCTTTTGATCAAGTTGAAAAGTTTCCTCGAAAAATAGTTGTAGTCGTATTCTTTCTTCCGCCGACGTATAAACGTGCCAATCCTGACACGCCACTCACCAAGAGACACAGGCATGGTGACATCCAGATGCTGTACGACAGATTTTAAGAAAAATACAGAAATCATTGAAATGGAAAATATTTGGATAACCTTTTAATAGGCTAGACCTGATTTTAAGATTCTTTTTTTTTAATTATTCACATCCAAAAGGAAAATCTACCTGTAACAAACAGTTAAGAAAGAGTTCAGAAATCTTTCTTACACGCGAATTGGCAGACCGAAGTAACCCGCCAATTTCCCGATCGGCAGTCGTTGTCGTTTTGGCGATTACTGCGTCGATATTGCAGAAAGCTGGTATATATATATGCGCCGGGTGTTTCCATTTACTGTACCACTGCTTTCTGACTCACCTGACACACTTTAATCCGACCCACTTTTTTCCTTTTCATTTTCTACACAGAGACAGTTTCTGTGATTGCAAGGGGTCTGTTCAATTCGAAAACGAAACCACTATAATGAGGGGAATTTTGACCTAATAGTAGCCAGGCAACCGTACAATGAAATACATATCTCTTGTCTAGTGAGGCAGAAAGACATTATTTATGATGCAAATCATAATTATACTTGGTATGGGACCAATAGAAGAGTACTTATGGTATTAGAGAAAGAGAAAAGACTGTGTGTGTGTGTATGTGTGTGTGCGTGTGTGTGTGCGTGAGAGAGATAGTAGGAGGGGTGTTAAGCATTGACATGCTTCCATTCCGATTGGTCTCTGGTAAAGTTTTTGATAATAGTTTGCATTCTTTAAATTTATAAAAATCACAGTATTCATCTTTCCATTATCATTGTATGTTATGTCAAAGTATCACAGAAGTTGCATCAGGGAGGAAGAAAATAAATATGCTATATCGAAATTATGCCCTCTTACGTATTATTTAACATTTTTCCTTGATCTTATGCAAGTGATTTTCAATCTTATAGAAACATATTTACCTGAGACTGGAAATGAAGTGTGTTTAATGGTGCTTTTAACAATTTAGGCTCCGTCACACAAAGATAAATTAGCAATTGATTGCTATTTTGGAATTGAACATGATTTACAACCATTTGATTGTACGATCGATTAAAAAATCGTACAGTCAATTGCTAAACTCTTCGTTACAGGTCCCTAGAGTTTTTACTTATTCCAACTTAATGTTCGGCAAAAGGATGAATCTTGAAAAATCATATTTGGACAAAAATGAGCTTAAATGTTTCTTGTTTTTTTGTTCATGGAGGATAATGGTTGAATTGTTTATTGTCTGGTTCTTTAGGGACAATTAGGGTTTATTTTAGGTAATTTTGAGCCGGAGGGGAATTCTAAATTTAATAGAGAGATCTATTTGAAAAAAGAAGTTATAAAATACGTTTATTTACCAAACTAATTCGCTCTCCCGCTGAATCGGTGTTATTTTGACAAAAGGGCGTAATACACCACGTGCACTTTTCCGGCGAAGAAATTACAGTTTAAAAAAAATAAAAAATGTTTGATTACAACCAGGAGACCCCCCGTAATACTACAACCATATTATTTGCTGAAATGATGTATCTAAAAACACAACCGTTGTATATTCTTCTAGAGAAGAATTTTGAATTTTGAAAATATTAAATTACAGATTTGACAATATTTTGAGAAACTATAGCTGATTATTTTGTATGAAGGGTTATGTTGTCTATGCAACAGTTATTCCTAATGAATGTCACACTATTCTGGTTCACATTTTATAATTCATGATTTAACACCTGTATTATTCTTGCATAAAGTTCTAACAACTACATTTGCAAGGCGCGGTATAGTTTTAACAGTGTATGACTTCGTAAAAACTTTTTGAAATGGCAATCTATTTTACTAATTTAAATAACTCCGTGTCAGCATTATAACCAATATACCAATGAAAAGTTTAATTGATACATAGACTACATGTAGAGTACAATACATTTATCTAGGCTTTTCATTAGAATTGATTATTCATAATAAATAATATTGGAGCACATGCTGCAAGTGTAACTTGACATACAATTATTTTTGAAATCATATTGTAACTATAAACTCGAAAATGAAAAATCAGACATAATAAACAGCTAGTTTCTTAAATTAGTATCAAAGGGGCTTACTCCTGGTTGTAACTAAAGATACAGCACTTAAGCGGGATAGTGCATGGGTTGGCTACTTCCTTTTTGTCAAGATACTCCCTATTTAATTGTCGAAATACTGCCGAGCAATGTTTGGCAAATTGAATGCAACAACAACAAAATTGGAACAAATATGTGAGATACGTAATACTATCTCTAAAATAGTTAAGCTTGGGGATTTGATACCTTTCTCATTCATCTTATTATTCTTATTTTATTTATCCATGAAATCTTCTTAACACAAATTACCCCTTACGCCCCTTTGTACATCATGATTGTACATACAAGTACTTTTTAAAAGTCCATGAAGTGGACTTGTACGCCCTTTAAACATGTTCATTGCAATTCGCGAATAAGTCCAATGGGTTAGTGGTATCACAATCGTCTATTTTCTGAAAGGAATGACTTATTCACACAGAATGGAAACGTACCTTCATTGCAAACTGCTATTATATTATTCACGCGGACGGCTACTGTATGAAAAGCTGATTGTAAATCGAATGGATTACCATTGTTATCAGAAAAAGAGGGAAAGACTACTTTGGCCTGGTAGGAAGGTCATAAATCATTATATTTTTTTTCATTGGGCCACTTTAATCAGGGAGAGTGTTCATGAGGGGATAATATATACTGTACTTCTTGGGCAAAGGTGTCAAATATTATTGTTAATAACTGGCACCCGGGTAGCCTGGGTAAAAAACAAGTTTGTGTAATAGAATCAGTAGAGTATACCTGCTTACCGTAATCATTCGAGTTTCATCAATATAATAATCATGCCTTTGCTCGTATACTGACTGCCATACAAAAAGAAATCTTCAGTCAGATGCTGAAACAGGTTCCCCCCCCCCTCCTCCCCTCTCGCCAATTTTACATAACAAGATAAGATACATGAATATATTTGGTTCGTGTAAGCTTTTCCTGTATTTTAATTTCATCAAAACTATGTTTATGATGTACTGTATGAAAACCTAATTAATGATGAAAAGAAAACCCGGGGCACAATTGGGATCAAGACATAACACCGTCGATTTTCCTTTTGCCCCATTGGCATTGTCTATAAAGGCCCTGTCTGGACTCAGTTGGTCTCGCTTCCGAGAAAAGTGGGGGGAAATATAGGTCAAGCAATACAGGATGATTCATTTATCATGTGCATCAATCAAATTGTCTAGGCCTTAAAGTGATCAGACATTGGTCTCGCATCCAGGAACGGTGGGCAAAATATGGACCAAGGTATATGGGACGGTCCATTTATCTATAGCACTATTGGCATTGTCTACGACCCATCCGGGCTCAGAAGTGTGCTTCGCATTGTGAGCAAAATATGGGTCAAGCTATAATTACATGCCCAAATGGGGTTTACTTGTAACTGCCCACCCCTTCCCCTTATTATCACTGATTAACCAGTGAACGATATAGTCATGTATATATTACATCATTCATCCAATTGCATTGACTGTGTAAGGGCACAATATTAGTACCATGTATTTCACCAGAGCATGAGGATACATAACACACATTATTTACGTTGGAAATCGCATATAATAATGATAATATTTGTTAATATAATGGAGCTACTATATACACGGTATAGCCACAACCAGGGTGCAACTATTCTACCTACAGTGTTGCGCATCTCTCCTGGAAACACAAAGTCATTTAATCAAATGACTTGTAGCTTAAAATGTTGCACCATATGAGTTCTTCATCAGGCAACAAGTTTGGTTTGAATTTCATTTGTGTTGGCTGTGTGAGAATGGTAATAGATGGCCCAAAATACTACCTTTTGGCTGTTACCTATTTGCACTTTGAAAATGTGTCTTATTTCATAAGGTGTTACCATAGATTTACACAAAATATGCCATATCTTGTTATGCCATCTTATCGTCCGTTTTATCTCCTCTCAGTATTTTTTTACGGCTTGAGAATTGACCCAAGAATTGCGATACAGTGATTATTTCTGTGAAAAGAGACAAGCGTAACACTTTTTTTGAAAAACAGCTATGTGCATAATTTTGGCTCTATAATTCATATATTTTTCCATTATATTAATTGGTAATCGGTTACATTTTCTGAGTAACATATTGTCCTATCATCAGAAACAAAATATCAAACAAAGATACAAAATTTACAAAAATATATGCCCCCATTGCGATCATAAATTTGTCCGGAATTTCCTGTAGTGTCCGTAACGCTGTCGTTCCTGCTATATGAAAATGTTTTCAAAGTTCTTATACGCTTTGCTTTGTATCACTACCGGCAAAAACGAATTTGCAATCTCCAAGAGTGACTTTTTTTTTTATAGTTTTGGAAGTGATTTAGAAGCAGCTAAGTGTATATGACTTTATATATATATTGATAGAATTAAAATAATAATGATTCGGATAGATAATTTTGGGCGTGACCGTTAAAATCTTTGTAAAAAACAAAACATATTGAATGCATTTCTGTGCCGTTTCGTGTTTTCAGGTTAACATGTAAAAACAAATGTTATTGACAAAAATCGAGGAATTGGCCTCAAGTTTTCCACAGGAATTCTGAACACGAATATAAACATGGACAATGTTTTCAGTGTTTCTACGGATATGACGCAGGTTGTACAACATACATGCACGTCCTCTGGAAAATGTTGAGTAACTGCCATTATTTGCTTGAACAAAATGTACTCACGATTATTCGGCCACAATGTTTGATGAATCTAATTCAGGTATCAATTTAAGCTTACATTCACTCTCTAAACATTTATACGTGTTTCGAAACTATTACATTACACACTTTCTTGTTAGAGCTTAAAAAGTTTGATACTAAATTTATCTTGGTAACCCCTATATTTTTTTGAGATATCGCCAATCCTATGCATTTTGACAAATGAACATTTCCAACATCTAATTTAATATTGGAATGTTATTTTAAATCCGAAACACAATGGAATTACGATTTTCACTTAGAAATTTTGGCTTTGTCCGTTATCCTACTCATTTTGTTTAAAGTGTTATCGTTATATTTAATATTCTAATACAAATTTTCAAGTGGAAGCTTACCGTTTGCGTAATTATGTGCTATGTCCAAACGAAACGACGAAACGCGTGAGGTCTTTAGTCTTTCCCCTCATCAGCAGTATTGACTAAGTGTTAACTAAATGCATCCCAGCTACCAAGGATTCACGTGTATCTTGTTCAAATTTCAGTCAAAGTAACAGGTAACAATTCACTTGAAAGATTTGTTCTTAAACGTGTCATGAAGAAACAAATGGCGTCGAAATACTTTTGTTGTGAACGATCAGAAACAGGAGGGTTGGTGTCCACTGAATAGCGAATCCGGTATCGGCACTATGTCGAAACACGCAGTGCTCGGCAAACACTTGCCCAAGAAATGAATCTCCATACAGATTCCGTATGCAGAAATATGTTAATATCCATAATCCGAGTCCCATGTAGAATTAACGGCTAAGATACAATGACTTAGATAACGACAGGCATTGGAGTGTAAATCTCTACAAAAAGGTGGTGTAGAGTATGCGTATTATCTCTCGACGCACCCCAAAACGGAACCTTCCACGTGAAATACTTTGCTAAGTCATCGTCATAGCCATGTCAGCATACATTTGAATACATATGTATTGCTTACTCAGTCGGAAAAAACTATTTGTGATGCAAATCATGAACTTTGCCCGAGCTAGCTATTGGGGAGAGTACTGTAGATATTTGGGAGCTTAACAGCGACAGAGAAAAAGGCAAAAGGGACTTGTAGATTTGCACGACGAGAATGTGGACCCCTACGTGTAACATCCTGTTAAGGCAATGTAACGTCCTTTTAAGGCACTGGCAGTGCCCGGCAGTGCCTTAAAAGGACTTCACATTGCCTTAAAAGGATGTCACACGTAGAGGTCCACGTTCTCGCCTAAATCTAAAAGTCCCTAATATTGAAAGAGAGCAAGAGATGAGAGAGAGAGAGAGCGCGCAAGCGATGGCGAAAATGAAGGGGAAGGGGGGGGGGGGGGGTGCAACGCAGACATGTGGGAATCTGATCTGAATTGTTGGTAATTTGTCGAATAAATAAAAATGGGCATCGTGAATGCCAATATTATATGGGCCCATCAGGGGCGGCCGAGCGACTTCCAAAGTGGGGTGGGGCACCAAGAAAAAGGGGGCACTTTCTGGGGGAAAAGGGCACCTACAACGGGAAATCTCAAAGCGAAAATACACAATTTTTTAGACATTGGTGTATACCCCTACATTGTGATTACATTATCAGAGATGATTTCAATATTGTTTCATTTTATACACCATACATTATAATGCCCAAGCATCAACATTTTACGATTTGTGAGGTCGCAGTCCGAACAATTACATCTTATATAGAGGAACAAAGCCCATTCCTGATGGAGTTATAAGCACATTCTCATAACGGAGGACTGAAAAGACCTTTGATAAGTAACATATTTATAAGTATATCCTCTATAGATGCGTGCGAGCGTATCAAGTGAGCTTTGGGGAAAATTGCTCTTAGTCGCTTAAAATTAGAGGTGTGTTTAATGAAGAGAGAAAAAAAGGAAAATTATCAGAAAAGAAAAGAAGCATGTGTCAAAGTACAAAGAGTAATTTTCAAAGGTGAAAATGTGGCACTTCTTACATCCTCAAAAAGTAGCACTCACCAGGGATAAACAAAGGCAGTCATGAGAATAAGAAATGGGCATTTGTCCACGGAAACGGGTCCCCCATCAGATTTTGATAGGGGCGTTTATAAGAGGTGAAAAGGGGAATTTATGAAAAATGGATAGGTCCCTTATTAGAAAGGGAAAGAGGCACGTCTCATTGTTAAAAGGGAAATTATCAGAGGGAAAAGGAGGCACTTACCGCACCTGAAAAGGGGCACTTATGTGAATGAAAAAGGGGCACTTATAATAAAGGAAAATGTGCATTGAAAAAAAATGGGCACCAATCAAATTTTAACGGGGCATTTATTTGAGATTAAAAATGGCACTTTTCAAATGAAAATGGGAACTTGTCGAAGTAAAAGAGGCCCGTGTCCAAATAAAAGGGCACTTATCAGAGTTGAAATGGGGAAAGGGCACTTTTACAAATTAATAGGGGTACTTGTCAAATTAAAAGGGGCACTTTTCGAGTGCTTGAAAAGTGGGGGCACTGTGCCCCCCCCCCCTCGGGAGGGCCGCCTCTGGGTCCCATCCAAACTCTTAAATGTTACACTCTATCGCAATTCCTGAAGCCTTGAGCAGAGCTAAAACACGTCAGTCTCTGGCCATGTAAAACAGCAGCTAAAGTACAGTGCCTATTTTGTTGCAAACACTGTTACGCACAGCGACAATGGTTTGAGCCTGCGAACTAGGTAATTTTATACAGGATAAGATTCTTTAGACTTTCCCATAATCATACAGGTTTACAGGCACATTGTTCGCAAGCGAGCTAACACCTTTTGCCTGAATGTCAAATGTGACGTAATATTTTGTTTTAATGTGGTAAGTTTTTTTATTTAATCATCTGTGAGTGACAGATGATGTATTATATACAGACTTGCAAACTCACGCATCAATCTCGCTGCCTGAATACCAGGCGCGTAGACAGGAGGGGGGGGGCACGGGGGGGGGGGGGGGGCACGTGCCCCCTACAATTTCCAGGATCGGTTGAAATTTTGTAGACCCATTTTTTTTTACCTCGATCGATTACATGTATGTGCCCCCCCCCCCAAATATCAAACTCTGGCTACGTGCCTGCTGAATAATTTCAAATGTTAGGGCGGAAAGGGGGAGCTGGAACCACCATACCCCACCCCGCCGCATAGTTAAACTTGTGGTATAAGCTTTTCATTTTACGGGTTTCTCATATGGGTTTTTCATATGGTTCTCTTTGCTTTTCCGATATATCATGAGCTACACTGATTACCAGAGAAAAAGTATATTGTTGTTTTATAGAGATGTGAAATCGATGTAATGAACTACCAAATCTAACTGACTCCAACCGATTTAGACGGACTGTTTATAAATGCAACCTAATCATTTCTGCCGAACAACTTTGATAGATATATGAGGATGTCCGGGTAAGTGTTACTTTGTCTTCACTTTACATTATCATCTTTTTTTCGCTGGTGCTCTCTCTCCTCTTCTTCACTTTTTTTCTTTAGGTTGGAGGGCGTAACTTAAAAACAATTTTTAAGGGGTAATTTTTCTCCATAACCAAGGGTTTTTTAATGCCGAACCAATATCAAATAACTCCTTGGTATGTCCAGTTCCATAAACATGACTATTAAGACTTCATGTGACGGTTAAAGGTTAATGTTTGTCTCGAGACACAATTGATAATGTTTAAGCGGTACACGTCTGTTAAACACAATTAAACGCGCCTACATGCACTCGCAAACACATATACACACACCTACACCCACACCCTCACGTATCGTTTTCCCATGATATGAAGCTGTACACATTTTTGCAATGACGACCTTCGTCATTGCCTTGTTTTCGTTCACATTCTGCCCCATTAATATTCTCCTTTTCCTCCTTTTCCTTATCGTCCAAAAATCGCATTCGTTTTGCACGTAGTGTTTGTTATTCCTAGTTAGGTGCTTTCCTCATGTCTTTTTCCTTTCAAATTTCATAGGCATAGTCTCTAACATCTCATCAAGGTCACTACATTCTTCGATTTTCGAAATCACTCATGCATGACCGTCCAGGCGCCATTTTGTCCGTTTCTGGTCCATTTTAAGGCTTTTATATCTTCCTTCCTATCTCCACTATCCTAGATCCTACAAACTTCTAACAAATTCCTCTTGATAGTCTGAGAGATGTTCTTTCATCTGCGACGGATGACTTGACCTTAAAAATGCCATCTTCATACTCGAAATTCAAATCTAAAACCGACTCCGTCAAAAAAATCTCAAGTTCTTGAAAAATGGACCCCTAAATAATCTAAAACTGCCATAACTTTCTCATATAAATTCCGTTTTGTATTTAAATTTCACAGTATCTTTATCTCATAATTGCACATAGGCGTGACAAATTTTACGCTCCAATGGCTTTGCACAACATAAATAACGCCCTCTAAAGTTCTGGGAATTGGCTTTCTCTCTGTGGCCGTATCTCCATAATGGCTTGGCAAACCCGTACCCTTTTTTGGATTTAGATACTTGAAGATATGCCCTTTCCAGCAATATACAAAATTATATATCCTATCACTGACCAAATTTGAGAAAATTGCCCTCCAAATTCGCCATTTTCAAGAAAATTCCGAAATAACTTCAACTTGCTCTAAAATGGCGATCTTTATACCTACATCGATGAAACTTGGCAGACATATGTATCCATATACGTGACAACTGTTTACTAAGTTTGGTAAAATTCGAATATGTCAGCGCAAAGTAATCGCCAAAATTGATGAATTTACTATGCATTACATAATAGCGCGTTTAATGCGTGCAATACATTGCACGCAGATAACAATGGTGTCAAACTGACCGCAATGAAGTGCCCTTTCGAATGATACCAAGTATAGTATATGTTCACACAGAAAATTGTGAGTAAATCGCATTTGAACAAAGGTCACTACACGAATTCCGCCGAGTTTCCGACCGAATCTAACACGTATCGGCTATGACGTCATTTTTTCAGACTGCTTTTCGCCCCTTAAACGTCCTTTTTTTTCCTTGAAAATTTGCAGTGACATGCTGAGTTCCAATACGCAGGGCACCTCTTGGCCGGATTTTTGAAATTGGTCAAGGGGGCCATTTAAGACGCCATTTTGTCCTATAAATCTATTTTACATCACGTGTTTCGATAAGATTATCATAGAAAAAAAAAGAATGGTTTACAATAACAACCATGAAATTCTCTTTCTAATGATACCAAATATGTCCCATAAAGAGACGTAAAGAGAGAGAGAAAAAAACAATTTAACTCCGGTCATAATACAGATCCTGTACGTTTTCCGCCCATGCATTACACGCATTGTCTATGGGGCATATCGGGTTCACGCTTTTGGCCCCCAGAACGATCTTTATTGCAATGACGAACATGCACCAAATCCCATTGGTTTTTGCACGCAGTGCTTGCGAGCCCTTTCTAGGTTCTTTCCCTATCCCAATTTCTTTCAAACTTCGTAGGCATAGTCACTACCATCCCATCAAGGTCACTGTTCAGTCCTTTCTTTCGCCCTACCTATCTCCAATATCACAGAAGCTACAGACTTCGTACAAATTGCGCTGGATAGACCGAGAGAAGCTCTTTCGTTTGACACGTTAAACATGGCGTCATTGCACGCACATCATTCTGACACGATTGCATTTCTAGTTTCTCTCTCTATTTTTTTCGCTCGAAGGCTGGATCTGAAAGAATGGAAACGCAACACCATGAAATCATATTGTTACGTTGTTTACACAGCTAGGTTTATCACTAAAAGTAAATTCAAAAGATCAATGGTAGAGATATGGGGAGCGTGGGAGAAAAACATGTCATTGTGGAATAGATTCTGAAGAGGAGTTTTTCAAAATAATCTTGTCTGACATTTTTGTTCGATCAAAGTTGGCCGTTGTTTCAAGTTTTCGACAATTTTTTTTGCGCTTGTGTTTTTATGTCAGAAATAACACTTTAGAAGTAAAAGAAAAGGATATTGTTGTCAATTTGAAGAACTCGTGGACAATCGTAAGAAGATTTTTGACATGTCAAAAAAATTGCCTCTCCTTTCACGGATCCTTAAGAGTGTCTACGAGTTGTTGCGAGTTGTGACGAGTTATTTACGGACGCTTGCGATTGACTACGAGTTGGCGATCCGTAAGGAATCGTAAGAAAATTCCGTGTATGTAAAGGGGGTATTAAAGACTTGCCCGAGGTTTACAAGGCCTAATAACACTTACATTACATGATAGATTCCGTCCATATGGATGGCAATGAACTTTTAATTGAAATAATGGATAGGGGTTCTGCCGTTAATTTCCAATGAACTGAAATAAATTAGTGGGCCTAAACTGGTTTATCGTTGATTTTGTTGTCAATGTTAAGAACTAGGTATCATCAATTTAACCCTCATAAATATATTGTCTTAAAACGTTTATATAAACTGGAACAAACCAACCTTAGACATGATTTAGTTTTTGTAATTCTCACCAACATACCACCTACCCGAAAAGTATTATAATAAAATCTTTCGAATAAACAAGGTGTGCTTATTTTGTATGTAGTGGTAGGCAAACCCCTCTTTTCTGACATTGGCCCTCCGCTTGAAGGCATAAATTACACTGACATTGTATGGTAGATTACGTCCATATAGATGGCAATAAACTTTATAGTGAAATAATGGATAGGGGTTCTGCCGTTAATTTCCAATGAACTGAAATACATTAGATGGCCTAAACTGGTTTATTGTTGCAGTATTCGTCTCTCTCTCTCTCTCTCTCTCTCTTCCCCTCTCTCTCTCTTTAGCTCTCTGCTTCCCTTCCTCACTCTCTCTGTCTGTCTGTCTCTCTCTCTCTCTGCATGGGATGATGCTTAAACATTATGACGGAAAAGAAATATCACATGAGCTGGGGAACAGAATAATGAAAAATAAAACGGGGAACTCGGGGGGAAAACCGAGAAAATGCGGACAAAGAATATGGACAAAGAGAAGTTACGAATCCATAAACATATATATTGATATGGAGCTACTCCTATTGATGAGTCGGTCACAGTGGCTGATGTTATTTTGGCAAAACTTCTCTATTCTTTTGTCACAAATTCAACTCCTCCCTTTATTACTATATTATTGGAAAGGGGGCGTTTTCGTTTTAAATTCTTATACGCAGTAGATGTTTAAATGGAGAAAAAATATATAAATATACTATGACATATTAATCAGATCGTATATAGTAGGAATATATTTGAATCATTACTGAATTCATATGTTTCCTTGCTATTAAATTTCCTTATCTGTGTTTTCTTCTCCCACAACTTAAAATATGGAATATTTGTATACGCCTCCCAAACTTTAACAAATACACTATATTTTGTATAGGCGATACTATCTTATCATTAGTTTTGTTGTCAGTCTTGAAGGCCTTATGAAATGCAAAGCTGCTCAGTCTGCTATTCATATTAAACAATGATATTCTGGCATCATTTAATTCCAACATCTAAATATAAAATCTCCCACCATAACTCTGCCATCCACACATCTTTCCGTTGTTGTGATACTCTCCCATTGATCTGAAGACTACTGTTGTATCTTTATATCTTAGAACCGGGCTCTCAAAAGTTCAAGTCTTTAAGGTAGTAATGCAATTTAAATCCAAATACCCGATTCTAATCGGCAATGCAGGATAATGACATGTATTTATGTTTTTCATATTTTGTAATTTATCATTCTTACGATATAATATTTGGATACTTACTAATCAATTTCCCTTGATATTGTTCTTATTTTTTACTGAGTAAAACAAACCCATTATTATATTATTATTTTTATTTTCTCCAAGTCAGCTCCACATTATAAGCCACTCCAAAATTGTTTAAACTTCGAATGCATCGTTAATGACCTAATATCATACAGTGAGATTTCCTTAGTTAATCCAGCCCTATAATATGTGTCCACCCTCAATATGTTTCATTTGTACCCACTTGCACAGCGCCCTCTTCATTTCCACGTAATATGTTCAATGTCCTGCAACATGTACATGTATTCACTTCTTTTATTTTATCTAGAACAATAGGTCATGCATGAACACAATGATTGTTGTCCCATTCCTTTCTTTTCCAATTTTAAGGTAAACACCAATGTTTTCAATCCGTTTAAATTACATTACATCTATTGTCTGTTGAATCTTAAAAAGACGACAGGGCCGGTATAGTTATTATTAATCGTTTTCCTTTCCCGGCATCCATGTGACTCTTTTAAAACTTTGTTGGCTCCGCTTTTCACTATTTTTTCTCATCTGCAATTTCTTTCTACAGATTTAGTAATACATTTGTTTAATCCTGTTTTGATAAATGCAGCATTCGGAATCCCCCTTTCCATATACATACGTATACAAATATACAAGACATTCTTTGAAAATAAAAGAAAACAATTACGATAACCTTAATAATCGTCGTCTTGTTTCAGATTCAGATGTTATTGTACTGTTCATATACATATAAAGTGCCCATTCTGTCAAAATATGTCATCATAATATGTAACCAAATCTTGACACAACACATATTATTTACTATGATTGTGGAAGACATTGCCCATGATAGTTGCGAGTAACCCTTGAGACAGTTGCATTCATGACTCCTCCCAGCATACAGTTTACCTATAATGATTACTATCACAGTATCATACTCGAGTATCATGATAACTGGACAAAGTATCTAAAATCATATACACTGATAATCAATGGAAACTAAGACATTAAACAGAAGTATCATTAAAACTCAAAGCATAATATCTTACAATATGAGTCAATGAGTTCATGAGAACACATACAGTTATCTCATTAGCAATTTTTGGTATATATTATAATGAAAGAAAGATTATTATATCCAAACCGAAAAAGGTTTACTATGTTATACAACAACGAATGCTAGAAATCGCATCCTTCACCCATACAACATATCGTTACATTGATAATCAACATCATATTTTAACTTTTATATGAATGCAGTGTATATTCAATTCAATTTAATTCGATTCAATTCAATTCAATGTATGTTCGTCCAAGTTAAAAATATGGAAATGTTACATGGGATTGTTTACAAGCAATACAAATACATATGTAAACAACAAAAACAGTAATAATCGGAATACATAAGTGATAAATATCCATAGACGTTGACATCTTAAACTTTAAACAAAATAAGTACCCAAAGCATGAGCACTTAGAAAGAGTAAAAGGAGAAAGAGGGTGAATAGAGGAAGAAGGACAGTAGATCGAGGTGGGGAGAGAAGAGAATGAGTCAGCAGAAGGGGAAGGATATAGTGAGAAAGGGAAAGCTGATGCGATGTAAAGAACAGAGAAGTAGGGACGGTTGTAAGGAGAAAGAGAGAATACCATGACATGATAAAGGTATTGAACAAGAAGATTATGAACTCCCACTATCAAATTAGTTAACACCTTCGTATATTGACATGAAAGTGCAACAAAATATGATTTTAAAAAATATAATGAAATAAAAAAGAACCGTGAAAGCAAGTAGGAAAATAAAGTGAAACTGACATAGTAAGTGCTGAGCACAGTTCATGAAAAGTGTTTTTTAAGATATAATATATGTAGACAGGGTATGTAATGGTCTTCGAAATGTTTGCTATTCGCATATTCCATTCAAATAGAAGCTAAACTGCAAAATATACAACATTATAGAAGATGGCTCTATATAAAGACAACACATTTCACTTGTTAATTAGATTACAAAGTCGGTTGTAAGTACATGTACAAGACTTGTACATAAATATGAACAAAATTCATATGGGCAATTAATGCACTCATACATTTTTTTTGTTTTCATAGATTTTTATTTTCTTCTCTCATTAAGAAAATTGTACAAAATTACAAATAATCTTCACATCAATGAATTTGCAAGTGAACTTTAACATTTCATTACAAGGCTACAAATACATTTTCATATAAAATATATTTGCAAATGAAGTTACACAATTACAGAAGAAAAATATTCACATAAACAAAATTATATTTTCACATTTTAAACAAATCGCAAATACATGTATTTACAATTATTATCGTTATTCATTGTGAGCTGTTAAAGCCCCTTATGGAAAAGGGAATGTAGTGTTTCAAATAGCCGTTTGTTCTACACTTTGCAGCCTTTTACCTGATCGCATCCGACAACACCATTGATGGAGTGGATGTTGACGATCATTCATGATATACTCTACCTTCTTCAGAATTATTGCAGAACAAATCTCAACCAGATTTATGTTTTCTCCTACTGTTCTGCCTGCTCGATTAAACATTCTCTGAATTTCCAGTTAATATAATTCGACGAATTTTTGTTTACTTGCGTCACAAAATATGATATATATTAATGGTCACAAATTATTACTATATTGTATTCAATTATGAACAAAGTATAGAAATCCAGTAAGAACACGAACATCAGAATAGTGAGCATATTTCTTTTACAATAACATATTCAGCAATGCAAACAAAACTTGTAGTGATTTCATGTAGGCCTACCACAACAATCGATTTAAGATCGCTGGGGATAATGAATAATGCAAGAAGAAGACTTATATACCCAGGCGCGTACGCAGGATTTTTCCAAGGGGGGGGGGGGGGGGGGAGGTTTTAACATTTATAAATCGGGCCGAAAATTTCGCAACGACTCAGCCCACCGCTGAATAAGCGGGGGGGGGTATAAGAGGACACTTTTTTTTTTTTTTTTTTTACCTCGAAATTTTAAAATTTGACATTTTGCTCCGTTGGGGGGGGGGGTAAGGTCACCTGTTTTAGGTCAGTCATGGGGGTTTTAGGGTTTTTTTTTGGAAGGGGGGGTTTATACACATAAAAATACCAAAGGGGGGGTTTAACCCCCCAACCCCCCCCCCCCCCCCCCTGCGTACGCGCCTGTATATACCATTGAATGGCTTCAATGGGATACAAGGGTATATCCCACGAGCTAAAGAGCATATTATTCCAATCACATTGACTGTCGCATCCTACCGGGTACCCATTTTAAAACACCTGGGTGTGGAGGAGTAATGCAGATGAATGCCTTGCTAAAGAGGATAAGAGTGTCGTCCAGGGCCTCGAAAACAAGATGTTTGTATTTCCATTCAAGTGATGAAAACACTCGACTACGAAACCTCTACAATGATGATGGGAAAAGAAGCAAGGATTTTCCGTAAATTTAAGAATGAACAATAATTGCGTTGAACCATTCGAAAAACTGATTGATAAAACTCGACAATGAGGAGATGGAGACAGAGGCAGAGAGAGAAGTGGGAAGGGGTATATTTATGCCTATATATCTTAATCATAGACTAGAGTAACAATTAAATAGTTGTAGAAGGAATGTTATTTAAATAATGTGGACAAACGTATGACTACTTGCAAATTTCAAAATAATAACATTCTGGGATCAGTAGGGGTTTTATTAAACAACATAACAATAAGTAATTATTAATACAGCGCATTCTACTGCCGGTTAAGTCCTATTGCGCTTTACATGGTAATGCAGAATAATTGTATACTGAAACATAATTACAACTACAAATATAGCCATGCACATTGAAATACACCAAACTACAGATAAATTGGAACAAACACAATATACAAAACGATCAATAAATATATCAAAGTAGACGATGCTAAGCTACATTAAATTATTTACATTTAGTTAATAGAGCACAACATAATAACCGCATTCTAATTCATGCAAACAGTGTTGTCACTTTATATGACAATACATGATGAGGATGAATGTAATTAATCATGGTTGAATTCAAGATAATGTTTTCTACATTGCATTAAAGGTACTATGTCCCATTTGCAGGCCAAAAAAAGGAAAAGGTTAAATTCCAACGGCATTTGAAAGACAATACTAATTTAGAACTTCCCTAAAAAAGGGGGGCTTGAAAATGTCTTTAAGTGGGAAAATAACGACTATTAGTTGTCGAATTGACTTAGGAGCTATAGAGCCGGTAAGTAATAGTCTGATTTTTTTTAGACCATTGTACCGAATGGTCGTACGCTTTATGCTGCGCAAAGATTCAATCAGTTTAATTTTGGCCATTACAAGAAGTGGGTTATTAATGTAGACAAATGCTCATGTACCCTTTACAGCTCATTTTATGTATGTTATTAGAGTAACAATTAAATAGTTGTAGAAGGAATGTTATTTCAATAATGTGTACAAACGTATGACTACTTGCAAATTTCAAAATAATAACATTCTGGGATCAGTAGGGGTTTTATTAAACAACATAACAATAAGTAATTATTAATACAGCGCATTATACTGCCGGTTAAGTCCTATTGCGCTTTACATGGTAATGCAGAATAATTGTATACTGAAACATAATTACAACTACAAATATAGCCATGCACATTGAAATACACCAAACTACAGATAAATTGGAACAAACACAATATACAAAACGATCAATAAATATATCAAAGTAGACAATGCTAAGCTACATTAAATTATTTACATTTAGTTAATAGAGCACAACATAATAACCGCATTCTAATTCATGCAAATAGTGTTGTCACTTTATATGACAATACATGATGAGGATAAATGTAATTAATCATGGTTGAATTCAAGATAATGTTTTCTACATTGCATTAAAGATACTATGTCCCATTTGCAGGCCAAAAAAAGGAAAAGGTTAAATTCCAACGGCATTTGAAAGACAATACTAATTTAGAACTTCCCTAAAAAAGGGGGGCTTGAAAATGTCTTTAAGTGGGAAAATAACGACTATTAGTTGTCGAATTCGGTAAGTAATAGTCTGATTTTTCAGACCATTGTACCGAATGGTCGTACGTTTTATGCTGCGCAAAGATTCAATCAGTTTAATTTTGGCCATTACAAGAAGTGGGTTATTAATGTAGACAAATGCTCATGTACCCTTTACAGCTCATTTTATGTATGTTATTACCAAAGATGAAAAAAGCCAGTCAGTCACTCAATAGTGTCTGACAGTGAAGTCTAGCAAGTAAACAGGTTTCCTTGCATAATTTGAATATTAGGACACTGCTCAAGTTTAAATTTCACATATAGGACATACATAACATATTCATAATTCCTACAAAGTTCTACAGAATTTGATGTTGGCTGCAAAAGGAACATAGTATTTTTATTACCTATGCTAACCGATAGAGGTGATTCAGTTAGAACTACAACGCCCTTAAGTTCGAAGAAAGGTTGGAACCGTGAATTGGCACTCACTTTGTATAACTACACTCTAAATTACAGGGATTTAAATTTAAATCTATAGGATTTATTTTTAAATCTTTCATGTACTGTAGGTAGGGACCAATCGATGTGGATTTAAAATTAATCTTCGCTAGGATTAAAAAGTTTTAATCTGTAAAGGATTAAAAAATAAGTTCAAAAGATTTATATTATAAATCTTTCTAGATTAAAATTAACCCTGATAAAGATTTAAAAGCAATCCTTTTTGGGACTTCTTTGTCATGTGACAAAATCTTATCGCCAGGATTGGTCAATTTGCCGTTAATTTTCGGAACTTTTTTTAATCTTTTGGGATTGAAAAAAATATATTTGAAACTCGGATTAAGAACCAGTTTAGCAATCTTTTAAGATTAAAAATCAATCTTTATGGATTTAATTTCATTCAAATCCGGCTTAAGATTTAAATTTTAAATCCCTGTAATTTAGAGTGTATACCACTCTCGCATGGTCCGCCAATGCATACGCCATTCTCTGACGCAGTCATGCGCTAGGTAAATTCCGCATTGTGTGCACCGAGGTTCAATGCGAACATCTATAACCACAAAAACAATTATGAACGATAACATATTATCAATTCCAAAATGTAGTAATGTAAATAAAGCTTAGGAAGGCACTAGAGTATATGTGCAGCTAATTAAAAAGGCAGGCTACATTGTTGCAGCTATTAAGAGTAAAGAAGAACTGGTATTTTCAAAAGTCACATGACTATATCATGAATGACTCTCTGTACTAAGCCTGATCGGCTATTTAGTCTTGGTATTTCATCCGTCCATGACATTGAACATGATGAATTCTAATTTTGGTAGGTTACCATTAACAACCAAATTGGTATTAAATTTCAAATCTCTATCCGATTCCTTTCACAATGACAGCTCACATCAATTCATCATCTTCTTTACAGTTCTCCTGACTCTGAATATTTGTCAAATGTCCATGATTAACGGAGTAGGTTCTTGTTCCATGATAACGCATTTTATTTTCATCAATATACATGAATATGTTTAAAGCCTCAGAAACCTTTCTCAATATTTATCAGTAGTAGCATGACGGGTTTATGAAAGTGTGTGCGAAATTTCAGATAAAACTAATCTGTGGTTTTCTTTCCATGAGGGAAAAAGGCCGTCATTTTTTACATAACAAATGTGGTGAGAAAAGCTCTGCCAGTTGCACAATTCAAATTCGAAAAGAAATACATGTATTACTGTATTGTTTTCTAATAATGAATATTTTCCCATCATACTTTTAAGAGAGTTTCAATTATGATATTTACATTTCGGCCCTTTTACAAGTTTTGAGATTTTCACCATGATCCACGTAACACCCTTTAAAGTATATTTAGATTAATGAACTACTTAATACACAGAGTAACATTTCGAAGGAAAGTCAAAATCACGATTTCTTAAATGAATGAACAAGAGCTGCAAAACCGATGTAAAGCATACACATCCGTTTAAATCATTTGAATGCCAACGTGATTCATTGGATGAATGAATCGATTGCATTACAATGGTATTTGTAATAGCAAAAGACCGGAATTTAAATTAAACGTTGAGCGATTATCTAATAGGCCTATGATGACGTGCTTGAGGCACTTTTCATTTCACCCCTTATTTCCTGTTCGCGTGCAGAGATTTTCTGATCCGTCTGATTCGTCAGGTCGAGTGTGTAGCCATCTCTATACATTACTCAATGAAGTTTTTACTGAAGTGATGGAGAGAGAGAGAGAGAGAGAGAAGTGTAAATGGTGCGTCAAACAGAACCATTTTTACTAATTTAATTTTGATTTGAATTGAATTATTTTCTTCTACAACATGCAAATGGGCAAAATCTGTTATCTATGATACGTCAAAAACGTCATAATACAAACATGCGCGAATAATGTAAATGAATAGGCCAACATGTAATGTGAAAAAAAGTATAAATACTTTCAGTTTATCTCTTCGCTGATCCAGTAATATTAGCCTATCATTTAATGGGCACCTTGGAACATTCATAATTGCAAATTTCCAAAGGAATATTATTTTACGTAAACGCCTTTTGTCAACTATTTGTTTCATTTTGCACAGATTGATTTATGTGAGATCATTAATGTTAAATAATGTCATTTCCCATCATTCTCGATGGAAACTGATATAAACAATTGAACATAATAACTAAAACTTATTACTGAAGACCTCGCATCTGAATATCAGAAACGACTGGCATGAGGGGATGAGCACGCGTGCTAGTCTCCCACTAATTGTAACACTAGACCTCATTTCTGTTGCACTCTAGTCAGCCAGTAAGTCGTTAAAGTTGAAGAAAGAGGACGGAGGCTTGCACACCCTGCCTGAGAGAAAAAAATACCTGCGATCGTGCGTAAGATACACTGATATATACTGATTATCCCAGAGGCTTTAGGAACTTTAAGAGCCTTACAATCATACATAAATGTCATGCAGCTATTAAGGACGATGCAAATCTTGAAGTAAAATTTCTAAGGACTTACCCACGTGGTTTGCCATGCTCCACCTCTACCTCCACGACGTGGTCTTCATTGCAAGCAGCGGTGACATCATCCATGCTCGAATCTGTCCCGCATCTTATGAATCTACCAGTATCAAGATAGACGGAATACAGCATAACCGAAATTAAGCATTACCGGAGTTAACAATGTTTGAAATATAGCTGTTAACAATGACGTATTAATAAAAATCCTTTAGACCCCTCATTTGGTCCATCCTTAGCATTGGGCTCTACTTGTTACTGGTAAATTCAAATCAAATGAAACATGCATGTATCATCTAGCTTTCCAGTGGATAGCTTGCTTTACCTTGCCACTATCAATGTCAACCTTTATACCTTAACTTAACTTAACGAACCGGAGTGTTGGCTCAGTCAGTAGAGCGTCCGCCTCACAACCGGGAGGTCGTGGGTTCGAACCCCGGCCGCGTCATACCAAAAGACGTTAAAAGATGGGAGTTGTTGCTACCTTGTTTGGCGTTCAACAATAAGGGATAGAGCAACGTCGATCTGGCGCTGCTCAGTGGCTGCCGGGCTCACGATCAATTGGGCAAAAAGAATTTCCGTTTCGGTTTAATAAAATTTGGAGTGGACTATTAGGCTATTATTATTATAGTTGTAGCAATGTAGATATCTACAAAAAGCATGATAAGATAACATTTCACAATATGCTTGTCATGGTACAATTTCCGATTGCTAATTTCTGCACCATTCTGAGAGAAAGAGAGGGAGACAGAGGCAGACAAAGGAGGGGAGGGAATGAGGTGGAGACAGAGGGAGAGAGAGAGAGATAGAGAGAGAGAGAAAATTAAATGAACATATTCAATCCAGTGTTGCTATCTGTAAGTTCAAATCAAATCAACTTAAACACTGAGATAGAGAGAGAAAAAGAGGAACATACTCAATTAAATTAAATTCAAAGAAACATTATTATTCCATTCTTCGTATTACAAAAATACTCAAATATAATGACTTGGAGAAATATATTGTACAAAGGAAAGGATGTGGTACAGAAAGAGAAAGATAGAGAGAGGAAAATCAAAAGGAAAAATATGTCAAAGTACTCGATTAATACATGACGTAATGTCTTACCTGATGGTCTTCAGATGGTTGAGGTTGTGAGGAGATCTGAAAACTTGTAAGATTAGTTCCATCTTACTGTTGCCAATGACAAGATCACTGAATGTCACCTTGACAAGCTGAGGGGAGATATTCAGGAGTGCAATAGGTAGTAAAGTGGGCTCTTTGTGAAAACCAGCCGGTTCCGATTCATTCTTAAGTGTTTGAATGGTGAGTTCTGTTGCTCCTGGTAGATGGATCCTCTGGATGACGTCATAGCTGATCGTGCTCCTTACCTGTATAGTGACCCTCTTCACATTGTCAAACATCGAACCACAATCCTGCCATCCTTCTAGTGTGTCATCATCCACTGTCAGCTCAGTCAAGGTGGGGCTCGTGTTACCACTCTGGCCGTCACCATGTACATTAAAAAAAGGGAAAATAAAGTACAATAGCAAATGTAATAGGTTCTATTGTTGGTAGATATATAACTGCGTTCTTAAGTTCCATGAAAAAAGCGACAACAACCATGAAAATGGATTGTGATAGCCTCATGAGTATTGTAGAATATAAACAAGGATTTTAAAAAGACATGTAACCAGCAAATGCGAGAAGGCTTATGCAAATACGTATAATTTACATGACAATATTAGACGTAGTAAACGTTATCAGAAATCTATTTGTATTTGTTGTTCTCAGAAAATACAATTGTACATATAGAATTCATTATTTTCCGATAAGAAATATGTTAAATACGAGTACAGTGTATAGCTTCAATGAAACGAAGGCCAGTCTAATTTAACTTAACGTTAGGATAAACACCTACTAAATAATTTAAAATCAGTCAAATGCAAGTACTCCGTATACTTTGCAATAATCAAATACAATTTAACTAGCATAGATGTATTAGAGTCTGAAATAGTAATATTGAAAATGATTTAAAAAAACAATTATATCCCGTTTAGTACAATTAAATCAATCGGTTCTTGAGATTACGCATTCAAGAGAACGGGACGTACGGACGGACGTACGGACGGACGGACAACCCGAAAACATAATGCCTCTGGCTACTTTATAGCGGAGGCACAAATACATGTAAAGATTTGCTTACATTCTTTCCTAAAATATGTGATCAAATGAATACCTTTGCGGATGATGATGTTGAGTAAAAGTCATCGTGGTACTGACCGCCAGGTGTCAAGCTCTTCAGACGAGGCATCTTACAGATGAACTGAGCGAGATCACGTGATGCAGCAGAACGTTCACTGAGACCCAAGTGATGGATGTTAAGAGTCTCAATCTGTTATGATAGTTGTGTTGAATAAATAATAATATCAACCCAATAAAACGATATTCATGAATCATCAATATTTATACAATTATATTAATATCGTTGCCACAATGAAAATCTAAAGTCTTACCAAACCAAAAGATAATAAAACAAGAAGGCAGAACTATCGCAAACCAGTCCTCAATCACACTACTCTTGAATAAAAACGTGTGCTTTTATTCGCGGGAGAAACCTGAACGACCTGATCATGTTATCGACGACATTGTATAGTGGCGTATCCATGATGGTCAGAAAGGAGGGGATTTTTCTCCTAGGAGATATTATTTGGTAATCTCAATGACCCTCCTGCATTTGCACATCGGAATGAGTGATGGGTGAAAGGGGGGGGGGGGTTGATCCAAATACCGAGTGTAAAATCTTAATCTCTTATAATAGTAAAATTGTGTTGGATAAATAATAGCTGACATGACACTACTTCAACATATTTTAAACATTACACCATGTCATGATACGGTTGCCATCCTCATTCATTTACAAAAAGCATTACAATATTCTTACATTTGACTGAAATAGTACATTGAAAACCAAATTTTACATAACATAAAAGTGTGAGAAATTAATAAACATGGACAACTTTGCAGTTTCCACAGAGATACATATATGACACAAACGGGGACTAAGAGATTATATTCATAACTTTGTAGGTTCTAAAAGGGAAGTCCACCATGATATTAAATGGTTATGATAGAAGCAGCAAAAATATCCATGTCAGTAAAATTTTAAGCAAAAACTGATTTAAGATAAAAGAAAGTTATTACATTTTGAAGGTGAGATCAATCAAACACAAATGGGCAACTCTGTGACGTATCTGGCCTAAATATGATTAGTGGAACTTTGTGTTTATGCAACCCCTCTATGAAATCAATCTATTCTGTAATCGATAGCTAAGAAAATGAAAGTTAATACAATTTTATATACAGTGCAAATTGGAAAGGAGCTCCCAAGATCGCAACGTCAAAGCGTTGTAAATTTGTGTTACACTGATAAAAACTTTAAGAATTCATAACGTTCCTTGTTTAATCGAATATTGCTCAAACTTTCACAAATTTGTTTCTCTCATGTTTTTGCTTTAATAAAACCAACTTCCCCTCTAGATTGAATATTTAGTCTCGTCAGCAATTCATATTACAAATGGCCGTCACTCCTTCAGCACTTCTATTACCCTCCGGATTGCCGCCATGGAATGAACAAATATATGGTTCATCTTATTCACTATCAATCTTACAATCTTCATTCTGTTTCTGTATTATGACAGAAAGTTCACTTTTCGCTTCCACTTCGTGAAACGTTTAGCTTTTCCCACCTGCTTCCTCTTGATTGGGTGAGTAAAATCGACTACTTGCGTTATAGACTGTATAGAAAAGAGGACACTTCAAGTATGACGAAACATGTAGGCATTTGTTTAGAATCCTAAATAAATAAAATATGATCAAATCAATACCTTTGCAGATGATGCCATCGACAAAGATGATGAGTAGAACTCATCATGAAGAAAGAACTGGCCTCCCTCGCCGAGTATCAGGTTCTCCAAACGAGGCATCTTACAGATGAACTGGGCAAGATCACGTGATGCAGTTGGACGTTCATTGAGATCCAGAGACAAGATGTTAAGAGTCTCAATCTGTATGATAGCAACATTAGGTAGAATGAATAATAACTAATAATCCATTAAATCTATATTCAATATTCAACAATCTGATCAAATCAACGTTAAAATCATTACCCCAATGAAAAAATCCTAACACAATCATATTTATTTTGTATTGAGTTGCAGGTTTAAAAAGCACCAATTTCAATAGTTCCTTGATCTTTTTGAGACCGATATAATGCTGTTTATTCATTACTGATAGGTAATGACGGATGTTATCAATAGGTTTTTGATTGATCCAATCGGGACTGTAGGCATTACAGATAAAGAAAACGATAATATTTTCTAAATCATATATAAATATAAATGAAGGTCTTCGATCATGATCTAAAGTCCTACAGTACAAAAGAGAATAGACAAGAAGGCAAAACGGTCGCGAACCAGTGCTCAAATCACACTACTCTTGAAGAAAAAACTTTGCTTTATTCTGGGGAGAACCTGAACACCCTGATTATGTTATGGACGACATTATAGTGTTAGATCCATGATTGTCAGAAAGAATGGGATTCCCCCCCCCCCCGGGTATATGATCCGGTAATCTTCCTGACCCTACCACATATTCAAGTCGATTGATTGAGGGGTTGGTGGGGCGGTGGGGTGGGGGTGATCTACATACTGGATGTCAAGTCTTAATCTGTTATAATAATAAACTTGTATTAGACAAACAAGTGCTGACATTACACTTCTTGAAACTATTGTTAAACATTACATCGTGATACAATTGTCATCCTCATTCTATTACAAAAGCAATACTTTATTGGATACGTTAGGGATACAGAAAGAATGCAAATGAGGACGAGGAGATTCGATTTTTCATTTCTATAGGTTTTTTGATTAAAATATATAGACTCATCAGTATTTACAATTGAAATAGTTGTTTCTCCATCAGCAATCCCGTAGCACTCCAAATTGTCATATGAAAATAAAAATATCAATCTTATAGTCTTTAAATTTTGTTTGTATTATGACAGAAAGTTCAATCGTCGCATCCATATCCTGAAACGTTTAACTTCTTCTGCCTGCTTCCTCTTAACGGTGTACCAATAGGGAGAGTAAAATTGTACACTTTCCTTTGACTATATAGAAAAGAGTACACCTCCAGTATAACAAAACATGTAGTAATTTGCTCAGAGTCCTAACAAATATGATCAAATCAATACCTTTGCGGATGATGCCATTGCTGATGATGTTGAGTAGAAGTCATCGTGATACTGACCGCGGAGTGTCAGGTCCTTCAGATGAGTCATCTTACAGATGAACTGAGCGAGGTCACTTGATGCAGAGGAACGTTTACTGAGATCCCAACCAGAGAGGTCAAGAGTCTCAATCTGTTATGATACCAACATTATGTTGAATGAATAATTACCAACAACCCATCAAAACTATATTAAAATTTCAGCGATATGTTTCAAAGTACGTATATAAATACCGTTGCAACCATGAAATAGATCTTAACACAATAACGTCTATTTTGCAATGAGGTACAAGTCTTGACGCCTGTAATTAGCAATTATTTCAATAGTTCCTGGATTTTGTTTTGAGACCGCTATAATGGTGTTTATTTATAATTTATATATAATGACAGACGTGACCAATAGGTTTTTGATTGATCCAATCGGGACTGTGGGCATAACGGATGAAGAAAATTATAATATTTTCAAAATTACATTGACGTGTTGAATGAAGGAGTGGTGAAGAAATATGAATGGAGGACTTCTTCGCTCATGATCTAAAGTCCTACAGAACAAATAATATTTTAAAAAGAAGGTATAATGGTCGCGAACCAGTCCCCAATTACACTTCCCTTGAAGAAAAAAAAATTGCTTAATTCTGGGGAGAACCTGAACACCATGATTATGTGTTTGACGACACTATAGTGGTGGATCCATGATTGTCAGAAAGGAGGGGATTTTTCTCCCCGGGTATATGATCCGGTAATCTTACTGACCCAGTGACCCTACTACGTTTTCACGTCGGAATGATTGAGGTGGGGTGGCGGGGGGATGATCCACAATACTGGATATCAAATCTTAATCTGTTATAATAGTAACGCTGTATTGGATAAACAATTGCTGACATAACACTACTTAAAAATATTTTTACACTTTACATCATGATACAGTTGCCATCTTCATTCATTTACAAAAGCAATACATTAGTCTGACATTTGATTGAAATAGAACATTGAAAAACTAATTAACATAACAGAAATGTGTAACAACAAATATACATGGAACACTTTGCAGTTTCCAAAGGGTCACATAAATAATACAAACGGGGACGAAGAGATTCGATTATTCATTTTGCAGATTTTGAAATTAAACTATTTAGTCTCATCAGGATTCACAATTAAAATAGCTGTCTGTCCATATGCAATTCCGTGGCACTCTGAATAGTCATTTAAAATGAAAAATATGGTATATATTATTTACCATCAATTTTATAACCTTCACTCTGTTTTTTAATTTTGACAGAAATCCCACTTTTTGCATCGACTTCCTGAAACGTTCAACTTTTCCTACCTGCTTCCTCTTAACGGTTTACCAATAGGGAGAATAAAATTGTACACTTGCGTTTGACTATATAGGATAGAGTACACCTGCAGTATAACCAAACATATAGTGATTTGCTAAGAGTCCTAACAAATATGATCAAATCAATACCTTTGCGGATGATGCCATTGCTGATGATGTTGAGTAGAAGTCATCGTGATACTGACCGCGGAGTGTCAGGTCCTTCAGATGAGTCATCTTACAGATGAACTGAGCGAGGTCACTTGATGCAGAGGAACGTTTACTGAGATCCCAACCAGAGAGGTCAAGAGTCTCAATCTGTTATGATACCAACATTATGTTAAATGAATAATTACCAACAACCCATCAAAACTATATTAAAATTTCAGCGATATGTTTCAAAGTACGTATATAAATACCGTTGCAACCATGAAATAGATCTTAACACAATAACGTCTATTTTGCAATGAGGTAAAAGTCTTGACGCCTGTAATTAGCTATTATTTCAATAGTTCCTGGATTTCGTTTTGAGACCGCTATAATGGTGTTTATTTATAATTTATATATAATGACAGACGTGACCAATAGGTTTTTGATTGATCCAATCGGGACTGTGGGCATAACGGATGAAGAAAATTATAATATTTTCAAAATTACATTGACGTGTTGAATGAAGGAGTGGTGAAGAAATATGAATGGAGGACTTCTTCGCTCATGATCTAAAGTCCTACAGAACAAATAATATTTTAAAAAGAAGGTATAATGGTCGCGAACCAGTCCCCAATCACACTACCCTTGAAGAAAAAAAAATTGCTTAATTCTGGGGAGAACCTGAACACCATGATTATGTGTTTGACGACATTATAGTGGTGGATCCATGATTGTCAGAAAGGAGGGGATTTTTCTCCCCGGGTATATGATCCGGTAATCTTACTGACCCAGTGACCCTACTACATTTTCACGTCGGAATGATTGAGGTGGGGTGGCGGGGGGATGATCCACAATACTGGATATCAAATCTTAATCTGTTATAATAGTAACGCTGTATTGGATAAACAATTGCTGACATAACACTACTTAAAAATATTTTTACACTTTACATCATGATACAGTTGCCATCTTCATTCATTTACAAAAGCAATACATTAGTCTGACATTTGATTGAAATAGAACATTGAAAAACTAATTAACATAACAGAAATGTGTAACAACAAATATACATGAAACACTTTGCAGTTTCCAAAGGGTCACATAAATAATACAAACGGGGACGAAGAGATTCGATTATTCATTTTGCAGATTTTGAAATTAAACTATTTAGTCTCATCAGGATTCACAATTAAAATAGCTGTCTGTCCATATGCAATTCCGTGGCACTCTGAATAGTCATTTAAAATGAAAAATATGGTATATATTATTTACCATCAATTTTATAACCTTCACTCTGTTTTTTAATTTTGACAGAAATCCCACTTTTTGCATCGACTTCCTGAAACGTTCAACTTTTCCTACCTGCTTCCTCTTAACGGTTTACCAATAGGGAGAATAAAATTGTACACTTGCGTTTGACTATATAGGATAGAGTACACCTCCAGTATAACCAAACATATAGTGATTTGCCAGGAGTCCTTCAAAATGTGATCAAATCAATACCTTTGCGGATGATGCCATCGAAGATGATGTTGAGTAGAAGACATCGTGATACCGACCGCTGAGTAACAGTTTCTTCAAATGAGGCATCTTACAGATGAACTGAGCGAGATCACGTGATGCAGAGGAACGTTCACTGAGATCCCGAGGAGGGATGTAAAGAGTCTCAATCTATTGTGGCAGTAACATTTTGTTGAATGAATAATACCTAACTCTCCATTCAGACTATATTCAATACTCAACAATCTGTTTAAATCAATGTTAATATCGTTGTCAAAATAAAGACAAATCTTAACATAATCAAATATTTTGTAAAGAGGTACAAGTCTTGACACCTGTAATTAGCACTCATTTCAATAGTTGCAGGATTATTTTTGAGACCGATATATAAGGGTGATTATTTATTACTGAAAGGTAATGACAGAGGTGATCAATAGGTTTTGACAGATTAAATCGGGACTGGGGCATGACGGCTAAAAAAATTCTAAATCATATTGACCTGTTTACTAGGGAAGCAGTGGGTACATAATAATGAAGGACTTTGTTCATGATATAATGTCTTACAGAACAAAAGAGAATAAAACAGAAGGCAGGACGGTCGCAAACTAGTCCTCAATCACACTACTCTTGAACAAAAACCTATGCCATTTTTCGAGGGAGAATCTGAACAACCTGGTTATGTTATCGACGACATTGTATAGTGGCGGACCGATGATTGTTAAAAAGGAGGGGATTCCCCTCTCCCCGGGCAAATCATTCGGTAATCTCGCTGACGCTCCTGCATTTGCACGTCGAACTGAGTGAGGGGGTGGGAGGATGACTCACATCCCTGATGTCTAGCCATAATCTGTTTTAATTGTAACATTATTTAATTGTAACATTATGTTGGATATACCATTGCTGACATTACACTACTTAACAATATTTTTAAACATTACATCATGATACAGTTGACATTCTCATTCATTTACAAAAGCAATACGTTATTCTGACATATGATTACAAAATATTACTTTTAAAAATTTGATTTTACGTAACATTTAAGTGTTTAAAAACATCCCCGGCATAGCACCTGAACAGCTCTCCGACCGCTGCTCAGATGTGTGACGTCACATTTTGAACATGATTTGCACAAGCTGATGTCCCATGACATCTCACACATTTTCAGTGCCTGTTTTGTCATCTTCTCTTCAGTTATTTTTCTTACTTCGCTACCGTCAGGCTAAATGTTTTATCTTTTGCCCCACTCTAGACCCCGCGCATGGTATTATTTTGATGAAAAATGCAGCGATAAAAAAATTAAGGAATCCGTCGCTAGTAAACAAAATAAGACGCCATTGTATTTTCAGCTGCACCCACCGCGGTATGTCCGGCGTTTCAAGAGGGAACAAATCACGTCCATGCTATCATTCCGGAGTTCTTTTTAATTTGAAAGTGTGGATTATTTGATTGTTCATTAACCCCTATCCTGTATATTTACAAACAAAAGAATTTATTTATCAGAATCGGTTTCATATCCCTTTTTGAATGGTTTGAAATGCCATCACATTTATATACACTAAACTCATTATATTTTGAGAAATAATAGCATTGCAATTTTGTTCATTCTTTATGGGACGTTGTCTGCTTGGGCAGGATTGGTTCATATTGTGACGGCATTAAAACATCGTTATTTTTCTGGCGAATCTCTCGCAGATCCCAGATGCTATGGAGGTGGTTTTATTTGTATTTTTCTTTATAAATTACCCGATATGTAGTGGACTTAAAACTTGTACAATGGCCATATGTTAGCTTACCAGTTTCTAGTGAGACGTTATTTGCCATATTTCTGATTTTCTTTGAACTGGCACTTTAAAACAAACAAACATGGAACACCTTGCAGTTTCCAAATGGATACATAAATAACACAAACAGGGACTAAGCGATGCGATTCATCATTTTAAAGGTTTGACTAGGGAAGTCCACCCTGATATTAAGTGTTTTTTTTTAGAAGCAGAAAAGATAATTATGTCATTGAAAGTTTAAGCAAAGTTTTAAAACTCATTTAACTAATAGTGCACTACGTTTCTTTATGCAACCCCTCTTTGAAACAAAACTATTCCGTCATCTATTACTATTATGAGAGAGCATATAGCTCTCATTCATTTATTCCAATATTTACAATTATAAAAAAAAACAAGTTAACAGTATGTCATGCATAATTTCAGGTTTACATCAAGATAACAGAGTAAGACATACATATGAGCTAGTAATACAACAAAATACAAAGAAATAAAAGAAAAGGGTGTCCCGGAAAAAGGCTCAAGGGCTTGTAAGGAGGGGAACACCAGAGCTATAAAATAAAAAAAACAATACAAAAACATAAAAGAATAAAAGAATAGTTGTATACAATGAACCATGCTAACGACAGCCGGAGGGGTGTGGCCGTTGCGACGCCACACTCCAGCACTCTACAAAGCAGAGTGGCAAGATAATTGACGTTATTTAATTGGATAATTTAGAGAGAACGAATTTTTGCATTCGTTTTTTAAAGAGTGCATTGAATTGTGTGTGTTGAATGTCAGATGGCAAGGAATTCCAGATAATGGGGCCAAGGTAACGAACTGATTTTGAAAGTATGTTAGTTTCTGTATTGCAGAGATGGAATTTGGCTGACTGTCGAGTAGAGTAAGCATCGACATTTTCATTTAAACAAAGCATTTTAATAAGATAAGGAGGGAGACGTTTGGCTAAAAAAAAACTTGTGCATCAGAGAAGCAATTGATGATTTTGTTGAATCATACACATTTAATGTTGAAAAACGGCGGTAAAGAAGGTGCTAGATAATGAGCATTGGCACAAGCTCGAAGTACTCTTTTTAGTAGACGATGTATTCGTGATAATTTAGATGCATGTCATAATGGGGCTTTCACATATACACTCCGGGGCCCGTACGGCGAGTAAAAACAGACATTTTGGGAATTTTCGGCCGGTGTCCGGCCGGTTGCCGTAATATTCCTACGGGCGCCGGGACAGTTTTTTAAGCCGTACGGGCGCCGTGGTGCTGAGTTGGCTGCTCCCAATTCTCCCGGCGTTTTTATCTGACCGTGAGGCCGTAGAAAGCCCGTAAAGGTCCCGTAGGGCACCTTACGGGTCCCCTGCGGGCTCCGGACGGTGCCCGGACGGCCCCTCACGATTTTGGGGGTTAATTCTCATGAAAAATCTTTACGGGCGCCTTGCGGTGCTCAAGGGTTCCGTACGTGTACCCTACGGCGCCCTCACGGGCCCCTCAAGATATGCAAAACAACAGGCGTCTGCCGTCCGGGGGCCATTTAAAATTAATATTGCACGTGCGGGTCCCTCACGGCGGCATCTCGAAATGTACCAGAAGACACATACAGAGTGAGCCAGAAAAAATGTCCCATTTTTTAAAAGTCTTGTAAAGGTCGTCTGATATTCAGTGATGCATGCAGAGGTTCAAATGGAAATGGTACCTAAATGTACTGGGAGGATAACTCTATCAAGATATATCATGAAACTCATGATTAAATATTCATACTTCAAACAATACAACTTTTAAAAAGTGGGACATTTTTTTCTGATTCACTCTGTAGTTCAGTGCACCGCACGGCACCCGGCCGGGCGCCTTGAGGACCCCGGCCGGGCCCCGGCAGGGCACCTTACGGGAGCCATCGGTACACCTGCTCATCGGACGGAGTCCGTAAGGTTATCGGCCGGCACCCTGCCGGCACCCTTACGGGCGCCTTGCATTTCACTCGACCGATTTTCTCTGGGCACCTCCCGGGCACCGCAGAATATGTGACCACGCATGCCGTAGAAATGAAAATCGGACGGTTCCCGTACGGTCTCTAAATCCACGGCAAGCCGCCGGGTAGGGAAAATCGTACGGGGCCCGGTTTATATGTGACCTAGGCATAAAGCCCATACCACATTGCAATACATAATATGAGGACATTTCACATTATTCATTATCCCAGTAATTGTTGATATCTTACTACTAGTTACATTAATGTGAGAGTCCCATGTTAAAAATTCATCTAACTGTACGCCTAGGTATGTAAAAGTAGAACATTGTTTTAATTTAGACCCGTTTAGAAACAGTTTAACGTCAGAGTAGTCAGGTCTTTTATTTTGTTTATTCCTGAAAATGACTAATTTAGTTTTCAAAATATGTAACGACAATCTATTACAAACAAGCCAATTATACACATGGCCCAGGTTTATATTAATCATACGGACTAATGAATGAAAATTTACATAAGAGGCTATCAGTGACGTATCATCTTCAAATAAGACAAATTTAAAGAAATCTGAACAGTTTACTATGTCATTAATATATGATTAAAATAAAGGTGGGCCGAGTATACTCCTCCGAGGAACACCGGATGATATTATTTTAGAGTTTGATGATTGACCATCATTTTACAGTAAACTGTTTCCTATTTCTTAAGTAACTACAAAACCAAGAATGTGGTAAGCCTCTTATTCCATAAAATGATAACTTAGATAACAATATTGAGTGTGACAGAGTATCGAACGCCTTCGATAGATCCATGGAAATAGTGATTGCATGTTTGTTTTTATTAATGCATGTAAGAATTAGGTCATTAAGTTCGATCCATGCAAAACCAGTTGAACAGTTCTTCCTAAAACCATATTGGTGGGGACTAAAGCTATGGTCACAAATCAGAGCGGCGACCGACCGATTAGTTGCCTGCTCGGTCGCCGCTGGAATTTAGGCATCGCCCAGCGATTTTTGGAGAAATCGAGGAGGCTGTAGAGCCCCAGCGGTGCCTGGACGGTGCCCTATCGATTTCCCGTCAGTCGCCGGTCGATTTTAAGTCAAAACTGGGCGAAATCGCGGAGCTTTTCCGCGCGGTGTCCCGGCAGTGACCGACCGGTGACCCACCGATTCCCGAGCAGTCTCCCACCGCCCGCCGGCTGATTTTAAAGATATTGCACGGCGGCCGGCCAGTGATCGGCGGGGCTCCAAAATACGCTCGGTGCCCGGCCGGTCGCCGCCCGGGCACCGAAGTAATCGAGCGTTCGCCGCCGAGCGATTTAGGTCAAAAATCGAAGCCGCTAGGTCAAAGGCTGCCGACCGATTTTGGCTAGCCGCCCAGTGACCGACTGATCTCCCAGCGGCGACCGGGCGGTGACTGCTCGACAGCCGACAGCTCGACAGCGGCTTCGATTTTTGACCTAAATCGCTCGACGGTGAACGCTCGATTAGGTTGTTGCCCGGGCGGCGACCGCCCGGCCACCGAGCGTAGGCTGGACGGCGAGTGAAAGTGAGCAGGCGCCACCCGAATTTTAACTCCGCGCTAAAACTTCAGCAGCGACCGAGCGATGCCTTAAAAACGAGCGGTGCCTGAGCGGCAGCCGCTAGGTGGCCGCGCAAAATTGGCTAAAAACTCGACGCTCGGCCGCCGAGCAGGCTACTTTTGGGTTATGTGACCATAGCATTAGCAAATCATTCATGATTAAAAAAAATTATACTATCTATTATATACGAGTCTTTCAAAAAACTTTAGAAAACAATGGCAAATCAGATATTGGTCTATAATTATTACACAGTCAAATGTACCACCCTTTTTATAAACAGGCACAACTTTGGCTTTTTTCATCTGATCAGAAAAGACGCCGGTTTGTATAGATAGATTACATATGTGGGTCAAGGGTTTAATAATGAAATACACACTAGGTTTAGGAATATCGGGAGATATGTTATCGTATCCAGGGCTCTTTCCGGAACTGATATTCTTTATAACATCAACAACTTCATGATCGGTAATAGGGTTTTTAAAAAACAAAGATTTTCAGACTTCAGATTTTAGGTATAAAGTCAGAGAATATTGCACTTGGATTTAGTAAAGATCGTGTAAGGTTATCTCCTACACTCACAAAAAAAGTCATTAAATATATTTGCCACATCAAAGGGATCTTCTACCTTGATATCTTGGTGAATAATTCCATTGGCTTTTGATGGTTTGTTTCTACCTATAATTTCGTTTAAAAATTGCCATGTTTTCTTTAAATTTCCTTTGAATTCGTCAAATTTGTCATGGAAATATTTTCTTTTAGCAAAACGTAGAAGCGTATTAAATTTATTACGACATTTCTTATATATTGCTTCATTCACACGCTTTGACTTAGAACGAAATCGTTTATAAAGGATTTTTTTTTTCTTAATAGATTTAAAAAGAGCCCGTGTTATCCAAGGCTTTTCTATATTCTTGTTAATTAGAGATCGTTCTTTTAGAGGCATGTGTTTATCACAATAGAACTGAAATTCATATAAAAAATAAATCGTACGCTTTATCAGCATCGTTTATATCCAGAACATGTTTCCAATCATTTTTTTCTTAGGTCATTTAGAAGAGAGTTTAAAGCCAAAGGAGTTATTTCACGGTGTAAAATACTTGTACTTATGTTGTTTTTTAATGAAATATCAAATTTTGCGAGATGAAAGATGGGAAAATGGTCACTGACATCTGACAATAATATACCAGAGGAACTATTTTCATTAATAACATTCGTGAATACGTTGTCAATAAGTGTTGCACAATCTTTAGTAACACGAGTTGGCCTATCTATAATAGGGAAAAGGCCATAAGAATTAATAGAATCGAGAAGACTTTGTACATGAGGGTGTGTATCATAGTTCAATAAATTGATATTTAGGTCTACCATAATATAACAATATCTAGCCAATTTACATATTGTTTCCATATTACTATTAAGTTCATCAATAAAATCAGTTACATTATTAGACGGGTTACGATAAATAACTCCAATAATAATATTTATATTGTTTTGATATTACATATTAATAAACAACGACTCAACTCCCTGTATATGAAATGCTATATTATCTAGAATGGAAACATTTGAACTATAGTGTAGCCATCTAAAGAAAATAAACTATCGTTGTCAGTCATTTACGTTTTGGTAATTCCAATAACGGGAAAAGAATATTTTAGTAATGTTAAATCATTGTTCATACTGTCAAAATTTCTTCTTAGACTCCTTGCATTTTAATGAATTAAACTAAATTGAGAATTATTATGATATTTCTTGCAGAATTCATCGTGATCAATGTATTTACAATTAAAATCAGTGTCAAAATCTAAATCATTATCGATAGCGAACAAAATGAAAGTTTTTTGAATTTTCTATACAAAGCAAATAGGAAAGGAGCTCGCAAGATATGTCACAGCGTTGTCAATTTGTTTTACACTGATGACATCTTCAACAATTTATAACTTTCCTTTGTTTAATCGGATATTGCTCAAAATTTCACAAATTTGTTTCTCTCATTTTTCTTCTTTTATTAAAACCAACTTCACCTTTAGATTGAATATTTAGTCTCATCAGCGATTCACATTACACATAACCGTCAATCCTTCAGCACCTCCATAACCCTCCGTGTTGCCCCCATGGAAATTTTTTAAAAATGGTTCATTTTCAATCTTACAATTTTCATTCTGCGTCTGTATTATGACAGAAAGTTCACCTTCGCTTCCACTTCCTGAAACCTTTAACTTTCTCGGCTTCCTCTTAACGGTTAACCAATAGGGAGAGTAAAATTGTGCCCTTGCGTTTGACAATACAGTGTGAGTCAAAAAAAAGTTAACACCTAGGAAATTGCTAATTTTTTCAAAAATCGTTATGAACGTTAAACTATTATACATCTTATGAAAGAGTGTTTTATCCCGAATCATTTAGTATAATTTTGTGAGGTATGTGTTCACGCTTGGATGAACAGGAGGCTTTGTTTGCCAGAGTGCAAAAATCGACATGCGCCAAAGTTGCTTATTTATTTATTTTATTTATTTATTTATTTCTAATCTTTTGACAGGGTAGCCCATTCACCAACAAGTAGTGGTCTTCCATGGGGCCCTGAATGAACATATTTACATCGTTTATTACATTTATACAGAACAGTTACAAAAATAATACTCGTTTGCAAAATAAACATATATCATTAACCTAGTAAACAGTAATGTCAATAGGAAAATATTAATTAAGTCGCAATTATGTGAATAAGTCATGTAAATATTACAGAACATGCACGTAGTGTATGTACGGCTGAGCCATTCACAAATTACAACTTTGTTTAAACAATCTCTTAAATGAATTGACAGAGGAAGCCGTTCTCAATGAATTATCTAGCTTATTCCATTCAAATATGGAAGAAACAATTGGGCTACACTAATAACAATCAGTGTGAAATCTAGGCACACGTAAACATCCACTGTCTATTTGCCTTGTATGATGCTCATGTACATCATTAGGATTGATTAAGCCTACCTGAAGGAAAGAAGGTGCTAACCCAATAAACAAAATCACGTGAAAATCACGTCAATATCAAGGTATCGACTTGAGGAGAGTTACGTTCTTCAAACACCGGACATTTACGTAAATGTGTTAATACGTTTATTGCACTAGGTCACTTAAAACACACGTACACTAAATCACGCAATTGTCACTGCAATATCACCATTATAATAACGTGATTATCCCTACCTTGGAGACCATGGTTTGTAAACCTAATACTCCCGTGTTTTTTTGGTTATGAAATTACATCTTCAGAAACGAAATTATCGCGTCACAGAAACACGTGAAGCGTTAGTAATAGTTTTCGTCAAAATATCTGCGTGAAATTCACGTGAATATTACGAGGCTGACTTGAGATGAATCATGTTCTTCATTCACCTGAAATTTACGTCGAAGAGGAAATATGTTACTGTAACCCGCGTTCAACCCAATTATTACGCAAATGTTACACAATAAATGAACCAAAATAATGACGTTCTCATCCCGTTTTTGACCATCGTGTCTTGGATCTTCCATAATTACGTCCAGGCGCGCCGGAAGCAGTTTGGGATAAGAGGGGGTGGGGGGGGGGGAGGGGGGTGCAAACATCCCAAAAGAGAAAGCTAGTTGCAACTGGTCCAGTTGATGAACCAGTTAATGCCAACTGGTAACACTGGAAATTGAAATGGGCTAAATGATCCAGTTGATCCAGGCCAGTTAGAATTCAACTGGTCTAGCTGAGCCATTAGAACCATTTGGTAAATATTCCAACCAGTTGAACGGCAACAACACTTCAATACTGGTACGTCTGTATTTCCAATGTAAAGGCATTGGTAATAAGTAGACTTTCATAATTTAATTAATCGAATTTTTTTCATATACTTGTATTTTATTGAAATTATTTTAGTTCAGTTAATGTTTCCCTTATTCATGTTGAACTAAATATAATTTATACGAAGTAGCGAAATGTCCTAATAACTGGTAATTTATATTTGTAGTATTTTCGAAATGAATTTCATATAACTAAATCATCAGTAATTTAGAAATATGCTGTAAATTCAGATAAATTGTTTAAAAAACATAGATCTGCACGCACCCCATATTCAATATGCAAATTAATTGGTGTCAGCTGGTTCAACTGGAAATATGCCAACAGTCAGTCATCAACTGGTGCAACTGGAAATATGCACACAGACCAGTTATCAACTGGTGCAATGAAAATATGCCAACAGTCAGTTATCAACTGGTGAACATAGAAATATGCCAACAGTCACGGGATTTTCACCACGGAACTTAAATGGTAACTGTGAAACCATCAAGACACCTAAGAATAACTCAATTTCACACCTGGAAAACACGGAATACCCAGCTTATATTAATAATCCGTTTGAGTCACGAGATCATCACCGCGGAACTGCTGGCAACTTTGACTACCATTTAAATAGGTGTTTTAAGACACCTAATAATGACTAATTTTTCACACCTAAAAGTCACGTATGCCCAGCTTAGATTAATAATCCGTTTGAGTCACGAGATTATCACCGCGGAACTGCTGGCAACATTGACTACCATTTAAATAGGTGTTTTAAGACACCTAATAATTACTATTTTTTCACACCTAAATATTACGGATTCACAGCTTAGATTAGTAATCAGTTTTAACTACGTGATCATCACCAAGGAAGTTATGGTTACTTTGAAACCATTTAAAAAGGTGTTTTAAGACACCTAATAATTACTTATTTTTCACACTTAAAAGTCACGTATGCCCAGCTTAGATTAATAATCCGTTTGAGTCACGAGATCATCACCGCGGAACTTATGGAAACTTTGACTACCATTTAAAAAGGTGTTTTAAGACACCTAATAATTACTAATTTTCACACCTAAATATCACGTATTCACAGCTTAGATTAGTAATCAGCTTGAGCCACGTGATCATAACCAAGAAATTTATGGTAACTTTGAAACCATTTAAAGAAGTGTGTAAGACACCTCAGAATTACTAATTTAATACACCAGAGATTAACGGACAGAACAATAAGACGATTAGCCGGTGTAAGTAACGTGATTATTACCATCAACCGTGGATAACCTGTGAAACCAATCAATAAAGGTGCTTACAAGACCAAATAATTACGTATTTATCACCACCATCGGTTAACGGACAAAAAACTCGTTGCTTGGTCAAGTGGTTATTTGGTCATAAACACCTGATTTACAGAGGTAAGTGGAATCACGTTACTCCAGTCGCGTGATAAATTGGTGGTTTTTAGGTTAGATGAAAACGTGAACAGGAGTACCTTTTTTGTTTAAATGAAGGCACGTGTCGATAACGTTTAAATCTAGTTCAAAAGGCACCATACTTTAAAATCACTTAAAATACACTCCCAAAAGAGGTTACTTTTTGGTGTTCTGTTTATTGGGAAGTTATGAACGCATTTATATATCATCATAACGCGACTTAACTCAAACCGCTTGTCTAGTGTCATCCATTTAAGACTTGTGAACAAATCAGCCGACGGTGTGTCATATGTCTTGTTCAATATTATTCTTGCGGCCCTCTTTTGAATTTTTTGCAGCTTAGTTGTATGAGAATGAAATCGGTTCGACCATACAACAGAGCAGTAATCTAATCGTGGCAACACAAGACTGTTATAAAGTAACTTTAAGGATTTTTGAGGCAAAAAACTCTTTGCTCTCTTTATCATGCTAATGTTTTTCTGGGTAAGTTTACTTACGTTTTCGATTTGTTTAGACCATTTCAATTATTCATCTATCAAAAGTCCTAAGCATTTGGTGAATTGAACTCTTTTGATCAAATTGCCGTTTAATGAAATGGTGAAAGATTCAATTTTCTTGAGATTAGCAGGAGAGCCTATTAACATGACACAAGTTTTTTCAGTGTTAAGAACAAGACGATTTTCCTTAATCCATGCCATGACTATGTTTAACGCAACAGTTAATTTTTCTTCCACAACGTTGCATCATTTGCACTGACTGTAAGTGTCGTATCGTCAGCATACATATCTATGATACATTCAGGAGTACATTCAGGTAGACTATTAACATATATTGAAAATAAAAGGGGACCAAGAATGGAACCTTGTGGCACACCTAATTTGATGGTTGATGGATGCGACTTGGCTCCTTTGAATTGGGTCACTTGTTGTCGATCCCCTAAATATGATTTGAACCAATAAATAGTCCTATTACTACAACCTATACAAGCTAGTTTATGTAGAAGTAGCTCATGGTCAACAGTATCAAAAGCCTTACGAAGATCTATGAAGGCAACTCCAGAGATTTCTTTGTTATCAATATTCAACGACCATTGATTTACAAGTTTTGCAAGGGCAGTAGCTGTTGAATGTTTAGGTCTAAAACCAGACTGATTAGGGTGTAATAATTGATTCACGTCCAAGAATTCAGTGAGTTGTTGGTGGACGGCCCTTTCTATAATTTTACTCACGATAGGTAATATTGAAATGGGGTGGTAATTATTCAAAGAAGAAATATCTCCAGATTTGAATATTGGTACTACCCGAGCCTTTTTCCATTCACGTGGAACAACTCCTGTAGACAGGGATTTGTTAATGATATCACAAAGAGACTCTGCGATAACATTCTTCGTCATCTTTAAAAGTTTACAGCTGATGTGATCTTCACCAGTTGCTTTATCTATACTCAGATTATCAATCTGTTTCAATACAAAATCCTCAGTTATCAAATTCAAATTAAATTGCAAATGAGTTGGACCAATATTATTGTCCTCGTCTACTCTCAGTTGAGACTTATTCCTTCGCAGGTCCTTTGTAATCTTAGAAGCATTAGAAATGAAAAAGTCATTAAAAGCTTCAGCAATATTTGCATTGTCTGACACATTAGCACCATCAACATTTATGCTATTGGGAGATATAGGTAATGACTTAGGCACAAGGTTTCTCAAACATCTCCACATTTGCTTACTATTGTTATGATTTTGCGAGATCTGGTCTGCATTATATTCTCTTTTTCTTTTCCTCATGAGATGAATAACTTTATTCTTTAGATATTTGTAGGTGTCCCAAAGATCATCACTTTTGTTAGCTTTAGCAGCTTTGAGAACTTTATCACGTTCCGTCATGAGCTTAACAATCTCGTCAGATATCCATGGACGTGCCTTTTTTCTTATCCGCTTTTTACATACTGGTATGTGCTTGTTGATTATATTATTGAATAGAGTCAACCACATATCCCACGCAACATCAACATTATCTATATCTTTTATGACCTGCCAAGGAGTACTTCTCAATTCACTGTAAAATTTCTCCTCGTCAAGATTTTTAAACCAGCGAAATTCTGCGTATTCAGATTTGTTATGGATCTTTGCACTAAAATCGCGAACCGTATACACCAAATAATGATCACTTATGCTAGTTTCAAATATTCCCCATTCATTGTAAAGTTCCTTGTTTGATACAAATATCAAATCAATAAAAGTAGAAGAGGTATTTGTAACTCTTGTGGCAGTATCAATTAGCTGACTTAGCCCGTACATATTTGTATAAAACATTAACTTTTCAGCATTCAGATCAAGTTGGTGTGGCATACAATCACAATTGAAATCACCTAAAATAATACAGCTCATATCTTCCGAGAGAGCAGAGTCCAAATTTCCGTCTAATTCTTCAAAGAAATCAACGTGAGAATTTGGAGGTCTGTAAAACTCTCCAACCAGGATGGGAGACTTATTTGGATAATGCATTTCAAACCAAAGGCATTCTAAAGAAGATGAAATCAAATCATCCCTTCTTTTATAATTGAACCTCTTGGATATATATACAGCCACACCACCACCATGTCTCGTACGGTCTATACGTAATGAAATATAATCATCTATATACAATTCAGAATCATCAATCATGGAGTCGCAAAATGTTTCATTTAAACCAATAACATCAAATGATGCATTTCTCAGAAGTAATCTAAGTTCGTCAATCTTAGCAACTAAGCTATGAATATTCAAATGGGCAAATTTTAAGCCCCTGTTTTTAAACGGAGGAACTGAACCACCTTCGAACTGTTTAATGTTACTCTTATTCAGTTCATGAGATTGATCCTGAAGATTATGATGTAATATGCCAGTACCAGAGACAGAGTTTAACAGCACGTTGCCATGACGAGACGTAGATGCTCGTGCCACCCCTGTTGAGCTTTTGTCAGTGGAAACATTGGAAGAGCAGGTGCAGACTTTAGCCTCCCTCTCGGAGCAATCATCTCGAAATCCTGCGTTGAAGATCCAACAACTTCAGCGTAGGACGTTTGCTGTGTAGGTGTAGGTGGCCCTTGAGGTCGCTCAATAAAGTGGCGTATATTCGAGGCAAGAACAGCTTGTCCTGCCTTATTGATGTGATGTTTGAATATAACAATTGGGATTTGGGTATTAATTCGGTCTTTGCCGATCCAAATAGCACCCCTAACAAAAATTAATCATGCCGCACATATCAAATATTGAATATCAACTATCAACGCACATTTGTGCTCGTGTGTGTTTGTGTGTGTGACTTTGCTTCTACAAATAGCATATGCAATGCATTTCATTTGATACATTCAATTCATTCTCTAATCCCAACATAATACATACTGAAGGCATCACTTTGGCGCAAGTCGATTTGTGCACTCTCGCAAACAATGACTCCTGTTCATCCAAGCGTGAACACATACCAAACAAAAATGATACCAATGATTTGGGATAAAACACTCTTTCATATGATGTATAATAATTTACTGTAAATAGATGAATTTTAAATTAATTACCAGTTTTCTAGGCGTAAACTTTTTTTTGACTCACATGGTATAGGAAAGAGTACACACCCAGTAGAACAAAACATGTAGTGATTTGCAATACAGAGTCCTACAAAATGTGATCAAATCAATACCTTTGCGGATGATGCCATCGATGACGATGTTGAGTAGAAGTCATCGTGATAATAACCGCCGACTGTCAGGTCCTTCAGATGAGGCATCTTACAGATGAACTGAGCGAGATCACGTGATGCAGAGGGACATTCACTGAGATTCCAAGAAGGGATGACAAGAGTCTCAATCTGTTGTGATAGTAACATTATGTTGAATGATTTATACCTAACATTCCATTAAAATTATATTCAATATTCAACAATCTGTTTAAATCAATGTTAATATCGTTGTCAAAATGAAAAAAATCTTGACAAAATCACATATGTTGTAAAGAGGTACAAGTCTTGACACCTGTAATTAGCACTCACTTCAATACTGCTTGGATTATTTTAGAGACCGATATAATGGTGTTTATTATTACTGATAGGTAATGACAGATGTGATTAATAGGTTTTGACTGATTCAATCGGGACTGGGGCATGACGGATAAAAATGAATAATATTTTCTGGAACATATTGATTAATCATAATTATAAACCTTTAGGTCAGTCAGGAATCCCATGATTTTTACAAGCCGATCGCATGTCTGATTATCAAGATTTTTATGAATTGAATTTGAAATTTCAAAAACCGTTTTCCCAACGGTTTTTTATAACACTACAGTCTATCGCGGAAAATAAGTATGATAAAATCGGTCACTCAAGGATTTTCACTTTTTTGAAGCACTTCATCATAATTTTAAAATGCATTATGTTTTGTTTATAGATTCAATATTACACCATATCACAGACACTGATAACACGTAGGGCCATGCATCTCAGATTTGTACAACTGGAAACATTGTTAAACCATGACTTTAAGACAACTTTCAATCATACATTCACCGTTAATATAATTAGTGCAACTATGTTTCTTATGCAAACCCTCTGTGAAACAAAACTATTCCGTAATCGATAGCGAACAAAATGAATTTTTTTTACAATTTTTAAACAGAGAAAATTGGAAAGGAGCTCGCAAGATATGTCACAGCGTTGTCAATTTGTGGAACACTGATGACAACTTCAAATATCATAACTTTCCTTTGTTAAATCGGGTATTGCTCAACCTTTAACATATTTTCCTCTAATTTTACTGCTTTTATTAAAACCAACTTCCCCTTTAAACTGATTTAGCCTCATCGGCAATTCATATTACAAATAGCCGTCACTCCTTCAGCACTTCTATTACCCTCCGGCTTGCCCCATGGAATGAGAAAATATATGGTTCATTTTATTCACTATCAATCTTACAATCTTCATTCTGTTTCTGTATTATGACAGAAAGTTCACCTTTCGCTTCCACCTCCTGAAACGTTAAATGTTCTCGGCTTCCTCTTAACGGTGTACTAATTGGTAGAGTAAACTCATCCACTTGCGTTTGACTATATAGAAAGAAAGTATGACAACACATGTAGGCATTTGCTTAGAGTCCTAAAAAATATGATCAAATCAATACCTTTGCAGATGATGCCATCGAGGAAGATGATGAGTAGAAGTCATCGTGAAGAAACACCTTGATTTCCCCCTGGATTGTCAGGCTCTTCAAACGAGGCATCTTACAGATGAACTGAGCGAGATCACGCGAAGCAGACGGACGTTCTCTGAGATCCAGAGACCAGATGACAAGGCTCTCAATCTGTTATGATAGTAACATAACGTTGAATGAATAATAACTAACAACCCATTAAAACTATCTGTTTAAATCAATGTTAAAATCATTGCCCCAATGTTAAAATCTGAACACAATCACATATATTTTGCAATGAGGTACAGGTCTTGACACCTGTAATTAGCACTAATTTCAATAGTACCTGGATTCTTTTGAGATCGATGTAATGCTGTTTATGTGTTACTGATAGGTATTGACAGAGGTGATAAATAGGTGTCGACTCATCCGATCGGTACTGGGGTATGACGAATACAAAATGGATCATATTGACCTGTTATAATACTAGGGGAGAAATGGGTAATCGTTTATAAATAACTTCAATCATGATCTAAATTCTTACAGAAAAAATAAATAAAATAAAACAGAAAACAGAACGGTCGCAAACCAGTCCTCAACCACACTACCCTTGTAAAAAAAAACTGTGATTTGTTTCGAGGTAAAATCGTAACAACCTGGTTATGTTATCGAGGACATTTTATAGTGGCGGACCTATGAATGTCAGAAAGGAGGGGATTTTTCCCCTTATGATTTGTTGACAAACCAGGAGATATCTTATTTGTTTTCCTTTTAATTTACAAGACACCATAGCTTATTTCACATCTACCATATCAAAGAGCGTATGGAATTTATGTTAATTCTATTTCTGAGTAACGTGTTCGCAGATGCCATGTTTCTTTCGTTTGGGAAGGACGTTTAGGAGACGAAAGTCTCACTACGTTGTTTCAAGGCAGCCAGGAAATGTCGCCATAGAAGTAAGTTTAACAATGAAATATCATACTTTTCATATCTGTTGATTTAAGAATGTATTTTGGTCAGGTTATTGAGAAAATAGGAAGTTACATACTTGATGTGTACCGAGTACGGTGTATACATCGCTATGCACAAAACTGTGTAGTGATACGTTGAACAAGTTACAATGAAAGTCTATATTACTTTTAGTAATGATAATGCATAACTTACAGACGAGATGTTACATATCGCTACATTCATAAAGATATGTTTTTACAATGTATTCAGGTGGTTTAATACATTATTTAAACTACGGCTTATTGTTAGCCATTTAGAGTGATAGTTTAAGTGAGAAAGTTGAGTTAGTAATACATGAATGAACAAGACAGAGTAAGCTTATAAACTTGAAATGTATGCTCTATAAAAAGAAGTGTGAGTTATGATGTAAACAAAAAATTAGGGGTTTAATCTTATATTTGATTAACGAGAAGTTGTTATGGTGATGTTTTGATTAGTATTCGTGTTTATTACATACATAAACTTCAATGCAATCTCGTTATAAAGATAACTCGAGTTAAAGAAGGGGATTTTCACTTCTGGGTTTCGGGCGCAGATAAATTTTTTAATAAAAAAGTTTCAATTTAGCGGGGAAGTTTCCTTGGTCTTAGTGAGTTTGTTATAACAAGGTTCCACTGTACATTAAAAGGAGTCAAATTAGTATTTTGACATGATATTGGTTTCAGTACAGAGCAAAGAAACCGCACTGTCAGAAGCTTTTAGATGTGTTTGCGTGTTGATTCAATGCTAGAATATGTCGAGCTTAAAGGAGATACAGTGAATTTGGTGTAGGCTTTTAGCTTTCATTAACTTTATAGTTGATGTTTGGATTTCGATTCAAAGTCATCATTTATTTGCGCAAACATTGTTCAAGTATTTATGATCCCTTTATTTCTCTTTTGTATTCATAGATTGAATAAAATTGCAGCTTGATTTTTCGAGCGCTATCTATGCAATTCCAAAGCGGCATTCCTGGTTCTGAATTCCTTTTACTTCAGTGATCCACCTTATGATTCGGTAATCCCACTGGCCCTCCTGCATTTGCACGTCGAACTGAGTAAGGGGTGGGAGAATTATCCACACACTGGATGTCTAGTATTAATCTTTTTTAAAGTAATATTATGTTGGATAAACAATTGCTGACATTTTATATTATTTTAAAAGTTTAATTTAAAATCCTACAAAAATTGATATTTTTTTTCTCGAATATCCTTAAACATTACATCATGATACAGTTGACTCCCTCATTCATTTACAAAAATCAAATCGTTATTCTGACATTTGATTGAAAAATAGTAATTTTACGTAACATGAAAGTGTTAAAACAAATAAACATGGAACACCTTGCAGTTTCCAAAGGGTTACATAATTAATACAAACGGGGACGAAGAGATTCGATTTTTCATTTTACGTAGGTTTTAAATTAAACTATTAAGTCTCACCAGTATTCACAAATGAAATAGCTATCTCTCAATCAGCAATTCCGTAGCACTCTGAAATGTCATATGAAATGAAAAATATGGTGTATATTTTTCACTATCAATCTTATACTTTCTATTCTGTTTTTGTATTTTGACAGAAAGTTCAATTTTCGCATCCACTTCCTGACATTTTTCAATGTGTACCAGTAAGGGATAACGGTGGTCGCAAACCAGTCCTCAATCACACTACTCTTGAACAACCTGTGCTTTATTCGGGGAAGGATTTGTACACCCTGATTATGTTATCGACGGCATTATAGTGGCGGATCCACGATTGTCAGAAAGGAGGGAACCCCCCCCCCCTCCGGTCGTGTAATTCGATAACCTAACTGACCCTACTAAATTTGCACGTCGGAATAAGTGGGCGGTGGGTGGGGGGGGGGGGTGAATCACATATTTGATGTCAAGTCTTAATCTGTTACGACAAATAATATAGATATAATAACTGCTATGAGAGGTATAGTTGTTTTTATAGGCGCAAGGGGACGTTACATCTTGTTATCACCCCGAGGCGTGCCGAGGGGTGATGACAGGAAGTAACGTCCCCGAGAGCCTGTCAAAACAACTATTCCTCGAATATTAAAGCAGTATTTATATCTTTTATATACCGAATTCACACAAAAAATCTACAAAGAATTCTTACCTTATCCTTTTCTTGAGTAAAGACTGGTTAAAACATAGCAGAAAATCAGAGACACTGTCTGTAAATCTTTCCGGAAAATTGCATGAATGTTACAATCATTCGGGAATCGCACACACACTGCACTGTATTTTGTATCCGCGCTCGCACGTAAACCAATGGGGATATCTCAGCAATTAAAAAACCTGAAATTAGCGACCAAATCGCACGAAAACTGTATGGTATCCGCGCTTGCACAACATTCATTTTTACACGTAAACCAATGGGGATCTCACCAAAATGTATTTATGCGGCACGTTCACCAGGGATTGAGGGCACTTTTTAAAAGGACTACTGACTGGTAGGCGGGTACGAGGGCACTTTTAAAAAGACTATTGACTGGTTGGCGGGGCATGGCTAAAATCACGACTCCAATTTCGACCAATCAGATGGCTAGATTTCTAAAGTGAGGTATATAATAGTTGTTATATACCTCACTTAAGAAATCCAGCCATCTGATTGGTCGAAATTGCAGCCATGGTTTTAACTATTCCTGTAAAATTCCCGGTAAAATTCCAGTTACCGGGAAAATAGTTCAGTCTTGGTGAAATACCCATAGGTTCACATGTTAAAAACTGGTTTGAGCGATCGAGGATACCGTACGTGTGCGAAGAATTGGTCGGTATTTTTAATACGGCAATCTCGATCGAACTGAATTCCAAACAAGGCAAAAATGGCTGAAGAAACCCTCCCAAGATTTCAACTTCTTGATGATGATCAAATGCAAGACTTGCTGACAGGCAAGAACACCAAAAAGGGTACGTGAAATTCTCCATAATTTTTTTTCCAAAATAGATCTAGTAGGCCTAGATTCTAGTAGTAAGCCTAGTGCTAAAATCCTTCCCGTAGAGATTGCACACATCCCTATGCATTGGCCATTGCGCACTCATGCTAAATTGGTCGATGTTTTAATTACCAGAGATTCAAACTAATATTGCTCGCGATCCTGAAGGTGATACTCAATAAGTGAGGTGTCATATAAAAGCGCAGGTTTTTCTCCATATTCCCCACAGGGCCGGCTCACCCCCACAATTGTAAAAATATCTTGCTTAGACTAGAATCTAGATCTAGTCTACTCTCAAAGATACACTCATAAAAAACAACCGTGCAGATAAACTAGAGAAAGGCCAAGTTGGTGTCATAACTCATAAGTTGACTCTTTTTTTTTTGGCATATAAAAGTATTAATGACTGCTTTAATATTCGAGAAATAGTTGTTTTTATACGCTCAATGGAAGGTTAAAATTGTGCTATTGCCCGAGGCGTGCCGAGGGCCTTCCCTTGAGCGTATAAAAACAACTATTTCTCGAATATTAAAGCAGTCATTAATACTTTAATATTACACTACTTTTAAATAATTTTAAAACATTTCATCATGATAAGGTTGGCATCCTAATTCATTAACAAAAGCAATACGTTATTCTGACATTTGATTGAAATAGTACTTTTAAAATCTAATTTTACATAACATAAAAGTGTGAAAACAAATACGTGTGTGTGTGTGTTGTCATAGGGGTAGGGGGTACCGCGAAATTCTGCTCTCAAAATCCAAGATTATCTCTCGCATCTGTGTAGTAATTTAGGAATTTGTCAAAGAAACAAGGAAAGGAAAGCACCTCCTGTCACAATATTGCAAATTTGGAGAGATTTCAGCAAGACAAGTAGCTCCGAAGAAAGGATAAAGATTGGACATTTTCAAGCAAGATCTCTTCTGTGAGGTGTAGTCCCACATACTGCAACTCAGCAATGGATGAACAGCAACTTGTGAATTAACTCACTTCTGCTTGGAGGATGCACTGAGGAATTACCAGTCATCGTATTACTGTCAACTCCATAATCATTAGATCAGGTTTTTATATAGTATTTTATGAGTTGAATCTTAGAGTTTTCTTTCTTAATAGTGAAAGCTTAGAAGAAACCCAGCATTTTGTTGAATTGATGCTTGTGTGATGACATACTCATACTCAAAGACATGTTTTTGTTGTTGTAACGATCATTTGATCGGAGCATTTACATCATGCCGAAAGAGCCAAAGTATCCATGTGGCTTATGCCACAAGGCAGTGACTTGGAAGACCAAAGGAGTCCAGTGTAAAGTCCATGGGTGTCGATCCCGGGGGGGGGGATGGGGGGGGGGGGGGTATATCCCCCCAATATTTAAGGTGGGGGGATGGCCTGTACAATCATTCCCCCCCCAATAATTTACCATCAAACACAAAATGATGAGAGCCCGATGAGAGTGGTTGATGGTCATTACTCGCAAGATGACCATAAATATACACATTTTGCTATCTCATTTTCATAATACATACGTAAATGAGACAACCGTATATGAGACAAGAATAAATTGAATTCTCGCTCATACGGCTTCATCAGGAATTGATCAATTTACTCAATTTATTCAATCAACAGCATCATAGAAATGCAGTGCGCCAAATGCAAAAACCGCAGGGTTAAAAAGCAACGAGCTAAATGTTAAGTGCGAAGCGCAAAAGTGCAAAAAAGAAGTAGAGAGTGGGGAAAAGAGAAAATTAGAGACATAGAGGATACAGGCGCGTAGCCAGGGGGCGGTTGGGCGGTCGCCCCCCCCCCAAAAAAAAAAAAAAACGCCGGCCAAAAAAGAGAAAAAGAGAGAGAGAGAGATAGAGAAAGAAGACAGGAAGAGGAAGTTGGAAGAAAAAGGATTAAGAGTCGAGAACGGCACAACGAATCGTCTTCTTTCTTTAATAATTAAATGAAACGTCAAAAGAAACTGAATTTAGACAAGGATTAAGAGTCGAGAACGGTACAACGAATCGTCTTTTTTCTGGGGAAACTCCTCCTCCCTGCACCCATCCCCCTAGGGAGCGCGCTTCACACGCTTCGCGTGCTCACTACCGCCCCCCTAAAAATAAAATCCTTGCTTCGCGCTTGAGAGGATTCTAACTCAGGTAGCAAGCCCACGTGGGACCCACATGGGTCCCTTATTCTCTGAAATGTTATCTTTATTGAGGGTGACTTGAAAAGTTAATAACTTGGAAGGGAGGGGGTGCAACCTGCCACACGCTTCTACCTCTGGTTGCTTTGATCCATTGCCGAAAATATTTTTGGACCTATCATCCCCCCCCCCCCCCCCAACCACGGATACAAATCGACACCGTTGGTGAAGTCCCTTGTGAATTATGGTTCCATTCAGAGTGTATAGGTCTTGACTCTACTGAATACAACACCCTGGGAAACAGCTCAGTGATTTGGATATGTAACCAGTGTGGCATTCAGAACATTGGCAGATCAAACCTGTCAGGGCTGGGTGACACCCTTAGTGATCTCAGTGAAGCAAACACCTATAGCTCCCTGAATCACTCGTCTTACATCTCATCCTCTGATGAAAGCCTTGACTTGCCACTCCACGTATCGTCTCCAAATAGCCAACGAAAGGCGCCGCTTCGAAAGTCGGCGCAGCCAAAGGGACGCCAGCTACAGATATTGAATGTCAACTGTCAAAGTCTGAGGGTTAAGAAACTGTCATTCAAAAGTCTTAGTAAAGAAACATGATCCTGACATCATCTTAGGTACAGAGTCCTGGCTATCAAAGGACATACTAGACAACGAAATCTTTCCTACGGATTTGTATGACATCCATCGCAGAGATAGGCCGAGTGATGCCCATGGAGGTGTGTTTATTGCAACAAAGAAAGACTTGATTGCTAGCAGGGTAGAAGAGTTGGAGACAAACTGCGAGATCCTGTGGTGCAAGATTTAGATGACAGGAACCAAAACCCTGTAGGTCGCATCTTACTACAAGGCACATGAAGGAGATGAATCAAGCTTACTTGAGCTCCAACAATCACTTTCAAGACTGAACATGAATCATCTCATTGTAATCGGGGGAGACTTCAGAATTAACCGAAGGGTGACAGAATGTGGACACCCTGCCTTACATCACAAGTTTGGAGAGATGTTGGATGACATTGGTCTAGTCCAACTAGTAGAGGAACCTACAAGACGACAGAACATTCTCGACTTGTACCTCACCAACAATCCTACTCTTGCATACAGTGTGTCCGTGGTTCCTGGCATTTCAGATCATGACTGTCCACTTCTAATCCTGGACATGAAACCATCCAGTAGAAGACAGATACCAAGAAAAATTCTTGTCTACAGCAAAGCAGACTGGGACGCATTCTAGGTCAGCATGTCAAGAGTTGCGGATGAGATAGCATCGAAGTATGATGAGGCCTCCACAAGTGAACTGTGGGACATATTTCAGACTGGAATCAAGCATGGTATTGAGGCACACATTCCCCAGACACTGTTAAAGCCCACAGCAAACTTACCATGGGTGACTGCAAGAATCAGGTAGCTCATCAAGAAAAGGAGCAGGGTTATCAAGAGATGTAAACAAGTCTTGAAGACCACAGGACTTATTCCTTATGACCTTGAAGAGCACAACAAATGTCTGAAGAGGAACATTCAGTCAGAGATGAGGAAAGAATACTGGAAAAACCTTGAGTCCATCTTTGAAGGAGACGAGGATGACAACCATTATGGGGCCATGAAAAGATTCTGGAGCTTCATTAAACATAACCGGAGTGACAATGGAGGAATCTCACATCTCAACTCAGATGGACGGAAGTTAACTGACCCCACTGAGAAAGCTAATGCCTTCAACCACCAATTCCAATCGGTGTTCACGAAAGAGACTCCAGCCCCACCTTATCTGCTACCTCCCAACTCGCCTTATGAAACCATGCCAGATATCATCATCACACCGGCAGGTATCAAGAAATTGCTAGACAATCTCAAACCAAGGAAAGCCCCTGGTCCTGATGGGATTACCCCACGAGTACTCAAGGAATTTTCAGCTGTCATAGCACCTTCCTTATGTGACATCTTCAGGAAGTCTTACAGCACTGGAGAGATACCAAAAGATTGGGAAAATGCCAACGTAGTACCAGTTTATAAGAAGGGAGACAAAGCAGAACCAAGCAACTACAGACCCATCTCACTAACTTGTATCTCATGTAAACTGATCGAGCACGTCTTAGCGAGCAATATCATGACACATGGAAACCCCCAAGATATCCTGTACCCACTGCAGCATGGTTTTAGGTAACACAGGTCATGTGAGCTACAGCTGTTAGGACTGGTGAGCGACCTGATGAATAACCTGCAAGATGGCAAACAGACGGACATCCTAGTGCTGGACTTTAGCAAGGCATTCGACAAGGTTGGCCACCAGAGTCTCATCCAGAAATTAGACTACTATAGAGTGAGAGGACATAACAACCATTGGATCGCCAGCTTTAAGCAGAACAGAAAGCAGCAGGTGCTCCTTGATGGATGTAAATTATCTCAAGTCAACGTGGAATCCGGGGTGCCTCAGGGCTATGTCCTCGGCCCATGCCTCTTCCTGTACTTCAAAAATGACTTGCCTAGCTGACCAACTCAATTCAAGAGTTCGTCTGTTTGCTGACGATGCCATCATCTACCTCACTGTACAGTCAGATGATGATGATGATGACCAACCGCAACAAGATCTCAACATACTCAATGACTGGAACAAGAAGTGGATGATGGAACTGAACACCAGAACAAACTTAACAACTCCATCCTTACTCCTGTAGAAGCCACAAAATACCTTAGTGTCACTATAACATCAGACTTGAGATGGAACAAACACATCGACAGTGTCTGCCAAAAGGCTAACAACACCCTGGCCTTTCTACGAAGAAACCTGCAGGTGATCTCTTCCAAGTTGAAGGCGACAGCATACAGAACACTAGTCAGACCCCTGGTGGAATATGCCTCTTCCGTATGGGATCCATCAACGGCCAAATACAACAACAAGCTAGAAATGATCCAGCGAAGGGCAGCCCGATACACACTGAATCGACACCGCAACACATCCAGCGTATCTTCAATGTTGCAGGAGCTTGGATGGACATCACTCCAACAGCGACGAGAACACCTTCGCCTTGTGATGTTCTACAAGATTCACAACCAGCTAGTCCCATTCAACTCAGAGGCACACATCACCAAATCCATCAGACCAACAAGAGCTGTTCACTCACAAGGATATCTCCGACCTCAATCAAGGACCCAGCATCACCAGAACTCCTTCTTCCCCAGAACTGTGAGGACATGGAACACCCTCCCAGCCAATGTCGTGACAGCCACATCTGTCGAAGCCTTTCGTCTCCAATTGACGAGAGGCGGCACCAGCTAGATCCAATGCTGCTTTTACTTGCACCTTGTTATTTATTGGCACATGCACCCTATCCTTGTGACACACACTACACCAAAGTTCTGCAATAATCTTCAAGATTGAAGGAAGCAGACTACACCAAAGAAGAAGAAATAAACATGGAATACCTTGCAGATTCCAAAGAGATACATAAATAGCACAAACAGGGACTAAGAGATGGGATTCATCATTTGGTAGGTTTGAAAAGGGAAGTCCACCCTGATATCAAGTAGCTTTAATAGAAGCAGAAAAGGCATTTTGAAAATTTACCTTGTATACTAAATAACTACAAGAAATTATATTTTCCCTTGAAAAATATTTCAATCATACATTCACCCTAAATATAATTAGTGCAACTATGTTTTAATGCAACCTCTTTATGAAACAAATCTATTCCGATATCGATAGATAAGAAAATGAAACATAATTACATTTTCTTTACAGAGCAAATTGGAAATGAGCTCGCAAAATACGTAACAGTGTTTTCAATTTTTCAAAGATTCATAACTTTCTTTTTTTAATCGGATATTGCTTAAACTGTCACAAATTCATTTCTCCCATTTTGCTGCTTTCATTAAAAACCAACTTCCCCTTTAGATTGAATATTTAGTCTCATCAGCAATAGCCGTCACTCCTTCAACACTTCCCTTACCCTCCGTATTGCCCCCATGGAATGAAAAAATATATGGTTCATATTATAGAGATATCAACTGCTACGAGAGGACTGGCTGTTTTTATACGCTCAAGGGGGAGTTGAATCCGCTGCTAATCCGCCCTGGGTGGGCGGCGCGCCGAGGGGTGATGGCAGCGGATTCAACTTTCCCGCGAGCCAGTATAGAAACAGCCAGTCCTCGAACATTAAAGCATTCGATATGTCTTTTATATGCCGAATTGAATAAAAAATCTACCTTACCTTATCCTGTTATTGAGTAAAGATTGGTTAAAACATCACGGAAAATCTGAGACACTGTCTGTTTAAAAATATTCGCTGGAAAAACGACTGAAAGTTTCAATCATTTAGCGATCGCAGACAAAAAGCACTATATGGTGTCCGCGCTCGCACAAAGACAATTTTAACACGTGAACCAATGGGGTAGGCGGGTATGAGAGCACTTTTCAAAAGACTACTGACTGGTAGGCGGGTACGAGGGCACTTTTTAAAAGACTATTGACTGGTAGGCGGGGCATGGCTAAAATCACGACTCCAATTTCGACCAATCATATGGCTTGAATTCTAAAGTGAGGTATATAATATTCACTATCAATCTTACAAGTTACAACCTTCATTCTGCGTCTGTATTATGACAGAAAGTTCACTTTTCGCTTCCACTTCCTGAAACGTTAAATGTTCTCGGCTTCCTCTTAACGGTGTACCAATTGGTAGAGTAAACTCATCCACTTGCGTTTGACTATATAGAAAGAGTAAACTTCAAGTATGACAACACATGTAGGCTTTTGCTTAGAGTCCTAAAATATATGATCAAATCAATACCTTTGCAGATGATGCCATCGAGGAAGATGATGAGTAGAAGTCATCGTGAAGAAAGACCTCGTTTCCCCCCTGGATTGTCAGGCTCTTCAAACATGGCATCTTACAGATGAACTGAACGAGATCACGCGATGCAGATGGACGTTCACTGAGATCCAGAGAGAAGATGCTAAGATTCTCGATCTGTTATGATAGCAACATTGCGTAGAATGAATAATAACTAACAACCCATTAAAACTATATTCAATATTCAACAATCCGTTTTATAAATCAATGTTAAAATCATTGCCCCAATGTTAAAATCTGAACATAATCACATTTATTTTGCAATGAGGTACAGGTCTTGACACCTGAAATTAGCACTAATTTCAATAATTCCTGGTGATTCCTTTTGAAACGTATATTGACCTGTTGACTAAGAGACAAGTGGGTAAATATGAATGCAGGACTTGGCTTATGATCTAAAGTCTTATAGAACAAAAGAGATTAAAACTAGAAGGCAGAAAGGTCGCAAACTAGTCCTTAACCACACTAGACTGGAAGAAAAACGTGTGCGTTTACTCGGCGGGGGGGGGGGGGAGATCTGAACACCCTCAGTATGTTATTGACAACATGATATAAAGTCGGTCTCATGATTGTCAGAAAGGAGGGGAATTTTTTCCCCGGGCATACGATTCGGTAATCCCACTGACCCTCCTGTATTTACACGTCGAGCTGAGTGAGGGAGTGGGAGGATGATCCACATACTGGATGTCAAATATTTATCTGTAATAATAGAAAAACTATGTTGGAAATACAATTGCTTGCATTACACTACATAAAGTTGAGTTCTGATCATGCGATTGCACTGTGAAAGAAACGGTGTGGAATCGATCAGAAAAGGTTGATCATCTAGCATATAAGTATTGGTGTGTACTGCAAGGTTCTGGAATCATCAAAATAAGAAGAAATTTGGCCCAGTCTTCGTAAAGTTACAAGCACTGTTCACAGAGAGATGTATATGGGACTACACGAACATGTGGCATAAAAATCTGTCCCGATTTTGATGATGTTACATGCCATATTTAGAATATGAAGGCATTTGAAGAGCCATGCTTTTCAGGAAACATTTTTTTCTCTGATGTTCTTCCACACTTGCATACTATGCTAACGCTCACAAATTATTTTTCACCTCTTCCCAGAACTCTCTCTTTAAACATATTTATAAACATTACACCATGATACAGTTGCCTTCCTCGTTCATTTACAAAAGCAATACGTTATTCTGACATTTTGATTAAATAGTACGGTCGCAAATGATTATTCATACCATCACACCCAACTGCAAATTATGGTTTGATGCTTAAAGCGGACTGCACTACATGTAGCTACTTACGCCCTCTATATAGCAAACAAGGCCTAAGCGGTACCCGTTGGTCCCGCATGATCCCCTTTTTCTTATGATAACTGAGAGTCGATTTGATGAGATACCCACCTGTCGGTGACCACAAAGGGAGGTCTAGTCCCTCCTGCCAAACTAGTGCAGATAGGCTTTAAGGGCAATACAACCCTTTTAATAAGTTGATTTGTATGAAAGTAGAAAAATAACCGAAACAGAATGGCAAAAGTTTGAAATGAATCGGACCAATAGTAAGGAAGTTATAAATGTTTGAAATATAAGATCACTAAGTCTATGCGAACCTTAAATTGGTAGTTTGGTCAGTGGATTGTGACGTAGGACGCGGATACTGAAATCTCCCATTTGCCGTGTACAAAAATATCATTAATTTCTGTTTTTCTCGTAAGTTCCTTGGGGCACTACTCCAAATATGTTATAGATAGCATATTATTATAGGTCCTCTAAAAATAATAGACCCTCCTGAGCCATTAATATTTTGGGAAATTGAAATTTTAGTCAATTTGTATGTTGGAACAGATAGGAAAGTAGTCCGGCACTACATCACATTGACATTACTGCTTTAGTCAATTAGAAGTGCCCATACGTTTAGTGATTACAACTTTCAAAAATTCATAGCTTTCTTATTTTAGTCAGATTTAATTGAAACTTTCATCAGTTTGCTTCCCTGATTCTTCTGCTTTCTTTTAGAGTTGTTGTCTATTTGGGTTGGATTTCCCTTCAAGCAATAGTTTGGACCAGGTAAAGAGAACAAAATTAAAACATCCCTGATAATGTAATCACAATCATGACAATATAGAGGTATATACCATATACCAATGTCTAGTAATGTTATATTTGTACTTGGAGGTTTCCCTTTTTAGGTGCCCCTTTTTCCAGAAAGTGTCGTGTTTTGGTGTTGCCCCTCCCCTCCCCCCCCCCAACTTTGGAAGATGATACACCGCCCATGCACTTATGACATTTATTTCGAAACGATCATCAACCTGGAGGATGCGGTCACCATAGTTGAAAAGAGACATCCAAGGAGGATGATGCTCAGTCGGATATAGGTAAAGGAAACAATGCAACAATACAAACAACATAGGTAGGACACAGTTATTAGTGAACCTGTTTTGGTGTTTAGGTTGTACCTAAAAACTAAAGACAGAACAATGCCAAAATGTTCACTATCCTGGGAGGAGGGTTCAGAAAGGGAAAAGAAAGAAGAGGGTTTTTCCTGGGCATATGATTCGGTAATCTCACTAGACCTCCCGTATCGGCATGTCAGGCTGATGGGAGGAGGGATCCAAACACTGAAATTCCAGAGTCTCAATCTAGTACAATGGTACTTCATTATGTTGGCGAAACAATTGCTGACGTATAATTAATTATATATAACATTACATAGTGATAAAGTCCTCGTCCTCATTCTCTTGCAAAAGCAAGACGTTATTTACACACGTGTGAAAAAATGGACACAAAACTTTTTGTCTTCATTTTGTAGGTTTTAAATCGATGTATTTAGTCTTAGTAATTCACTATTGGAATAGCCGTCACCTATTGCCCCATGGACCACGAAATGAAGAAAAAAAAATATTCACTATAAATGTTACTATTTTTAATACTTTTTCGTTTTATCATTTATGACACTCACAGAAAAATTATTTTGTGCTTCCACTTCCTGGAACGTTAAACTTTTCTTAATTGCTTCTTCATCGCGGTGTACTAATTTATACAGTGAAATCACCCAATTTGGTTCGACTATCGAAATGATTATATATACTTCAAGTGGGTCCTCCCACCCGTCATCTCGGCCGTTTAATGTACGATTACTGAGACAATTTCCAAGTCCCTTCCTTTCGAGTTATTTAACAGCTTTTACAAGAAGACAAAAATATTATTTTTATAGTGAAATATGACGAAATCTAATAGAAAGCAAAGCTTGTAAAGAATAGGTTCCTCACTAGTATGATGAAGAAAATCGTCGAAAAATTTGACGTGGTGCGATGAGGAAAAGTTATTTTTTTAAAGTTAATGCAATATACATATCGTATAGGCCTCAGTTTTTAATACTAACAAGATTATATACTCAAAACAACAAGAAAAAAAGGAAACATACATAAACCATAACATATGAATGGGGGGGGGGAGGGGTCATTAAAGACCATTTACAAATACACTGTATCATTTTTCATAATTATACGAAATTCGTCTCTATACTTTCTGAATACCTACTCAATCATACGCATGCCTGCTCCCGGCGAGCCCCGGACAGGCAAACTCGTCCACCCGTGCAAGGCCCGAGCACCTCCCGCCAAGCCTCATGCCGCATGCACCGCTGCTACGCCGAACAATTCCGGCGCGCGCATATTTTTTTTACACAACTGTTTAGCCACTTCAGTCAAATATACTGTGCAAACGACTAGAGACAGAGTCTAGCATTACCCTTAGCAGTTTTGTCGGATTGCTGGAGCTGTACATGTGTACATACTCGTTATTTGTTTTGGGTTAAATCTTTCCTCTCTTCTCTTTCATTATGTATTTCTGTGTTCTCCTTCAATCTATCCTCTTCTCTTTTGTCATGAATTTCTTTTTTTCTTCTTCAATCTATCATTTTTCTCCTTCGTTATATATTTCTTTGTTTTCCTTCCATCTATCCCCCAGTTCTCCTTCGTTCTTTTGTTCCCCATTATTCTAACCTCTTCTCTTTTGTTTTATGTATTTTCGTTGTTTCTCCTTCAATCTATCCTTTTCTCCTTCGTCATCTATTTCTTTGTTTTAATCTGATAGATATGATCCTTTTCTCCTTCTTTATGTATTTCCCTGTTTTTCCTTAGTCTTATCCTCTTCTCTTTCCTTATGTATTTCCTTGTTTTTCCTTCTCCATATCCTCTCCACTGTCCTTGTTTTCCCCTTTCTATCATCTTCTCTTCCCTGGGGAAGGGAAGCTTGCACATAGTGCGCTGACGACTTAGACTCTTTCACCAGAGCACTTCTTGGAATTTTGTCGCGAAAATGGCTAAACAGTATGTTGTGTAAAAAAAATATGCGCGTCCGGCGCAGCAACCAGAGATACATGCAAACATGAAGCCCCCGAAAGAACCACAAAAGTCATGCCCAGGTGAATGAATCCGCGCGTCCGACGGCTCACCGAGAACAAACACGCATGATCCATACAATCAGGATTTGTATTGGTTTAAGAAAAAGCTTTGAGTTGGCGTTTAAATGAATCCAAAGAAGTTGATTCTTTAAGTGAGTTGTTGTATGTTTTTTGCGAAAACCGAATTGAGAGTCAGAAAGTAAGTCACATTCTGTTAAAAATGTAATGGTGCGTGTATACACAGTTTTTAATTTTGTTGTTAATATGGGGATAATTGTCTGTAGTTTCCGCAGTCACGTGATTCTCCATTTTTGTATATAGGTTAAACCTTTGCTTTCTTCATATGTGAGGAAACGACACCATTTATAAGCGATAAGTTAAAATGTGAGTTAAAGGTAGTATGTCCTATTTGCAGGCCCAAAAAAAATGAAAGGGTTAAATTCCAACGGCATTTCAAAGACAATACTAATTTAGAACTTCCCTCAAAACGAAAGGGCTTGAAATGGCTCTTAGTGGGAAACTAACGACCATTTGTTGTCGAATCGACTTAAGTGATTGCAGTCACCTAAGTAAAAGTCTGATTTCAGACCCTTTTACCGAATGGTCGTACGTTTTGTGCTGCCCAAAGATTCAATTCAATTTTTGCCATTGTGACAAGTAGTGGGTTATTGATGTAGACAAATGCTCATGTACCTGTTACAGCTCATGTTATGTATGTTATTACCAAAGGAAAAAAGATGTAAGTCAGTTACTCAATAGTGTCTGACAGGGAAGTCTAGAAAGTAAACGGGTTTCCTTGCACAATTTGAATACTAGGACACTGCTAATGTTTGAATTTCACAGATAGGACATACATGACATATTCATAATTCCTGCAAAGTTCTACATAATTTGACGTTGGCTGCAATTTAAACCTGGATCCAAAAAGACTCCTAAATATTTAAATTCTTCAACAAAGTCAATTTTTATGCCATTAAATTCAATTTCAAGTTTTTGTTTTCGTATTTTTTTATTTGGACCAAACATCATTACCCTTGTCTTGTCTACATTCAGAAAGAACTTATTGATACTCAACCATTTACATACTATGTCGAATTGATATTGCATTTTAATTCTAAGATCATTAGCATTTCTACTTTTACAAAGTAATACGGTATCATCAGCATACAATGACATTTTAACATTATCAGACATTTCAATATTGCACAAATCATTAATGTATATACAGAATAGTTGAACCTTGAGGTACTCCGCACTTAACTGTTAATAAATCACTGATACAACCATTTATTGATACACATTGTTGTCTATTAAGCAAATATATATTTTTTTTTTTATAATTCTAATGAAGAGACCCCGTAATATCTTAGTTTTTTAACAATCAATTTATGAGGAATAAGATCAAATGCCTTGCGTTTGTCTAAAAATATACTTCCAGTACAAAATCCAGAGTTTCTTTTTTCCAATAAATATTCATGTATGTCACATAAACTAGTGGATGTTGAATGAAATTTTCTGAAACCAGACTAGCATTGATCTAATAATGAAAACTGGGTAAAATATGAATATAATTGAGTATGAACAGCTTTTTCAAATAATTTTGATAAAATAGGCAAAACTGATATAGGGCTGTAGTTATTTAGATCCTTCTTTACATTACTTTTATAGATTGGTATAATCTTGGCAAGTTTAAAGTCAGCAGTTTCAAACTAGTAACAAAAATATTCCTTTTTTGCAGATTGCAGAATACTAGTCAATCTTTTTTTAAAATAATTTTTGTACTTTTGCTCACTGGAAGTAAATTTGCTATTTTTTGTATTGGGAGAATAATCGTTTGTTTCTGTTGATGTAACGTAGCAGCGAGTTTGTTATCCAAGGTTGATGAGGATTTTTTTTTATTTTTTAATTATTATTTTCTGACTGACGTTGTAGTGGTATATCTGTGTAAATCTGTATAATTGTTAAATAAAAGTTAGAAGAAATCTTTCAAACGATTCATTTGTGTTTTCAAAGTTGTTAACATGCTACTAGTCTTTAAAACTTAAATTTTGTTTAAATCATCCTCAGTAAGGTTTTGACGTTCCATCATCAATTTTTCAAAAAAACATTACTTTCTCTTGCTCATTAAAGATGAAGAAAATAATTCATTTCGAAACCCTCTGGCTCAAATCATGAAATGTAACATAAACATAAGAATTATATAAAAAGTTAATAAAATATTTCTTCTTTTTCATTAAAAAAATTATGTCAAGACGTTTAAAATGTATATGTATTTTTCTTTAAAAAATGTCCGTTTTACATTATTCTCCTATACGCAATTCAACGTTATGACATCAGAAAAACTATTATCCTGACTGAATGACTGAATATGGTATCCATTTCTTATTAAAGAATGGTGTACCATAAGAAAGACAACGTGGATAATACACAGATTTATACTGACCTTAGAATCGACAGCGTTATTCGCAAGCACCGAGTAGAAGACATCATGCATAGTACGACAGATCGTCACAGATCTCAGTGATCGTGATGAGCACATGAATTCAGCTAGTTCCGCTGAAGCCGTCCGTCCACATGACCTCCCAATATTCAGGTATTCCTACAAGGTACATGTACACAAATAACACTGTAAGGCTAGAAACATAAGCGCATGGAAATAATACCGGATTATCTTAATTAATTTACTTAATTGATACTGATTTTTAATATTTTTCGCTATTCTCCGTGTGTGTCATAATATCATACTGGTTTGAACAGTTATACACGTGCAAATCCTATTGGGATTCGTGATATTAAAAGTGTTATATTATTAAACAAGGTTTCATTGCAAATACATGCAAGACGGGTTGTGCTGCAGTGACAATAAATCGCAACTCCTATTAAAATATTAAAGTCCTACTACTCATTAACTATTGTAAATAATAAAAGTAAATGTTTTCGTGTACATTGCAGTTTTCAGACTCAAAGTATGATCAGAGTTGTACCCATGCTTGACCCATATCAATGGTTTTAGACATAAGTATCTTTGCTTAAATTAAATTGATTCTATCAAGCGTCTTTTCAAACATTTGGGTAAAGAGAAGTTTGTAAAGAATGCAGGGAAATATTAGCGCGTGTCAAGTCTTTAAACCAAACGACATCATCGTAAGTCTGAGAGAATGAAATTAAAATCAAATAGAAACTGTTTCACTCAAAGCGATCAAACATAGATGAAATTGATATATTGCTACACCAACGTTGATTTCCTTACCACTTTATGACGATTCGTGATGAAAAGACGTCCCAACACTGTGTGTGGCTGCATATCCGCGTTTATAATAAGTATTTCGCTGAACTTATAAAGAGAGGATAAATGGTCCGCTGCTGGTTTGGCCACTCCTTGGTCTTGACTCTCGTATGCTACATCTGCGATGAAGTTGACATCAATAGTGAAGTCACCAATACGGCGAGGTGTAATCTCTCTTTTCCACGCTATGAGACGAGATACGATATCCAAGCCGACCTCCTTCTGCTGAGCCGAGGTGAAGTACAGTAGGTAGCGGTACTCCCCTGCCTTCGTTATGATATTCGCTATCAACCCGTCATATTCATTACGGTTTGAGTTGTAAAGAGTTCCAAGATGCATTCCAGATAGATACTCATGGAAGAGCTTGTGAGGGAACTGCACCGATTGAACTGCTGAATCTGTATTAGTTCTTCTGTCTCTCCTCGGAAGAATTTTTTCTCTGGTAAGTACACCAACTTTACAACCTACAACGATGGACTCCGGATAACTCTGAAACTCTTCTTCTGTGAATATCAACCGTCTCTCGAGTAGTCCATGGAAGGCAATGCGGCCAATATGAAGCAGGTGATGACGAATATCTGAACGATGTTCCCTTAATTTGCCTTCAACAATACCTGAAGATGGAATGTGCTTCGATAGGTGATGATCAACCAAAAAGTGAACCATCTCATCAAATAGCTGGGAGAATGTTTGCAGCTTGGACATTGCCTGTCGGCGCTCTCCATCATAGTCTTTCCACATGATGCACAGCATGGCTGTGTATATGGGGTAGGGGGCCATGTTCTCTCTGATCACATCGTTGTTTGATATGAATTGGTTCAGATCTTCAGCAGATGCTGTGTCAGGATGAAAGAACTTGGTGATGTAAGAAGAGAGGTTTTCCGTAGAGAAACCTTCTACAGCAATGAAGGCAAACACCTTTCTGAGAAAGGCATTCTTCCTAATCTCATCTGATCTCCATTGTCGTGATGTGATTAGAACTGTCCCTGACTTGAACAGACGATTGGAAGTGATCAAGAGGATTTGCTGACTGCTGTTAAGATCGACATTAGACTCATCTAGGCCGTCCAGGACAAGAAAGACGTCTTTCGGATTTGAAAGGATGTACTTGTCTAGCCGCTTGGCTGTGACGGGATTGTCGTCTGGGAGATACGACTTCACTACCTCTCCAACAGTCTTGTCCTTTGCCTCGCGAAAGAGGACGACAAGAACAAGTTTGAAATCTTGATATCCTTTTCCGTGGATCCAATCCCAAGCGATCTTGGCGCAAAGAGTGGTCTTCCCCACACCACCTTCACCTTCCACCAACAAGCGTTTAGGATAGATTCCGTTGACTTCGGTCCTGAGGAGGTCGTCGTATAGAAGCGGTGTCTTGTGCTTGGTACCTTTGTCTTCTTCCATCAACGTTAGATTGGTGAAGATCCGTTCAAATTTAAGTAGAAGCTCGCTGTTCAGTGGATCGGCTTGAATCTGACAGAGGTGAATTGTCAAATAGCGTTTGACATCTTCAGCAACCCGCTTGATTTCCTCCTCTGTCATTGACGGTATGTCATCACCGACCTGACCTGTGATGAGATAGTGAAGAACGTTGTCTCTAAATAGACTAAATATTTATCATTGACACTAGTATTTAAACGTAAAAAGAGCATCATCAGCATCAACAACAACTACAACATAAACCATGAATTACATAAATGTATTATCAATGAACGTTTAACTAACTTGCCAAATCCCAATTTTTATTTGCGAGCGGATCATGATCAGGGGCTGAGAAATCATTTATTTCCGAGATATGGGGCTCTCACATTGAGTAATGGATTGACATTGTGCCCCGACAGCGTGTCCACACACAAAACAATTTATCCCGAAACTCTATAACGAAACGTCGTCCAAAGAATCATCGTATAAATTTCAGGGTGTCCACACACAAGAAACGTCGTATGAATAATCATCGTATAAATTCCAGGATGTCCACACACAGAAGAAAGTAATCCTGAAACTCTACAGCGAAATGTCGTATAGGTGCGCAGTTTGCTACTGCGATCATGAAATGGAAGCGGAAATGAGAGGTCAGGTCTCCTTTCGCTCGAGGTCACGTTAAGCCCCGCCCAGTTATTCCGTTCTAGTTCGACTAGTTATACTAGTTACGTCCACACACAACACATTCCGTGATTAGGCGTGATTATTTATACGTCATATAACGAAACGCATGTTTGGGCATCGTTTTGTTATACGACGTATCGTTAGTAAGCGTCCACACACACAATTATAACTAATCACGCCTAATCACGGAATGTGTTGTGTGTGGACGTAAATGTGTGTGTGTGTGCCTATGTCACTGCCCCAGGGAAGGCTTACTCGGTTCGGTGCTAGAATGTCAGCCGATTTGGTCAAAAAGTGGGGTTTTGGGCCATATTCTTGCGGTAAATGTCATAAAGAATGTACATGACCTTGTCCATTTCATAACTAAAGGAGGTAACAACGACTTTCTCCTTTAAAACGTACACTCCTGGATCGTTATGCGTATAGTTCATGCACTAATGTCTTACATAATTATGTTCTATTTCCGTGTTTTGTAGACGGAGATAGCTCCTTAATAACTATTAATCCAAATAGATATGCAAATCCAAGACATTTGGTCCAATACGTTACCGCGTATAGTCGAGTTGGAGAATAAATGTGCAATTTTACTACATTTTTTGTCTGACCCAAACTCTAGTAAGGCTACTAACATCATAATTGTTTGTAATGGAACTATTTTTGGATCAGAGGCGCGTGGAAGAAAGAAAAAAAAATCCCCTCGGAATCGACCACCCCCCCCCCCCCCCCTCTTCTCTCTCTCTCTCTCTTTCAATCCAGTATCTAACAATATTTATAAAACCATATTAATAACGTTAAATATTCCAATGTAACTCATTAGTTAGTCTTTAATCACGGCGGTTTTACTGCTCTGTCGATCTCATGGTCGATCCTCGAAACGCGCGGAATAGTTCTCTGATTGCACGGGAAGGCGATACAGCTTGCTGCACGCCGTCTTTATCCACTGCCTAACATTGGTTTTGTTGTTTATTTTGTTGTGTTGTTCACTGTTATATGGCAACCAGTAAATTGTTATTATTATCACAACCTAACTTCTCTATTTCTAATACAAACTTTAATTTTGAAAAATAATTGAGCTCTCTCTTGTATTATTTGTTTATAGTATTGGTAATCCCTGGATTGTTCTTCTTTTTCTTTCTTTAATATTTATGGTATAATTATGCCAGATTACCAGATTATATCCTTTCTTTTCGGCACCATCCTGACAAACCCGCTCGTATAATACTTGGGTTTATCCGAAATTTTCAAAGAAAAAAAAATAAGCTATGCGCTCTGATGAGGAACAGAGTGGCTCCCTTTGGGACACCTTTAAGATAACTCAAAGGAAATTAAATTGGATTTTAACTGAAAGTAGATCTTTTCCGAGGAAATTGATTGCACTATCTTGCATATTTGTTAAAAATGACACAAATGTTACATTTCCCGAGAATACAAAAGCAACAAAATATGGGCTTTTGATGAAAACTGGTGTAGCTAATCAAAATGAAACAAAACGAAACATACACATATAATTAATAAATAATTCAAAAATCTATGACATGCTCCTATATTAAAGGCCTATGTCGTAATATGTGTATATATATATACAGAGGCGGCGGACCCGGGGGGGGGCAGGGGGGGGGGGCACAGTGCCCCCCCCCCCACTTTTTCAAGTAACCCAAAAGTGCCCCTTTTTCCATAGGAAAAGTGCCCCTTTAACTTTCTAAAAAGCGCCCCTTTTTACATAAAATGTGCCCCTATTACTTTGATATGTGCCCCTATTTATTTTTAAAAGTGCCCCCTCCCCTTTTCACCTCTGATATGTGCCCCTTTTATTTTGACATGTACCTTTTTTCCCTGACAAATTCCCAGTTTTCTTTGCAATAAGTGTCTATTTTCCATTCTCATAAGTGCCCTTTTTAATCTCTAGTAAGTGCCCCTTTTTCGGGTACGAGAAGCGCCCCTTTTCACTTTTTTCACTACTACCGCACGCTGGCCTATTTATAGGGCACATACCTCATTTGCATTTTGAATTCCTTTGAATTTCCTTTGTGATGTTACACTGCCGTCCCTGGAAATACGCTAACCCTCTAAAGACTTGTACAAATGTTATGTAGAACTAATAGAATTGTCAATAATCTCCACTACTGATCCACAATCTCCCATAACTTGCTACACGCCAAGGATTTCGTGAACCCCGAATTCCTACGCCCTGTGAACCATCGATGCGTACGGATTCGTGGATACTGTCATCTTCGTCTTGCATCGGATAAGGGATGGGAGAAATCACGATTGCGAAATAGATTTAAAAAAACGTCCAGATTTTGGATTAGATGCACGCGTGGGTCGACTTCCCATGCAATCAGAGGACTATTTCGCGTGTTTCGAGAATCGACCATGGGATCAAAGTGCCAGTGCACCAAAGCCGCCGTTATTAGAGGCAACTATTTGGTTTGCTGCAATGCTTTAATGGAATACGTAGTTTTAACCTTACAATAATTACATAATTCTAATTCTAGGCCTCTATTTTGTTTTAAAGAAAATATGGCTCGTCTTTTCAAATAAGAGCTCTGTAAAAGTTACAGTTGAATATTCAACTTCAATGTTGCGGTGTGCTTACTTTTGTTGGATACTGAATATACAGTGCGAATCAAAAAAGTGTATCCAAGTTTGGTTACTTCTAATTACAAAGTTATAACCTATGTGAACTTGAATCATATATCACGGTAAAGGGTAACTTATACCGTCTAATTATACCATATTTATAATTGTGCTGCCACGGATGCAGGCTTTTCAAAAATTATTGTCAAAATCCTCTTGTACCAAGTTTGGGCTGAAGCAGTGAACGGCGATCAAAAGCCATTATGTTTGTTTTATCTCAATCCAGACACAATTGTCCACTTATTTACATTGACTATCGAGCAGTTGAAAAAAAAATTGTGTTGATATCGAATCAAACACAAGGAAATGCTTATTACAAGCAACATTTATGATATCGAAAATAATATCGCTAGTGATATTCGTTTGTCTCGCAATGTGGTCAATAAGGAATCTAAAAGATCACGACGTTTCGTATGCTACTGCAATACTTCGTCAGGTGATAAAAACTGTTGTAAGCAAGGGTCTTTTATACTTTACGGGAGGACCGTAAAGCGGTCTAAAATTCGATCGATAATTGGAACAATAACGCCCAATGCCTATTGGTCGACGCACACGGTGATCGACCAATCACCAAGGCCGCTGGTTCGGCCGCTGGTTCGGCTGATGCACCAGGCCTATTGGCCGACGCATACGGTACTCGACCAATCAACGGGCCGCTGGCTCGGGCCGTCTGCTGAATGGAATCGACCGTTGTTGGCTGGCAGGACGGCGAGTGTCATGGCGGCGTATCGTCCGCATCCAAAATTCGGGGATATCGATCCCGTTGTCTCTGTTGAAATTATTAGGATTGAGACGGATATTGATAGCTTCTTTTACCCTCCGTGTATACCAATGCCGTTCTTGGGAAAGGCACTGAACCCCGTCCCAGTCTGGTTGATGCTGGTTGTCCCAAGCATGTTCGGCTACGGCTGAGTTGTCAGTTCGACGGAGTCTGACGTCCCTCTTATGCTCAGTGATTCTTTCTTTTATCGGACGGGCAGTTTCACCGATGTAGGATCTATCACATCCTTTACAAGGGATGTTGTACACAATGCCGTCCCGTCTATGTGGAGGAATTGGATCCTTGGGGCGTGTAAGTTGTTGACGTAGGGTGGTATCTGATCTGAAAACCGTTCGAATGCCATGGCTCTCTAGGCGGCGCTTGAGTTGTTGGGAGACCCCATCAATGTACGGCAAGACTGTAAAAGTCTTGTATACCTTCTGATCCCTGGGTTCCGACGATCTATTCTTGGTATTGTGTATAAAACGGCGTGGGTAACCGTTGAGACTCAGGGCACTGCGAACACGGGTCCGTTCAGTTTTTAAAAGAACGGATTTTTCTAACCAGACGCACTCTTGGCTCGGCCAAGACCGAATATGAAACTTTGAAGGCCGAAGTCATATCGAACTTAGTCCCCCAACATAGTGATGAGATAGTGAAGGTTAATGAAGATATCTACCGAGATATCTTCATGAAATGTAAAACGAGACAACAAACGAAATTTGATAAACTTACACAGCCAAAGTCGAGCAGGACGGTGCCCTCATTAGCGAATGAGGAGAAGTGGGTTATTAACCTATCCTCTAGAACGATCACTTCTTCGGAAGAAGAGATTCTTAAGAAAGGCCTCGGCTTTGCCGTCTCCCCTAGACGGATTCCAGCTACCGAAATAATTGCGAAAGTTGAGACAGCGGTCAAGTATCTTGATGCGGAGTCGGCCGACGCCGCCCGCAGAGATGTAGACAACATCCTACAAAGAGCACGCCCCCCTAAACACAACATTTCGAAAGAAATGCACACCGCTCTCAAAACTTTGAAGGCTGATGATAGTATTACTATTCTTCCAGCCGACAAAGGTCGTGCCACAATCATTCTAGACACCACAATATACCATGAGAAATTGACCGACTTATTGGAGTCTGGTCCGTATCGTGTATTAAAGAAAGATCCCACAGATCGTTTGGCTCGCAAGCTTACCAACACCTTGCTGAACCTAAAGAAAGACAATGTGATGGATGAACCGACCTATCGTAGACTGAAACCCACACAAAAGCAACCTCCTAGAATATACGGGTTACCCAAGATACACAAACCCACAGTACCATTACGACCTATAGTGTCATGCATAGGCTCCTTTGCCTATAACCTCTCAAAGTACCTAGCTGAAATTCTTTCTCCGCTCACCGGTTTGACTGAATATACGATTCCCAATTCGAGTGGTTTTGCAGAGTTCATAGCAGAGCAAACCATCGGTACTCAAGAACGCATGGTTTCGTTTGACGTAGTTTCACTCTTCACCAATGTACCGATTGAGGGCGCATGCAATGCTACATTGCAACGCTTACAATCAGACAGCAATTTGTCTACCCGGACCGCACTCTCACCGGAACAACTCACTCAACTCCTCGAGTTTGTTCTACGATCCACATATTTTCTGTATAAAGGTTCATACTATGAACAGACAGAAGGGGCAGCCATGGGCAGTCCAGTCTCGGCTGTTGTGGCCAACCTATACATGGAGAGTTTCGAAGAAGAAGCGTTGGACACATGTCCCCTCTCTTGCTTGCCTCGTGTTTGGAAGAGATACGTAGATGACACCTTCATCATAGTTCCCATCTCTGAAACAGATAAGCTACTTAAACACATGAATAGCCTTGAACCAACCATCCAGTTCACATCAGAGATAGAGTGTGAAGGGAAGATAGCATTCTTAGACACTCTAGTTCATAGACACGACAACCATAGGCTCTCCACCTCAGTCTATAGGAAGCCTACCCACACAGACCAGTACATAGCGTTTGACTCTCACCATCCCATATCGGTGAAGAGAGGTCTAGTGAAATGTCTATTTGACAGAGCTTCACGCATTGTGACAAGTCCACAACAGCCATGCACAGAACGGACCCGTGTTCGCAGTGCCCTGAGTCTCAACGGTTACCCACGCCGTTTTATACACAATACCAAGAATAGATCGTCGGAACCCAGGGATCAGAAGGTATACAAGACTTTTACAGTCTTGCCGTACATTGATGGGGTCTCCCAACAACTCAAGCGCCGCCTAGAGAGCCATGGCATTCGAACGGTTTTCAGATCAGATACCACCCTACGTCAACAACTTACACGCCCCAAGGATCCAATTCCTCCACATAGACGGGACGGCATTGTGTACAACATCCCTTGTAAAGGATGTGATAGATCCTACATCGGTGAAACTGCCCGTCCGATAAAAGAAAGAATCACTGAGCATAAGAGGGACGTCAGACTCCGTCGAACTGACAACTCAGCCGTAGCCGAACATGCTTGGGACAACCAGCATCAACCAGACTGGGACGGGGTTCAGTGCCTTTCCCAAGAACGGCATTGGTATACACGGAGGGTAAAAGAAGCTATCAATATCCGTCTCAATCCTAATAATTTCAACAGAGACAACGGGATCGATATCCCCGAATTTTGGATGCGGACGATACGCCGCCATGACACTCGCCGTCCTGCCAGCCAACAACGGTCGATTCCATTCAGCAGACGGCCCGAGCCAGCGGCCCGTTGATTGGTCGAGTACCGTATGCGTCGGCCAATAGGCCTGGTGCATCAGCCGAACCAGCGGCCGAACCAGCGGCCTTGGTGATTGGTCGATCACCGTGTGCGTCGACCAATAGGCATTGGGCGTTATTGTTCCAATTATAGATCGAATTTTAGACCGCTTTACGGTCCTCCCGTAAAGTATAAAAGACCCTTGCTTACAACAGTTTTTATCACCTGACGAAGTATTGCAGTAGCATACGAAACGTCGTGATCTTTTAGATTCCTTATTGACCACATTGCGAGACAAACGAATATCACTAGCGATATTATTTTCGATACTATATCCGCAATGAGTAATATATTTAGCATTAACATTTATGATATTCTCTTTATAATGATAACAATATTGACTTCATTCGCATCTCTTGTTTGAGGAAATCCTTCTCAATGAGTGATACAAAATGGATAAAGTTTATTTGGGATATTTTCTTTTTATGAAAGTCAAAAGTCAATTTCTTTGATACTAATCATCATATTTGTTCTTTTTTGCATTTAGGTTTCGTTACCTTAGAGGTTTTAAAGGTTACATAACCAGTATTCGAGATAAACACCTTATGCTCCTTACGCATGTGGAATGGTGCAGCGGACAAATGAGCAGAGAGAACTTACATATCATGAGACAAGAAGTTGGTAGGCTGTTCCATAAAATAAAAAGATTAAGTGTGCGCATGTAAAAATGACGCCTAGCTGGAATGCTCCCAAGGGAGTGGAGAATGTGCATACATTGTGTGCGGGTAAGCCTGAATCCGATGACCGGGGTAATAATATATGATTGCAGGGCCTTCAGGGAGAACAGTATGAATACTGATGAGGCTACCCTGGTTAAACAAGACATATTATTATTATTATTATTATTATAGGTTGAAAAAAGATGCTTTGAAAACCTGGATACGTTGCATCATCAGGGACTTTTAGATTTGCACGTCGACATAGTGGACTGCTACATGTGACGTCCTGTTAAGGCACTGTGGCTTCCTTTTATGGCACTGTCAGTGCCTTAAAAGGACGTCACACGTAGCCAGTGGCGTAGACAGGTTCGTCCACCTGGGGGGGATGACTCAGGGGCGGATCTAGCTTTTTGCTAAGGAGGGGGGTTGACCAAAATAATGACGATGCGGAGCATCGTCCACGAGCCGCGAAGCGGCGAGCCGATTTTTTTTGGGGTGTTTATTTGAACCCCGTAAGTGATGTTTTCCTGGCATCTATTAACACAATGGAGACCATAAAAAGCAGTGCATGATAACGTCTTTTTAAATCAAGTAACAGTTAAATACGCAGTTATATCCAGAGTTATCATGTGTTTGGTTAAGTTACCAGATGAGTTGAATATCTTCTCACAATATTTGCACTTGAAAGGGTTTCTCTCCAGCGTGCGTTCTTTTTTCTTTCTTTTTTTCTTTTTTTTTCTTCTCTTTTTTCCCTTTTTTTTGTTTTGTTTGTTTTTTGGGCCGCCCAAGGGGGGGGGGTTTAAACCCCCTAACCCCCCCCCCCCGTAGATCCGCGCCTGTTTAATCTTGTGGTTATCTTGTGGTTTCCAAACCACAAGATAACCACAAAATACTTGTAAGATTTTCTTTTTTTTACCGTCTGAATTGGCTTTCACCGTGTGAATGCGGCTAATAACAATAAACACAATAACAATAATGATGAGGATTATTATTATCATCATCATAATTATTATTATTATTAATATTATAATTGTTATCATTATTATTATTACTATTATTATCATCATTATGACTCATTAAGTAAGCAAATATCATTCCCCAAAACCTGGGGGGGGATGATTGTACATGCCATCCCCCCCACCTTGTGAGGTGGGGGGGATGCATCCCCCTCATCCCCCCCGTTGTCTACGCCCCTGCATGTAGCAGTCCACTATGTCGAAGGACAAATCTTAAAGTCCCTATTTTGAACAGTGAAGCACCAAATCACGAGAGAGAATTAATCTTTTAAAAGGATTTTAAACAACATGCGTTTGGCCTGACCCACATTTGTTACATCAGCTCAAACTTGGTACAAGGCGATATTGACAACACTTGTTAAAGACCCAGTAGCTCAATAACCCGTGCAAATGTTATAAATAGGGTATACATTGACAGAAAATAAGTTACTCTTTATCCTGAAAAACATTTCAAAGTCATGTTGGTTATGATTTTTAATTAGGAGCTACCAAAGTTGGGTACACTTTTTTATACGCACTGTATAGGCCTGATTGATGTTTGATGGGCATGGGTGTATATGTGCGTGTATGTGTGTAATATTGTACCTTTCCGTACACTATCAGCAAGCTGAGCGAGCTTAATGCTTTCTAACTTGTTGACTAGTATCTCCCTCGCCTCGCTTTCACGTACAGTCTTCCGCCATTCGCAAAGCATCTGATAGGTAGCTTGCATGGAGTTTCCCAGCTTGTCTTTCTCAAACCGACTAAGTTGAGCCTCAGTGAATCCTAAAGTTAGGCCGACCTTCCTGAAATCTGAGGGATCCATACCGTCGGCAAGGAAATAGAGCTCGAGCTCCGTCAGACTTCCAAGGCTAAATTATAGGCAAAGTAAAAATCATTAATTTCATACAGCGCTTATTGATATTAATAATAATAAAATTAAAAATGGGTTCTTGTATAACGCTCATATCAGTCAGATTTGACCCTCCTGGCGCTCCCGATATTTACCCTGGATTAAGCACGGCTTCCATACGGCGCTCTAGCATTTCAAGGAATAAATTCCTAATAGGTACCCATATACTTCACCTGGGTGGAGTGTGGCAAATGTAGATCAATGTCTTGCCAAAGGACATAGTGCGGCGGCGGGACTCGAACGGCGGACCTTGTGATCGACAGTCCGACGACGTATCCACTCGACCACAACTTTCATTTCATTATGCATTGACTTGCGAATATACTGTTTTACTGTTTACTGATATTTATCAACATTGCCTATAATGCAAGCATTTCAACACACTGCAAAATATTAAAATATATGTGGAGCTGTTAAACATAATAAGAATATGAAAAACCTATACACATTTTGATTTCAATCATCAACCCCAACGATTAATTTTTACCAACAAAGTCAAAGGCTGTTATTTTACAGAAATTCGAACCCGGCGCTCGGCTTAAGCTTTGTTCAGAAACGGGTTTAACAAAGGAAATTAGTCTGAGGTGTAATTGTATTATCGTTCGGTAATCGTGATCCTAGATCCAGAGTCAGGTTTAGTAGAATTCGGACGGATGGATTTTAATTTTCATAGGTTGCTATTCATGCTGCTTACTTATCATTTGGACCAGGGTTCCGTTCTACGTCACCGGATCTCAATAGGAGAATGCTGATCATGTCTGGACAGTCATTCCCTTTGATTGCATCTGCTTCACCACTGGTTGTCCCTGATTGGAGGACCGGATAGGTCAATGATCCATGATTCTCCGTTACTTCCTAAGAATGAAGAGAACATTACGAATATAAGACACACTTTTAACTCTGTAAATTATGTACAGGCGATCTCTCTCTCTCTCTAAGTGCCATATCGTTTGACTTTGGCGATCATGCTGTTCCACAACCCTCGGCTCCTAGCCTTCTGTATTAGTACCACTCCCAGTTCTTTCACTCCTCTCTCTTCCAACAATTTCTGCAGACTGTTCATCCAAAGTATCCTCCTTCTTCCCCTACTCCTTCTTCCCACAATTTTCCCTGTCAAAGCAAGATTCTCTAGGCCTTCTTTACGTGTAATGTGACACATGAACTTCAACTGCCTAATCAACATCTCATGTATCATTTTCCTATGCACTCCAGCTCGTGTAAGAACTTCCTCATTACCCTTATTCTGGTCCTCATACACATTGTTCGATTTGTCAGAATTTTGCCTAACTTTGAAAATGCAGATTTAGCGAGAGCTATCCTTCTCTTGATCTCTGTCTCGCATCTGGCATCCTCGGTAATCATGATGCCGAGGTAGTTAAATGAGGAGACTTGTTTAATAGTCTGTTCTTTCAGTTTCAAGTTACATTTTGGACTGCTCTTCTTGGATACCACCAGGCACTTTGTCTTGGTATAGTTAGTCTCTAGTCCCATGCTCTCACTTTCTTTTACAACTACATTCAGGAGTCTCTGGAGATCTTTCTCTGATTCAGAAAATAAAACAGTGTCATCAGCATATCTAATATTTGTGATTGAATGACCACCCACTTGTATCCCATTTTCATCTTCCAATTCTCTTAGAATGATTTCACTATACATATTGAACAGGTCTGGCGACATAACACAACCCTGTCTGACTCCCCGTCTGATGTTGATATAGTCACTACACTCTTCTTCTACCCTGATGCATGCAAACTGATTCCAATATAGACTTTGTAGCAGTCTTAGATCTTTCCTATATATATCAAGAACAATCATAATGAACCACAACTCTAAAGCAAAAGACAAAGGCGTGAAGGGGGCTCGTCTACAGGCGATACTGAGATGATATACTTGTGCCACATTAAATTTCTGGCAGGGAATATTTATCAATGGTTTCTACTTTATTTTAACATTTATAAGACAACAAAGAGCACAGACAGGTGATAGAAGGGTGTTCTTATGGACAAAAGACAATTTTTTCAAAAGAATAGTCATACATTATTTGCCAAATAACATGTAGAATCACGGGAGTATAATAATTATTTGAAAGGGCAAAGAGCACTTTTACTATTGGTTACAGTCTAATAAACATCACACCAACAATTTCCACAGCAAATTTGAATAATCAAACCGTCCTCTAGAATACATGTTTATATAGCTCCAATTAGGCTAGTTCTTGTTCAAAAACCCGTTTACAAAAAGGATTTGTATATACAGCTTTTGTGGGGTTTTATTTTTCGCCCGTTCGTCTCATTATTTTTTATTCTTTTATTATATTGGTTTTATGTGAGCAGTGTGGTTCTAAGAAAGGCATACAAATATCAATCATACCCTGATAGAAGATGTTCTTTTCTCGGCGTTTCTCGTTGTATCTTGCCTGGGTTTAGGTGATAGGTTCCATGATTGGTCCTCTATCCCCGACGGTCCAGAGTCTGATGTTTCCTCCTTGTTTCGATTGATGCGATCTGTCTCACCAGGAACGTATGCAGGTACATGCAAGTACGAATCTGATGTGCCAACTTCAGGTGGGTTTGATTTATTCATTTCAGTGGGATTAGGGGTGAATTCATTTGTCATGGGATTAATGGCTATGTGTCTATTGTCCAATTCATCTTCTACGCATGGTCGGGGAACTGGAATTTGCACGTCAGTGGTGCCATGGACATGGTTGGTCTCTTTTACCGTAGGAGAACCACTGTTTTCAGCACACTCAGAGTGAGCGACATCATAATGACCGAGGCTTTTTGCATTACATGGGAATCCTCTCTCTTTGACAGCATCACACCCTGGACCATCACATTGTGACCGAGCCTGGGAACTATCATTACCTCCGCTATTGCTGACGTCACACGAAGGCACATTGCTGACGTCACATGACGTCAAATGAAGGCTGATGTCACATGGTGTGGTATTAAGGTTGACATTCTGCGAAGATGCAGGACGATGGACCGGTTTGCCTGGATAATTTTTCGCATCAAGTGAAGAGCCAGTGCGAGATGAGATGTTACTCTCAGGAATATTGTTTTCTTCGGGTGGCTCAGCATTCTTGTTTTTTTTTAGTAGGTTTTGAAGTTTCCTCCAATAGAAGTGGTAGTCATATTCTTTCCTCTGACGGCGCACAAACGTGCCGATCCTGACACGCCATTCACCAAGAGACACAGGCATGGTTACATCAGGATACTGTGTTAAGAGATTAAGAGATTAATGCCGAGTTAATACATGCGTCGAGCAACATTTATAGGAAAATAATTTAACAACTTTGTACGGATTTATCTTAATGTACGACTAATTAATTAGTTTTAGTCTACATAATATATTATCTTGAAAGATAATATATTAGATGGTGCTTTAATGCAGATTAGCAATCCTCCTAATTTTGTGGAAGATTTATGGTACAATGCCCCTCTAGACAGCAAACTCGGACAAATACCACCGGGAAATCTATCCTTTGTACCCCCCCCCCCACACCCCCACTGAGCGAATTTGCAACCGGCGCGATTTTCAAATTTTTGGGAGCCAACAACAACAACAACAACAATTGCACTTACCCCCCCCCCCCCCCCCCCCCCCCCCGGAGCGTGTTTGCGGCCGGCGCGATTTTCAAATTTTCGGAAGTTTTACTGCACACCTATCACATAATAACGAGTTGGTGTCACGTGATAGCTTCTCAGACAGTAGGATGTTTTCTGACAAATACTATCAATACCCTATTTTGTACTCGCTATTAGTGGTTTACGAGACCAATGTGTCTTTTTAGTTCTTATTGTCAAGTCTCCATTCTTTAATTTCTTATCATTTTGACCTATCACAGGATCTGAAGACTTAAAATAGACTTCATTTCAATCATTAACAGAACTGATGACTTCCACTGTAAGATTATCAATTAAAAAATATAGCAAATGTAATATTGGCATAATCAATTGATATTGATAGTACTGATCAGGCTATACTCAAACTCAATCTTTTGCAGTATGCCTACTTAATGTCTCTAGACTTGATTTGATGATGAAATGAACCGTTATTTATGCAAGTGTCAAAATGAACTTCTCAATTCTTAATTACAGTGTACAATTTTCCATCCATACAAAAATGCAGAAAATGGGTAGGCCTAAGCGTGCTGTATATGTAGTATGGCAAACATTCGCACGAGATATACCGAGCAAGAAAAAAAGTTTATTGCACGCTTATCCCATAATAACAAATTATTTGGTGTTACATTATAGCTTCTCAGTCAAGTCTACGTTGTCCCAAAATCTCTTATTTTAAAATATCTTTTGTCAATAGAAAATATCAGAAGTCACATATTTGAATTATGTTTAGTCTCTATTCGTTAAGTTCATTTCGACTCATTACAGAACATGCAGACGTAAAATAGACTTTCGTTTCATTTTTGAACAGCGCTGATGACAGTCATATGGATGCTTTTAACAAATACCCTATTTTCTATTTGCTATTAACAACTAAAGAGACAAAAATAAATATCCTCAATATATTTTCTGCCTTTGGCTTTGGGGTATTTCACAACAAAATTTCTACTTGTGCCTCACTTAGATAGTGTATAAAGAAGAGCAAAATATGGGAGGGGTGCTTGAAAAGCCATTACTTGCCGTATTTCTGTTAAAATGTAGGCCTAAATTGCCGGAAAATATTTAAAGAAATATTTTTGTTGTCAATACGAAAGTGTATAAGTCATTTATTCCAAGTATCCATGGACGAAGTTCTTATCATTTCACCTTCTGGTACTTGCCTAAACATGTAAAGCAAGCCTTGAAACCTACATTTTGATCATTTACAGGATTAATGACGTCCACTGTAAGGTTATCAAACACAAATTATATGAACATTAGTATGGCATAATCCATGAGCCCCTTGAGCGGGAGAGGGAAGGGGTAGCCCCTGCAGCATGCTGACTGTGTTAGTACATACCTTATTTCATGGGCTACCCCTAAGAAGGATATTACAGCCATTAATAATACATACCTCCTAGTTCTTCTCGCGAACAAGCAACCATTTTCACATACGATAGTTTAGCTGTAGGACTCGAGAATAAATAGATGAGTATTCCATAATTGAAAATGTTCTTGCTCGCTCGCTCCGCTCGCTCGCACAATTTAACAACCTGCAAAGCATTGCATTGTGGGTCTTGTGTAGTACATAAATATTGAATTTTGCATAATGCATCTTTTTCGGGTGAGGGGGATGCTTTAAGGTTCTTAATTTTTTTTCTACATGCGTCTTGCTTGTACATCTTTTAAAATCAAGAAATGAATTGTGGAGGGGTTCATCTTCAGGGGCCACTACTGCTTGCTTTTATGTCATGTTCAATCAAGCGATGTCACTAGTGTATAATTTGGAATGCAAGTCTCGATGCTTTAACATACATATTGCTCCGTTTAGTCTGATTTCACAACGCCCCCTATCGTCAGAGCATGGTCAGAGTCAGCAGCCTAACATGTTAGCCTACGGACGTTTTTTTTTTAATCGTTAAAAATTCATTTTTTTGTTTAAACGAAAAGCACATCCACCCGACGTACGTTATCACTAGCTCTTTCATTGGAGCCCTCATGTCTCATTGACTTTTGAAAGTTCACCCACCGTAATTTTCAAAATAGGTTGCAAGCTCGTCATTGCCTATAATACACATGTGAAACAAGTTTAACTTTGGACTCAGTTTGCCAAGCGATTTGAAGATTATAGGTCGAGCACACGAAACATAAAAAGCATGAATTATCATAGATCACTTCTGCCTATTTCATTATGTCCATTTCATCCAATCCCCCCCCCCACCGTAATTTTTCAATAAGCCTTTTCGTAAATACTATCTGCGCATGGGCAGATAAAGGTCATTTCTGATAAAATTGTAAAACCCACCGACAGGAATACGTGCTCATGTCATGTAATCATTATTCATGTGTGCACCTGCGGTACATTCTTATGAAACAAGAGGGCAAACAAAAGCTTTTCATGAAGCACATACATGACTTGGCATTGATTATTCTAAAATACCCAAAGTGGGACTTCTCCATGAGTAAAACATCTGTGGATATTTGGGGTCATTTGACCCATGTGCTAATTACGAAAAGGCTTATTTAGTAAAAGCAAACATTTAGCCGAGGTAATCAAAAACATGAATATTCATGACACACCATGGACTATTCGGTTATTAACAGAGGGGTGCAATCGGTCATCACGTCAAACTCCCCTAATTGCCGCACCAAGTATTTCATATAATTATATAGTTTGGTATGTTTCTTTTACTCACTCATGAATTATTAAATATCAATGATGGTTTAAAGAAATGCAAAAGAAATTTTAGTTGATATTTATTAACAAAGTAATTTATATTTAGCAAAGCAATCTCACATACACAATTACTATCAAGTGTCGTCTGCTACGCCGATTGTCGCCTGCTTCGTTAAAGGCACATATTTATCGTTTGGACTGTAAGGTATACCAGGGAGATTTGTATTTTCCTGCAGTACAACGTATAGCAGGAAAATGTTGTATATGCGGATCCTTTTAATGATTACGTAATGGAAGTGGCGAGGGCAGGCGGTATGGTTTGAATAACTTAGGCAGGTGTAAGTTATTGTATTGAGAAGGAAAGGAATGTTCAGAAAGGCATAGAGAGGGAAGTGGGCGTGGTAGCCATTCTAGCTTTGCACCTACATCAGTACGAGAATACACCCGACGGCATACACCCGGTACCCTGCAACACAGTGGAACATTCTAAGAAATTAAAATATTATCTACAAAATGGACCTCTTGAATCATCTGAGAATTAACTTACCCTATTCTGATGACTTCAATGAATGTCAAGATAACAATGGCTGCTTTTTCATCCAAAAATAAAACTAGTTTGCAATTAGAAATAGTCAATTTCTCGATAATTTCACAAAATATAATTGCCGCCGCATTCAATATGACGTCATTGACAGCTGATTGGCTAGTTTGGTAGTGACGTCGAACGAGCTATGTTTGTGCTGCAGTGATCGAGCGAGCGAACATGAGACAATCGGAGCAATATGTTCATACTTTAAAAAAATACCTTTTGTCAATATACAAAATCAGACGTCATATATTTGAATCATGTTCTTATCATTTCGCCTTATCACAGAGCCTCAACACGTACAATAGACTTTCATTTCGATCATTAACAGAACTGATGACTTCTACTGTAAGGTTATCAAACTATTGAAGAGACGATAATATATTTCCTCGATATATTTGCTACGTTTTAACTTTGGGGGATTTTGCATTCAATTTCTACATGTGCCTTGCTAAAGCCCTTTTCACACCGGATCTGCGTAGAGTTGCGTAGTGTGGCGTACCGACTACGCCGAAATTAGGCTGCGTATTCATGAACAAAATGTTGCTTCGGCGTAGTCCCTGTTGCTGGCGTACGATGGCGTATGTTTACGTACCCTGTGCATAGGCAACACGTACCTACGGCGTATGCAATTGACGTACCTACGCGTACGATTACGTATTACAAGCGTAGTGTTGCGTACGTTTACGCAGGCCTGGCGTACAGGTTTGCTTACGACTGCGTACGGTTGCTTACTGTGTGCGCAATCTTTTACTGCTTCGTCGGACTGGCGTAGGGTAGCGTACTATTGCGTAGGCTTGGCGTACTGTAGCGTAGTATTGCGTCGTGTTGCGTAAACTTGCGTACAAAATGTACGTCAATAAAATTAAACACATACAGTAGGCTCTCATATGGTGCATCCGCAAGCCTACTGTATATCTACATCACCATGCAAGCCGATACGTACAAGCAGCAAAAATTAAACATGTTAAATTTTGTGCGTCCATCTCGCGTACCCCTTTGCGTCCCTCAGCATATAGTTACGTAGGTCTGCGTAGGGCAGCGTACGCTCGGTGTAGTCGGTACGCAACACTACGCAACTCTTCGCATTACCCGGTGTGAAAGGGGCTTAAGATTCTCTTATAAAGAAGAGAAAAAGGAGGGGGGGCCTGAAGGGCCATAACTAGCCCCACTTCTGTTGAGCTCGATCGAGCGATATCAATTGTGAACATTTTATAATAAAGGCCTAAATTACCTTTAAAAATCATTTTTAGAAAACATGAATTTCAATGCTAAGATTAAAGGTAAAGACCAGTATTGGAAACGCCCCAATTTCAAAAAATGAAATGGAAGCTCTTATTACCATGCAATCATGTGAAAGAATATATTTTGACTATTTTGATGATACAAATTTTGCCGGGAAACTGCCTACTAATTGATATATTTGGTAAATTAGTTTATCTATTGGTGTGTGAGAGATAAACGCACGTGTCGCGCACGTTTGCGTAGTCCCATATACATCTTTCTGTGTACAGTGCTTGTAACTTTACCAAGACTGGGCCAAATTTCTTATCATTTTGATGATTCCAGAACCTTGCAGTACACACCAATACTTATATGCTAGATGATCAACCTTATCTGATCGATTCCACAACGTTTCCTTCACAATGCAATCGCATAACCATAACTGGTCTTTATCTTTAAAAATTATTTGTTCAAGTATCCATTGTTTAACTTCTTATAATATTTCGCCTTAACGTATTGTGTACGCACGTACGAAAAAACTTAAATTTAAATCATTTACAGGATTGATCACCTCCAATGTAAGGTTATCAGGCAAAAATATATGAAAATGAAGCATGGTAATATAGCATAATCCATGCCCTGCTGAACCGTGAGGGGAGGGAAGAGAAAAGTTAGATTTGCCTGTGTGGTCAAATAGTGTTCACACTATAGAGAACAGATTCTTGTTGGGGTGTAGAAGAGGGGGAGGGGGGTTGGGCCCTGTGGTTACTTGAATTATATACATTTGTCTCGTTTAAATTATTTTATAAATAAACAAACAAAAATGGGGGACTTAAAGGGCCGCTATTGCCTGTATACATGTTACGTTCGACAAGGCGATATCACTTATCACTGAGAATCAGAGTCTACATTGCCAGAAAATCGCTCATTGAAAATTATCTTTTATCAATACAAAAAACAGACGTCATTTATTTGAATTATGTCAAGTCTCCATCTGTTAAGTTCTCATCATTTCGCCTTATCACAGAGCCTACACAGTCACGTAAAATAGACTTCATTTCAATCATTAACAGAACTGATGACTTCCACTGTAAGGTTATCAAGCAAAATTATATCAAATGTACTATGGTATAATCAATTGAAATCGGTAGTACTCATCAGGCTATACTCGAACTTTGTATCTTTTGCAAAAGGCCTAGTTATTGCCTCTTTACTTTTTTTTGGCAACCAGCGATTAAATAAACCGTTATTTATGTAAATGTCAAAGTGACCTTCTGGTTATCAATTATTTACATTAAACAATTTTTCCCGCCATTTCATTAAAAATTAATACTTTAGCAATTTCAATGCAGTTATGTAATGATAAAATGAATTCCTTACGCATTATTTAGTTAGGGCAATCACAACAATTATTGTCTATTTAGGCCTGTTTACTTCATTTTAAAGATAAGCGCAATTAGCGCTCGTAACAATCTCCTATTTTCACAAATTGAGTCTTTCGGTGTGTTAACTTAACCGAAAAGGCTGCTTCATTTTCGCTATCAATTTGGTTGACCACACGATTTTTATTGCGTTATTGGATCGACATTAACCTTTGATGTCGATTTGAATTCAGCCCAATTAATTAAAAATGTCAGTAAAATGGTAAAATCACTTTCTTATACGCCATTTGTCAATTTAATATTGCCAAGAATAACATACGAAATGATAGAGGAATATGAGTTACGTTTGAGATTTGTTGACCTCTAAAGGTATCTTTCTAGATCAATATCAGCTTTAGGAACACTAATGAGTGTCTCATGTACAAATTTGTTAGTGCTCTTTGAGAGTTAAAAGTTCGTTATTTTTCCTACTTGCTTTTATGAAAGTTACCACTTGTTTGAATACTGTTCTTTTCCTAAAATATCAGGTAGGCTAATATTTCTAAACGTTTTTTCTTCTTTCTTTCCCTTCAGACTGTGGGCATTCGAGTATAAAATGATCATTTTTTTTTGTAATGTTTGGCAATAGTCCCTGAGTCTGATATCGCGTTTTAATCAAATATTTATAGTAATTTATGCTTTACTTACAAGTCTAGATTGATGTATTGATCAATCGTTTGTTTCGGTTAAATCGTTTAATTCTGAGAGTTCTATCAAGATCTCGTTAAATGTCATTCAGATAACAAACTTTCTCCTCTCCCTTCCAGTGCCTCATGCATTTGTAATAAATTTGCTTCTGTTGTAAGTTCACTTTATTTAGTTTTTTGTTCTCATTTTTATGTCACGTATGTCTGTGTGTTGTTTAATCGAACCGTTATTTAGCCAATGATTCTGCTCGTTCATTTCCAAATGAACCACAATGGGCAGACAACCCTTCAAATTTACTTCTTACCATAACCTTCAGCCCGTCACAGTTTTATATATTTCTAACACTTCACTTGGTTATTTGTTATTTTGAATGGCATTTAAAGCTATGATTGAATCGGTCAGATTACCGATGCAATTGGGATTATACCATTTAATGTATTCAAGCGTCATTAGAATGGCAACCAATTAAGCCCTCATGATAGAGATATGAGATATTTTGTAGAATGTATTTTTTTGCTAAGTTTCAGTATTTAAAAAGGTACTCATGTAGTGATGTATGGCTATATCGCCTCCGCATTGTTTGGAGGAATCTATATAAATTGTAAAACAGTAGTTCCAATTTGTAGGAATTAAGCGGAGGGCCTAAGGCAAATATCATGCTCAGTTTTTGAGTTGGTTGCTACTACCTCACAAACTTAGCATACCTTGTTTATTCGATACACAATATTTCAAAGTTTTGTATTAAATTTGTAGCAAACACCCTATAACCAGTGGGGCATAAAAAAGCGGCCCTTTTGACGAAAATAGGTATTGTGGAAATTATATTATAAAGCAACCTTGAACCCCCATGACTTCCCTTGTCATGCTAATTTCACCGGATTTGGGAATGATGCCCCCCCCCCCACTCTTCCCTCCCCCCCCCCTTCATCCCACACACATTACCAACTATTCTGTGACACCTCCCTTCATCTGAATGCTTACAATCTTGTCATGGTAAAGGCATATATTTCAACATAATCAAAGAAAGATAACTACAACAAATCCTGCTTCTGATCTAGCTGTTATTATATAGCCATCCCACGAGACTAACGATGTAGGTCTCTTGAACCCTCAGATAAATTGTCAGAATGCCCATAAGACTGACATGCCGGTCTTGTGAATCATCAAAAGATGAGCCAAAATGTGTTTTCTTTTCCATTATTGAAATGAACGTATAGAAACAAATAGCAATTTACACATAAGAATTGCTTCTAAAGATTGATCTCTATGGTTAACCACTTTTTTGTTTTTAGTTGCGTTGATATAACTGATACATTTCTTCTTTCAAATTAATATAGATTATTTTCTAAGTTTGTAGAAACCTTCAGAATACAGTTTATTGCTTTGATATTTATTTGTTTTATAAATATACATCTATATACAGAAAGCAATGCGTATATAGATTTTTTGGGGAAAAGAAGTAGTTTTATTTAAATAGTGAAAAGGTTCTTACTATCAAATGTGATTAGGGCTGTACTGCGATAACTATCGTATAGATCTTATTGTCCATGAGTCGTGAATCTGTCCGGTTGCAAGGGCCGCACATCAGGGGTGCCAATATTGCCAATTTGAATTAATTAACAACAACACATCACAATAATATCAGTATACAAACAATCATACAATGCGAAGAATAATACAGATACATGAATACATAACAGAAGAGTGATGTCGATTGAACAGTAACCGTTTTAAAACGATATTTAGCCATAGATCTGCATACAATTAAATTTACAAAAGATATACATGTATTATGTGCATATACATGTACTAAAAGCATTATAATGAAAAATAAAATATCTTTGAACACATACAAACTTCACTATGTTCATAAAATGAAAAGGATGTATTAATAAAAATAAAATCATACAGATGTGCGTACATGCATAAATCCTGTAAAAGCTTAAGGGCAGTTATAATCGTTAACAAGCGAGTGTATACATATTTAAAAGGAAGACAAGTAAAATTAAGGAAAACGTCAATTACACAGAAGGTAGGTGAAAAGATGTCTTCGAAAAGATAATCTCGATGTTTTTAATGTAATTTCATCTGGGAGATCATTCCACAGCTTAGTTCCTATAAAAGCGAAATACAAAATTGTCCTTGCGTTGTCTGACATTATGTTTGATAGAGTAAGCCACGTTCTTTTCTCCTTGTTGCATATCTGTGCTTTGAAATCAATGTACCTAACCAAAGCCCAGTACTTATATTGCCCTTGTATAGAGTTTAAATAACACCCACAATGGCTGGATTTGCATCTTTTAGTGCAATCTCAGCATGTCATCTCAAAGACAACAAATGTCATATTAGCTATTCGTCAAATCAATTGAGTCGTGACCTGGGCCACTCTTATTTAAAAACGTTCCTTTTTTTCTGAGGGAAAATAATTATGATTACTCTTAAAATGAATGAAGATTCATAGCTCCGAAATCTTAGTGTATTGCTCCAATGCGGTGGGCTTGGGAAATGAATTCCCCATTTTCATTCCCCTTTTCAGAACAAAAAGAACATCAACTCAAATTTTCGATAAACATTTTGTCCTTGCATTTCACGAAAAATCTTTAAAAATCAAATGAGCATTTTTTCCCCTCCTTTTCTCTTACTGAATGTTCTTTAATCTGGTCAGGAAATTCAAATTCCATGGATTTTTTTGTATTAGTAACTATGTCATTTTTTTGTTTACATAAATGCATTCTTTATCTTTTGCTTAACCCTATCTAGCCTGGGCTACTTTGAAACTGCATAGCCTTGGGGGGGGGGGGCTTCTACGGCCCCCTATGCCGCGAAAATATGCATGCATGTCAAGTGAGGTGTATAGATTGGTATGGTAATTTTTGTTGTTAACGAAAAATTCACTCATTTGCATATATATGGTAATTTATGCAAATAAGGTAATACAATTAACATTTTTACCCATAGATCGTATATTCTTCATATTTAAACATAAATTTCACTACATATATTCCTTAGACCGTTTGGGATAATAATACAACAACAAAATTTTTTTTGTTATCTAATGTTTTGATCATTTCTTATGTATTTTATTATTTTTAACTTGTTGTTTTATTTCATTTCAAACTATAATTCAACTATTTTTTAACCCCAAAATAAACACCTTAACTAAAAAAAAAGGGAAAAAAGTATAAATATTTCACAAGTTTTCTTATGAGTTGTGCGGTTACCAATTTGTACGCGATTCACTCTGTTAGGCATTAAAGCATAAATTCCATTTTAAAATCATACATGTGAATATAATTCATAAACATTACCTTGTCTCCCCACTATATCATAAAACGTTTTGCCACTTGTTTTGCATCTTTACCCTCTATCTTTAGAAGTTTTCTTCTCCTTCCTACCTCACCGATTCGTCCTCTTTTTTGGAATAAAATTTCTGCCTTTTTACTGGGTTAATTTTTAGTGACCCATTTTAAGTTCAATGATATCCCTATGCTTTTCTCAGTGGGTAATACTACAAAAGTACTACTTGTTGTTTGTACCTTCCTCTCTGCATGAGTGCCCGTGTTTTCCTTTTGAAAGGTACATGTGCAAACCCCCATCACATCATTAGTCGTTCCACCCATTGGACATCTATTTCTGCCCGTGAGGCTCTCACTCTTCTTTCTTTTGACAAGTAATATGGATCCTGATAGTAATGGAGATTTTTAGTGATTCTGTAGTCGTGCTCTTGTTATAATAAAAAAGGCGGTAGTGATTTCTTCATATACCTCATTTCAAAAAGACTCCGCCTTAATGTTTATATAGAGGTAAACTTTAATCCGTCGGGTTATAGCGGTAATAAGTAGACATGTTAATATAAGTGAAAGGGTGAATGATACGCCAATGGGCCAGGTCTTACCTCCAGGTGCAAATAAAATATCTGTCTGCTTGTTACGCCTTGAAGGGTATTCCTTTACCTCTCGCCATCATTCCTGATTAGATTCCCTCTATGTCATCTCCTCGAGGTCCACTTGGCGCATGTATACTCCTTCGAATATCCCGCAGCTTTCCCCCTACGATGGCTGGAGCTCGTTCGCTAGGCCTCCGTACTAAGACGCTGTTTGCAGGATTGTTCACGCGCGCAGTCATAGTCATGCAGGGTACTTGCTTTGCTACGCCAGCGCAGGCCGTGTCTGCGGTTCCGAGATTCTGGTTGGCCCGTTTTTCTTGGAAGTGGGCGTGGATTGTGGTTGCGAAGTTCTAACGTGCATAGTTTGCCGCGCCAAGTCATGGGCCAAGCTAGTAATTCCTACACCAGATAAATTGTTTTAAAAGATTTGAATATAGGGTTGAGGAAAAGATTTTCCGCCACTTTATCACAGACAAGCCCAAACCATAGTGTAGAGGTGTTGTGGTCGAGTGGATACGTCACCGGACTGTCGATCACAAGGTCCGCGGTCCGAGTCCCGCCGCGGCACTAATGTCCTTTGGCAAGACATTGGTCTACATTTGCCACACTCAACCCAGGTGAGGTAAATGGGTACCTGGTAGGATTATTCCTTGAAATGCACTGTGCGCTGATAAGGCTGCCGGAGCTAAAGCTAGGGTAATAAATGTCAAAGCTCAAAGCATAGAGATGTTATTTCATAACGTATTATGCGCTATTCAAGAACTGAACTATTATTATATTATTATTATAGTGATGATAATTTTCGAAAATGCATAACTTTCTCCCGGACTTTCTCATTCTTTGTCCGATTTCATTTAAACTTTGATTTTCTGCTTTCCTCTTGAGTAGTTTGCTATAAAAGGTTGGATTCTTAGAAAATCAGTATAATGAAATCAAATGAGAAAAAGATCAACCTACACCTGCTGGAAAGTGGCAGGTAGAGAATGCTCCGACTGAAACTTGGGAGAGAATGCTGTCATGACCATGAATAAAAGTTTTCATAATAATAAATATCCTACTTACCAACAACGATAAATGAAACTTACTTGGGTAATGACTATTCATGTTATCCCAAACTGGTTAATATGACCATAAACCTTTGGAAAAAGGGCTTAGTTCAAGAAAATTAAACGATTGTAACTCACGAGTTTATTGACTGAAAAAGAACGCAACGAAAAGCTTGATGAGACAGCGTGTCCAAACACAACAAGAATTATCCCCAAACTCTATAAAGAAACGTCGTATAAACTATACCGTTTCGAGATAGCTCTATACGATGAATTTTGTGTGTGTGGACACGGGGAGAGTAATGTTAACATTTCATCCATTTTCATTCCGAAAATGTATGAAATTTTGTTTTGTGGGTAATTCAAATCAATCATTATTCATCAGCTTCCAAAATGTCAGTATTTCTCTTCGAAATAAAACATAGCATCACAGTGCACTTTTAGTTCAAATTACACATGTGTCTGTATGTACAGTATATCTGTTACACCGATGGCGATCTCCAGCTGTACAGTGAGTATTGAGTATGGTTTAAAATAACTTTTGGAAAGCGGATATGAAGCAACAAAACTGTTTTTAATTATTAAACGGTTGTTTTTTAACTGACCACCACTGCTGCTTCGTGTAGGCTCTTTTTTTTTGTAATCGCTTTTTAAACTCTTTTTTTTTCCCACACTCTAAAAAATAACTGCTCAATTTGAGTCAAAATGTTACTCTTTTGAGTAGTCAAAAGGGAACCACCCGACTTTTGAGTAAACTTTACTCAGCATGTGTTGAGTAACAAATCTACTCATCTGTTGAGTAAAAATATTACTCAATAAAAGACTAAATCTCTACTCAGTTTGAATGAGTCAACCTTTACTCAATATTTACTCTTTGTTGAGCGGTTCCCTTTTTTACTCAATACTGGGTAGAAACGTAATCAACTCATGTCGAGTAAGAAACTGCTCATGAGTTGAGCCAAATTTTACTCAATTAACGAGTACATGTTTTGACTCAAATTGTTTGAGCAATTTTTTGCTCAAATATTGAGTATGAGGTTATCTGGGTAACGCTTAGTTGCTCAATCAATATTGAGTAAAAACATGTACTAAGTTAAGTACATGTTTTTACTCAATACTGATTAACTAGGGTTTTAACTTTTTGACTAAGGGTTTAACTAAACCGCTGATTAATATTGTTCTTTTTTTAACAGCTGTTAAGTAACCATTATTTGTCAATAGAGAATATAAACCATAATTTTGCCTGATTTCTAAATTTAGCATTGATTTGAAGTTCTTCACTCACACACTATGCAAATAACATAAAGTCAACGACATTTTAAATTCAGTAACATAATTTGTGGACTTTAATTTCCCAAATCAGTTTGAATCACAGTGTAAACATACATGATATTAAAAACCTCTTTTGTCTACATCTTTTCTTTCTCTCTTCCTCACTTTGAATTCATAATTTGTTGAGGTAGATATTCCCCTTTTCCTTCGTATTTTTGCTTTTGTTTTACATTTGGTATATACAAAATTTAGGATAAACATGTCAGTGACATAATACGTGTACTTATAATTATGTAAACGATACTGTTCTAAATTGTACTCTCTCGTTTTTGGAATGCAACTTATATCAATGTGCAATTCAGTAATATGTAACTGCGATGCATGATTCAATAAAAAATACCATACCATACCATACCAAAACTATGTAGTTTAAAAATTTCAATTAAAAAAAATGTTACTTTATATCGCCACATCGTTCAAGTTTTTGGCATCAATTTTATGTGTTAAATACCAGTAACATAATTTGTGGACTTTAATTTCCAAAATCAGTTTGAACCACAGTGAAAACTCAGAGTTCTCTCATCATACATGATATTAACAAGTATGTAGTTTAACAATGTTACTTTACATCGCATCTTCATTCAAGTTTTTGGCATCAATTCTGAATGTTAAATATCAGTATTAAACATAATGTGTGGAATTTAAAGTCCACAAATTATGTTACTGGTATTTAACACATAAAATTGATGCCAAAAACTTGAACGATGTGGCGATATAAAGTAACATTTTTTTTAATTGAAATTTTTAAACTACATAGTTTTGGTATGGTATGGTATGGTATTTTTTATTGAATCATGCATCGCAGTTACATATTACTGAATTGCACATTGATATAAGTTGCATTCCAAAAACGAGAGAGTACAATTTAGAAAGAGTTTTCTCATCAATGATGATATTAAAAAGTATGTAGTTTAAAAATTTCAATTTTAAAACAATGTTACTTTACATCGAATTATCGTAATGAGCTTTCAAATTTTTGGCATCAATTCTGTAAGTTAAATATTTGACACATATTGACAAGGATTAACGCCTTCAATGAAAATCAAGTAAACAAAAAGTTTAATTCAGTATAGGAATCTCCTGATTTATATTTTTACAGTGCGTCTCAGAAAAAACGAAACCGAGAATTATCGATATTTTATCATACTTAATCACAATTAATAAATAACACATATTTGTAAAGCTTAGATCCTCCTCTTTTATTTAATGCAACTAGCATGATGCATGTTTCACGCATGAGTGATCAAAATAAATTTGAAGAAAGGATACCAAAAAGTCATAAGGCGGACGGTATCTGAATTTCAAAGATAAAATCACATTTATATAAAGTTTATTTTATGCCCTTTAGTATGACACCTCAATCAGGAAAAATGAGCTAGGAATAAAAATTTATGTTTGTTTAAAGTAATGCTTGCATTTCCATAATTTCATTAAACGAAATCTTTTCCCCTGGCTGCCTGCCGTACCAACAAACATAATTGACAAAAGGCTTAACACCGTTTCGTTGACAATCAGCCATGCATGAGGTCTTTTTTTCTATGGCTGATCTTTAAACGAAACAGAGTTGTCAATTGTGTTTGTTGCTACGGCAGGCAGCCAGTGAAAGCGAGGTTATTTAATCGTGGACCTACTACAAATGGACACTGATCGGTACCATAATACATGCATGCACCTGACTCTGTAAAAAGTATCATAATGACATTCCAAACATGCTTCCAGGCTTTGATCTCATCACGACCGCCGCCAGTCAGCCATTAAAAAAAAACAGAACTATGCCTGGAACTCTAACAAAAATGCCTGCGCAAAAGAAGCTGAATCGCTTAAAATCACGGAAATGTATGTGCAGTTGTGGCGTACATATGAATATTAACGTATATGAAGTCTTCAATAGAAAATTAGAAGTAGTTTACACGAGAAACCTGTACATTTGGCTGTAACACAATGATTTTAAACTTCATTTTAAAACTTATCCTATCCATTTCCAAGGAATAGAAGGTAATGTGACAGTAAAGAATAAGTATTTTTCAAAGTTTTGCAAGTCCAGATGTATGTCCACCATGCAGTGTCCACTTCTTTAATAATCAATCTAATATCGCACAAATTGTCATAATTTGGGGTTCACTGCTCCTCCAACTGGTCTTAAATCACGATACTTATCCTGAAACTACACTCTGGGCCCTGGCCTAGCGAAAAGAATCTGAAGAAATGTAAAAGTTCTTTTGTCTGTGATGATGCGTGATTACATAATAAACATTGTCCGTCAAATAAATGTCCTCATCAACATATCAGGTGGCGGTAGGAATGATGTGATCAAAGAAAGACTCTCATTATTAGTCCATCTGTACTAGGGTCCATGGTTTAATAAAATCCTTGGTACGAATTCCATAAATGAGATGACAAAGAAGTCCCATATGACAGCTGCCTGGGCAGGGTAATCCAGCTGTAGTATTTGAAACATCTTGTAGCAGTAGTCAACTGCTGCTTTCAATGAAGAGCATGAATATGCGCTTCTCTCGATGACTACGTAACACTGTCCTGGCTGCATTGGTGTCCCTCAAAGTACCATCAAAAGCAGTTGGCTCCTTCCTCTGAAGGAGGCCAGAAAAAAAGTCCAAGCTAGTTCCTTCCTAAAATGATAAAATTTCGATATGTAGTTAACATGATAGGAATTAACAAGGTAGAGGTTAATTTATGTGCATTAAGTTTCGATATGATGATAACAACTAATTGGTTTTGATAAAATCGGGGGGAAGTTGTCCTACTCCGAGTCCTAGGGGGTAATTGTCCTCTGGGGTGATTGTCTTCAGGGGGTTATTTTCTGGGGGGGCGTAATTGTCCCGCTGGTAATTGGCCGATTGCCCAGGGGTAATTGTCCTACAACCATCTGCATCAACAGGCGTACCCCAGGCCAATACGTGTTTAATACAAATACAATAAAGAAGGCTAGCTATTACCGGTCACTAAATAATGCATGCACGCTCGCCCTTAGAGAATTGCCCAAGTTCACAATCAAATTAATCGAAGTTCTTACTCAATGTTGAGTCATTGATTTACTCTTTATTGAAGGTAACAAATTACTCGGGTGACGAGTACCACTAAAATTAAGGTCTTACTCAAGCTTGAGTACTGAATTGCTCATTTTGTTACTCAACTTGTTTTACTCGGCACAATTTACTCGCTGACATTAAGAGTGCACGCTCATAAAATATCTTACAATATTATGATAGGAAAATTTTGCCGGCCTACGTGCATGACGTGTCTGGGTTTGATAATCATATCAGGGTTATCAGTCCCACTATTTACATTTTTCTAATCACGATCCCTGCTCGATAAATCAACACACGGTGTAAACAATGCAGTTATTTGTACGTTTTAATGATGATTAACTGATATCACTAAAAATGTATATAGTAACAATTTCTTTGATATGGTTTTATATTAAACTGATACGTCACATTTTAGATTTTATCTCACAATTTCGCTACCGTTGTACTGTGTTTGCCATGACATGATTTCCATATAAAGTGGAAAGGAGATCATGTAAAGCAGCAGATGAGGTTTCAATTTGATTGCGTGTAGTTGCATGTACCGATTAATAATCCAACAAAAGCCATAGCTAGTAGCCAAAGAATAGTTGTGACATGCTCGTGTCTCTTTTATAATAGCTACACGAAACTAGATCGGACTCTGGTCGTTTTATACAGTTTACCTTGAGTTCGTATGCCCACACACCCCCAAATTCACCTAATCGAGAAAGAAATACTACAAATCTGCCAAAATCGGCTGAAGTTTACTGGACCGTTCTCAAAGTGTCTATTCATGCGTAATTCGCTTGTATAATTATATATAGTGTGGGCGCGGGCACTCACGTCGGGTTATGGTAGGGTTATAGTGTACACGTCCTAGATAGTTCATAAACAGTCCTCAATACGTCCATCTCGCCTGTACCCCGTCAACAGTCAGTTCATATCAAGTTCAGATCGGGTAAATTTGCCATTTCCAGGTTGTCTAAGCCAGTCCAAGCCATCATACCAAACTAGTTTGGTATGATGGGGCGTATACTGCTGCCAATTGGTGCTCGACCACAGCACGTTGTAACGCGTTCCTAGAAGTATCGAAGTACGGCAATTCCGTTTATAATACGGCAATCAGTCCGTTTGTAGTTCGTCCTCGTTTTAAGTACGTTGTCACTCCGTCTAATTGCAGGACGGGGAAAATTTTGAACAGGCTCAAAGTTCTAGAGCACTTTCCCGTACTAGCCAGTCCGAGCCCGTCCATGAAGTTCTTAAACAGATAGCAAGCAGTTGCTACTAAGTCCAACTCCGTTCGCACACAGTTCGAGCCCGTTTGGCAACATATTCCAGAATGTAGTGAGAACTAGTTCAGTGTGATGGGGGCTTTAGACGTACGAATAGAGAGCAGCCGAAGCAGTGGACTTTGCGACAGCCGACAGAGCGCCATTATAATGTTGCGTTTGCAAACAAGTTCTTGCTGGAGTTAATCCATGTGATCTATTAAATTAAATTAGTGCATAACATGTTTACCTACTCTGTTATGTTTCTTGATCTTGGAAGGACTATTAGATTCATTGACATCGTTATTATTAGTAGTTTAGTAGTATTATCATCATCATCATTATTATCAGTTTGTCCACAACCTAAATATTAGTTGATATAAAAGAGGAACCGGACCGGAAATCTAGGGTTACCAGTTTTGGTAATGAGTTCAACAAGTCAACTTCTAAACCGTCAATCGTCTAAATTCACCGTCCTTCTTTCTTTACTAAATCTAAGACCTTCTGGAAGAATATGAGCTGTTCCAAGCAGGCTCGCTATCCGTATTGTTTCAAATGTCACGTCGACTCCAAGTTCAACCAGGAATTTGGTATGTCTTGTTGTATTTAATGTTCAAAAGGTCGGTTCACCCCGAATTACCTTTGTCTTCGCCTTCCATTTCCTTTTAGTTACCCTTCCAGATCGTTGTACTTCAATCTTTAGTGTTGCCATTCTATTTATTAAAATGCTCTGCAGTCTCCAGGAAGTGCAATGTCTATCGTAGGATATTCCGTCCTCTTCTTCTTTATGAAAATGATTTCTGAACTTGTATCATTTTGTTTGTTTAGACGTTGAAATCTCATAGGACCTTGACATCTTCTTTCTCGAATAAAAGTTGCGCCCTATGTTCGTACCATTTGTCAGCATGTGGCAGTTCATGTTACTATAGCTAGACCCGAATGGACTGCCTCTGCCACTCTATATCACACCTTCCTTTGTACTCTGTTTCTGACATCTTACTGCATTCGCTCACCAGATAATAAGTAACCGTCTCGTTTGTGTATTGGTACATTCTGCAAAATGGCGATATTTCCTTTTTCTCGATACTTGGTTTCCTGTACTTTGTTCTCAGTGTTTGCCCCTGAGCGGGATCTCAATAGTCTTCTTCATAGCTTGATGTTTCACCTGATCTTCCTCGAATACGCCTAGATAATGTAATCTCAATCTCTAAATGGCTCTTTTTTTTCTCCGTTCAGCATTCTGAAGGTGCTGCCATTAGTTGGTTTATTATTGGTTTATTATTGGTTGGTTATTGCAACCCTACCCCCTGTTACACCCTCAAATGTAATAACTCCCACAAATGTAATAACGCCCACAAATGTAATAACACTTTACCCACAAATGTAACAACACCCACAAATGTAATAACACTTTACCCACAAATGTAATAATTTCACCCACAAATGTAATAACCACTTTACCCACAAATGTAATAAATTTGAAGTGATATTTTGAATCACCCACAAATGTAATAATGACTTTACCCACAAATGTAATAAATTTGAAGGGATATTTTGTCGAATTTAAAACTAAAACCCTGTAATAAAGCATGGGTATAGCGCGCAGTCTTTGCTCCAGACCCGGTTATTTCAAAAAAATTAAAAAATCTTCAAAACTAAGACCACACCATCTTCCAAACTAAGACCCGGTAATAAAGCATGGGTTTAAAGCGTAGTTTTTCTTCCAGACCCGGTTATTTCAAAACTTTTTAAAAATCTTCAAAACTAAGACCCCATCATCTTATTCCTGTGGAAGAACAAGTATTGAGCGTAGTCTTTCCTCCAGACCCGGTTTTTCAAAAGTTAAAAAACAAACAAAAACAAAACAAAACAAAATAACAAAAAAACCTTTTAAACTAAGACCCCTCTATCTTCCAAATTAAGACCCGGTAATAAAGCATGGGATTAGAACGTAGTCTTTACTTCAGACTCGGTTATTAAAAAAAAAAAAAATTCAAACTAAGACCTCACCATCTCATTCCTGTGGAATAACATGGGTATAGAGCGTAGTCTTTCCTCCAGACCCGGTTATTTCAAAGGAAATAGAAATTTAAACAAATCTTCGAAACTAAGCCCATCATCTTATTCCTCTTTTTTTTCATTTAAAAAATAAATTACATTATTACATATGTGGATACAACACGTCACAAATAAATGATTGGTCGGCGGTCACACGAACTGACGAATCAGTCAAAATGGTCCATATATATAACACACAGAGGAGGGACCGATTCGATGGTTCGTTGACCGTCGACGATTTCTTAATCATGTAAATATTCTATTGTAAACAAACAAAAGGGTATCAACTGGGTCAAAGAGCTTCCCTCTTATACAAAACTCCTAAACGAGGACCCGAAAAAGGTCCTTGGATGGAAATCTCCTTTCGAGATTTTCTTTAGTAGGAAACCAGAACAAAATTATATCTCCCGTCAAAAAACAAACTATACTATCCATGGTTGGGAAAAGAATGTACAAGCTGTTCGAAGAAAGGCTTACAAGGCTTTGCAGAGTGTAAAAAAAGAACGATTAGATCCCAGGAAAAAAAACTTAATGTACCAAACATACCAGATCAGGTAAAGGTTGTTAATATTAAATATCTCATTGTATAATTAAAATAATTATTTCCTTTTGATCAGTCATACTTCATTTCAACTCCGTCTACTCTTAAAGTATCTGAAAAGTATTACTGAAAAACTTTTGGAGTTGTACGTGTTAAGTAGTTTTATATGGACGAATACTAAGTTACAGAAAGCCAGGTACATTTAGTATTTCGGCATCTTGTTCTCTTGTTTTTTCTAGCTTAGAAGAATTGTCACGTGTTAGGTTGTTTGCGTTTTATATCAAGTTCAGTTGATGTTATCAGGTTCAATATTGCCCAAATTATAACCTTGTTTGCTTGTAAAAGACATGTGAGTTACTCCACCTTTTTATACGTAATAATTATTTTGGTTCTGTTACCGTCTGTATATTAATGAAACAACCTCTTCATTCGTTTGGAATAAAATACTTTCTATCTTACAAAATCTATGTATCCATCATTGCATTTAATACTATAAAACCATAACCTCTGCAATTTACTCACATTGATTGAGAGAGTATATAGATATTTTATCAGTCAAAGGGTTCTGCAATCGTTCATCCAAAACATGCAAATATGTTTCGCGCGATCTCGTTATACAGCTATTTATGATTTGTTATATGAAAGTATGCGTTGTTATTTGCTTGTTAACCGATTATCATCCCCCAAAAAAAGAAAAAAACAGGGTCATAGTACATAATAAATATAAGGTATAATGTGTAAATCATCAGGGATAATTATGTTATAATAATTAATCTCAAGGAAGATATGCTGCCGGCGAAGAAGCAAATGGAGGAATAGAAAACATTATAAAAAAAAGCTGAAGATGGAAAACGACATTGCCAGATAGACAGAGAGAAAGAGAAAAAAAGGGGGGGGGGGCGGGAGAGATAGAAAGTTGGACGTAGTCCGTACTGTATTTATTTATATGATTTTTGTCTCTCCGATCAACGGTCAACGAACCATCGAATCGGTCCCTCCTCTGTGTGTTATAATTATATATGGACCATTTTGACTGATTCGTCAGTTCGTGTGACCGCCGACCAATCATTTATTTGTGACGTGTTGTATCCACATATGTAATAATGTAATTTATTTTTAAATGAAAAAAAAGAGGAATAAGATGGTGGGTCTTAGTTTCGAAGATTTGTTTAAATTTCTATTTCATTTGAAATAACCGGGTCTGGAAGAAAGACTACGCTCTATACCCATGTTATTCCACAGGAATGAGATGGTGAGGTCTTAGTTTGAATTTTTTTTTTTTTTTAAATAACCGAGTCTGAAGTAAAGACTACGTTCTAATCCCATGCTTTATTACCGGGTCTTAATTTGGAAGATAGAGGGGTCTTAGTTTAAAAGGTTTTTTTGTTTTGTTTTGTTTTGTTTTGTTTTTTGTTTGTTTTTTAACTTTTGAAAAACCGGGTCTGGAGGAAAGACTACGCTCAATACTTATATATGTTCTTCCACAGGAATAAGATGATGGGGTCTTAGTTTTGAAGATTTTTAAAAAGTTTTGAAATAACCGGGTCTGGAAGCAAAACTACGCTCTAAACCCGTGCTTTATTACCGGGTCTTAGTTTGGAAGATGGTGGGGTCTTAGTTTTGAAGAATTTTTTTTTTTTAAATAACCGGGTCTGGAGCAAAGACTGCGCGCTATACCCAGCTTTATTACAGGGTTTTAGTTTTAAATTCGACAAAATATCCCTTCAAATTTATTACATTTGTGGGTAAAGTCATTATTACATTTGTGGGTGATTCAAAATATCACTTCAAATTTATTACATTTGTGGGTAAAGTCATTATTACATTTGTGGGTGATTAAAAATTATTACATTTGTGGGTAAAGTGGTTATTACATTTGTGGGTGAAATTATTACATTTGTGGGTAAAGTGTTATTACATTTGTGGGTGTTGTTACATTTGTGGGTAAAGTGTTATTACATTTGTGGGCGTTATTACATTTGTGGGAGTTATTACATTTGAGGGTGTAACACCCCCCCCCCCCCCTCTTCCCCCTCTTTTTTTTTTCTCTCTCTCTCTCTCCCCCTCCCCGTCTGTCTGTCTTTACCATATTTACGCAACACGATAGCACTGACTACTTTCGAAAAATCAACCTACCGCAATTGTAATAGCCTCGTACGCTACCTATCGAAATGTGCGAACATGACACTGGCGTTCTACGTGATTCGAACAAGATTTCTATGGGATATCAAATAGATAACTGAAATCGCCCTTGAGAATATATTTCGAAAATAGTTACGATCGTGTTACGGGACGTTGCCAAGATATCAATTGTGTGACATCAGTATCTAGCCATTGATGAAGGTTAACCCCACGCTGTTATTTAGTTGGGTTATTAGAATCAGAAAATGAGAGGAACAGGTCAGTGGAAGTTTGAGCAAATTTTAAATAAAGATAAGAGATGCGATCAATCAAACACCAATTGACAATGATGTGACGTATTATATTCTTTATTAGCTGTATTATTATTGATATTGTTATAATAGTTAATATTATTATCATTAAGGTTATTATGTTGTGGTTGTTATTAATATTATCATCATTATCATCATTTATATTATTATACCCACCCCCTCTTTTTGTCGTTACCCTCTCCACTAGCCCATTTCTCTCTTTCTCTCTCTCTCTCTCTCTCTCTCTTGCAGTGTCTCTCTGTCTTTATCATTTTTAGCGAAGTTGCCATGATATCTATTGTCTGACATCAATATCTAGCCATGGGTGAAAGTACCTGCCCCCCCCCCCTCCTTCCTCCTTGTAAAGCCCCAGATGAAATTATTATTTTCTTCGAAATGAAACGTTTTCTCTTATTTACTCCTTTACCAGACTATCTAACTTTCACTTTTGTCTCTATGTATATTATTTTGTCACGCTGCTCATTTTTCAATACATAGAGCGGACATTATTTAAATGGTGTTAGATCTGTTATGAAATGAGTAGTTAGTACTCTGCGACTTTTCGTTCATTGTTTTAATGGTAATCTGTTCTATCGCTAATCGGGATAGGAAAAAGGGATTGTCTCTTCAATTGTGCATTGAATTGAGATTGACAAATTCTCATCATTTCATTTTTAAGGCTAATTTCTATTACAAAAATACAAAAGCAATCTTATATTACAACATTTTGATAAAATAATCACTAATGGGTAAAAAAAAAAAAAATGATATCCATCTAGCAAACATATCGGAAAAGAAAGTAACGGCACTTAATAATGTTTTCTTTCCTACAAACTATTCTTGACCGTCGTATCGCTTGAATAGTAGGCTAGATAATATCGAGAAGAAGTTCAACAATCTATTCGAACAGCATACTTCTACTTCTACGACGATACTCAGCAGGATCCATAAGTCAGGATGTAGTGCAAGGGAGAAGGAGAAGGAGAAGGAGAAGGAGACGGAGAAGGAGAAGGAGAAGGAGCAAAGGAATCTGAGGGCACAACAACAAGTATCTAGGCCTACCACCAAATATTTCCCGACAATTGCTACGCATAACCGATTTGAAATACTATCCGAGATCACGGAATCAGACAACAGTGCCAAGAGTGTATCAATGCCAATTGAAGATCAACTTCGTGACTACAAGGCCAAGCACCTGAAGTTGTTCTCCAAAACCAACATCACCCATTCTGAAGTTATCTCTGATGACGCAACTGATGACAGCGACGCAACTGTTGACAACGACGCAACTGATGACAGCTCAGACCGATCTTTGTCAACACCTACTAGTACTACTTCTACTTCACCACCATACCATGAGCAGATGGAGGGATACCGCCACCGACATAGTGTGATCCGCAACAAACGAGATGTAGTTGTGGTCGGTGATTCCATGATAAAACACATCGACGGAAGACATCTCTCCCGCAGCAAGAATGTGAGGTGCGTCTCTTTTCCCGGTGCAAAAGTGAGAGACATATTCACCTCTTCACCTTGCGAGTTTCTCAAGCCAGGGGGAGAACTGATCATCCACGCTGGCACCAACAACATCTCTGAGGGTGCTGGTGAAGTTTGCCACCAAATCACAGACCTCGGCAAGTCTGTTGCTGCCGAGGGGTTTAACGTCTCAGTCTCTACGATCATCCATCGTAGAGGGGAGAGTGAAGCAGACAAGAAGCGGGTTGATGAGATCAACTATCTGATGGAGTTGGCAGCCAGCGAGAACAGATGGGGCCTCATCATCAACAATGATATCAGCGAGCAGCATCTCGGGCGTGATGGCGTTCACCTCAACAGAGCCGGTCAACGAATCTTGGCAGGCAACCTGAAACGCCTCATCAACAGTGCTGACCAACCGACAACACGAGGCCATGGCTGGACTCAACGGTCGTCCGATCAAGTTACAGGCAGTGAACCTGGAGCAAGGCGGCATCAAGCCATCTACCGAGAAAACCAGAGTCTTCATTCTGATGAGGAGAAAAGCAGCCCCGTAAAGTCCTACGCCGAATCTGTTTCTGGGAGATCTTTGGATTTCAGTGCAGTCGATCAGAGGTCACGACCGAAACCAGCCTTCAGACCATCCAAGATGGACATGAAAGACTGGGCGAAATATCTTCAATTTGTAAGAAGGGTATTGAATTAAGTGAAAGTTTGACAAAATCTAGTGATGATCCGAAAATTATAGTTGACGGTCGAAAATATAAGTTCCCTTGTGGGAACTGTGATAAGCCAGTCAAATGTAATCAACACGGCCTTCTGTGTTCTTATTGTAAAAAATGGTTTCACACTAATTGTCAAGCTATCAGTTTTTCAGAGTACCGCAGGTTATATTATGAATGCCCTGATGAGAAGTGGAATTGTTTAACATGTTGTCTGCCATCTTTTTGTGACTCATTATTTAACGACGATTGTTTAGAGAAAGAAAGCCAAAACGAGGATAGACTAAAAGAAAACTATTTTAAGATAACGCGCGTTACACCTGAAAAGCAAGCGATAGCAAGAGTAATTCAGCCAAACCTCAGAGATGAAAACACTTCTCTTTATCAAGAATTTGAAGAAAAGTTTAAAGTTAAAGGTCTTCATTTTTTACACCTTAATGTGAGGTCTATTCTAAACAAGATATCGGAACTTAGAATTCTTTTTAAAAGAAAAAGGCTGTCTATTATTGCTTTCACTGAAACATGGTTAAACAATTCCATAAATGATGAAGAAATTGAAATAGACGGATATAAAATCATACGCCATGATCGATCCTCTGGCTCTGGAGGTGGTGTATGTTTCTATATCAGAAATGATATTGCATTTAATATTATGGATGCTATAAGTACTGGAGATACGGAATCCCTGTGGATAAATTTGCTTATACCAAGATCAAAACCAATTGTTGTTGGTGTTCTGTATCGACCTCCGAAAAACAATTTGTTTATCGAGAAATTGTCCAATATTCTTGATACATTAAAGAAGGATGACGAAATAATTCTTTTAGGAGACATGAATATTTGTCTTCTTCGCAAATCGCCACTGGCTAAAAAATATATTGACTTGTTGAGTCTTCATGGGTTTAGTCAACTCATTAAAGACGCAACACGCGTTACACCTACATGTTCTTCTCTATTGGATCATGTTGGTTGTACCAAAGAAAATAAAATAAGTCAAAGTGGTGTCATTGATCTAGGTATTAGCGACCATTATTTTACTTTCTGTACACGGAAAAATGTTAGACTGGCTATAGGTCATCACAGGACTAATGATATCAGATCCATGAAAAAATATACAGAAGAGTCTTTCAATCTTCAACTATCTGTTGTTGATTGGTCACGAATAACTGACTGTACAGATGTAAATGAGGCATGGTCAATATTTCAACATGTTTTTATCTCAAATTTGAATATGATAGCGCCACTGAAACGGATAAGAATAAAACAAAGATCAGAAACTTGGGTGACTAAAGATATTCTTTCCCTAATTCAAGAGAGAAATATAGTATACAAAAAATGGAGGAAAAGAGCAAAAGATGAGAAGCTCTATAAAAGATACAGAGTATTAAGAAATATGGTCCAAAGAGAGGTGAAAAAGGCTAAACTCGATTACTTACAAAACAAGATAGAAGAAAATAAACAAGATTCGAAAAAACTTTGGCAGAATCTAAAAAGCTTAGGATTGAAAAATAAGAAGCGAAAAGAACAAGAATCTGTCATTAAAATTGATGGGGAATTATGTCATGATAAGATGGCCATCGCTGATGAATTCAATTCTCATTTCACAAATGTGGCTGCCAAATTAGTAGACAAACTCCCCCCTTCCAAAGACTTTTTCAGCGCAGACAATGATTGTATTCGTGACTTTTACGAAAGAAAAGGTGTACGTGAAAACAGCTTCGAGTTATTACCAATCAGTGAACAATTTGTTTTCAAAGAGTTACGTAAGTTGAATGTATCAAAAAGTTCTGGGTTAGACTTGATTCCAGCTAAATTTCTAAAAGATGGTGCGAAGGTTTTATTTAAGCCTCTAAGTTACTTAATGAACCTATCTATCTTGACGAGTACTTTTCCAGAAGATATGAAAATAGCAAAAGTGACTCCACTTTATAAAAAGAAAGATAAAACTGATGTTAGCAACTATAGACCTATTAGTGTTTTAAGCGTAGCATCAAAGATTCTAGAAAAATCGGTCTGTGTTCAAATTGAAAGATACTTCAAAGAAAATGATATAATTTATGAATTTCAATCTGGTTTTCGACATGATTATTCGACTGAAACATGTCTAATTAATTTGACTGATTATTTGAGGAGAGAAACTTCCCAAGGGCGCTTTGTTGGTATGGTGCTCCTTGATCTGCAAAAAGCTTTTGATACAGTTAATCATTGCGTCTTATTGAAGAAGTTACAACTAATGGGTTTTGATAAGGCAAGTTTAGATTGGTTCAGATCCTACTTATCTAATCGGCACCAAGTAGTGGCCATTCATGATATTCGTTCCAAACTAATGCCTATAACATGCGGTGTTCCTCAGGGAAGTATTTTAGGCCCAATTCTATTTTCAAGTTATATAAATGATATGTGTACTTGTATAAAAGACTTCAAACTATTATTGTACGCAGATGACAGCGTACTACTCTATTCAAATCCTGATCCTAAATATATTGAGGAAAAGCTCAGTGAACAGCTGTCTACGTGTGTCGATTGGATGAGTGATAATAAGCTTTCTTTACACTTGGGAAAAACAGAAAGCATTTTATTTTGTTCTAAAAGTAGTTCTAAAAAGTCATTTGAATTCAAAGTGAGACACAATAATCAAGCAATCAAGAGAAAAGAGTCTGTGAAGTATTTAGGCATTGAGTTGGCTAGCGCAATTTCATTTTCATCTTTAGTAGAATCAGTTGTAAAAAAAGCAAATTCTCGTCTGAAATTTTTGTACAGATATCAAAGTTGTATGGATTTAAAAGCAAGACGTACACTCTGTTTTGCTCTTATTCAATGTTTATTTGACTATGCTAACCCTGCATGGTACAGTAACATAAACAAGTCAGATCAAAAGAAGTTGAAGATTATACAGAACAAAATGGTGAGATTTATCAACTGTTCTGGTCCAAGAACTCATGTTGGCTATAGCGAACTTTCTAAAGCTGGTTTTCTTGAAGTCGAGCAAAGATCAAAACAACTCGCATTGCATCACGTGCATAAAATATATCATACTAGGTCGAATCATTATATTCGATCCAACTTCGATCTTGTTACTGACGTACATGATTATAATACAAGAAATAGACGGTTCAACTTTAACTTACCAGAAAGAGTAGGTAGTATTGGAAATTCGTTTTATTACAATGCCATAAAACATTGGAATTCCCTTCCCAATGGTGTAAAAGAAATAGGAAACTATGATCATTTTAAGAGGAAATTAAAGGAATACCTAATACTTGACAGTCAGAGAAGAGAAGTGAATGACATGTTATATGATTGAAATTGTTATTCTTCTGTCGGTTCATACTTTTTCATGTTGTATATACTTATGTTTTCGTACGTTATAGAAATTCTACAAATTCATCATTATTTTCCTCTTCTTCCTTCTCCTCTTGTTCTTCTTCTCCTTCTTCTTTTTCTTCTTGTACTTAATATCATTTCTATCATCAGTTTAATGTTGTTATTATTATCTTTAATAAGTAGTTCTTTTAATTTTCTTATCTGTCTGTAAATATTACTATTTTAATTTATTAATTGTATACATGTCTGTAAGGGACCCCACTGGAAATAAGCTCTCGAGCTTTCGTGGGTTATCCTGTTCAAGCTGACTTATTTTTGATCTGTTATTATTGTATATTGTTGTATGTTTGAAGCTTGTCGAATAAAAATCAATCAATCAATCAATCGGGACAATTTTCCCCTAGGCAATCATCCTCCGGAAAATAACCCCCCCCCCCCCTCCCCCCCCCCCCCCCAGGACAATTACCCTTCGGAATATTATCCCGCGTGTACAATTCCCCCCCGGAAAATTCCCCCCAGGTAAATACCCCCCCCCCCCCGAAAATGGCCCCAAGTTCGTTAAAGGGGAAGTCCAACCTGATAATAAGTTTGTTTTAATAATAGCAGATTTTTTTTCGGGGGGGGGGTAATTGTCCTCGGGGGGGGGGGGTAATTTTCCGGGGGGTAATTGTCCTAAAACCATTCTTGACATCTTTCAACTCCCGATACAAAATATATCAGTGTCGAAAGGCCTAATGAATTTCTTTGGGTGAAGCATCTAGCATAAATATCATTCGTACCATTATCATCATCGTCATCATCATCATTATTATAATTTCATTGTGCTTAAGTCTCAAATGTTGTTTTCTCTTTCATTGTTTGTTCAAGTTCTTTGTGTTTTTTTTCTATTGTTTCTTGTTTTTCTATTTGTATGATTGGGATTTGGGAACATACTCGGAATGGAGAAACCATCTATTTACTTTTTTTTTTACAATCAACCCGTCTTGTGAAAATTAAGCCTGGGACCTTTTAATTATCAGTAGGCCTACTTGAACGACAAAACTTTATCTGTTACAGAAAATTAATCATGATCCTCGTCATCAACATCACCTTTCTCATCTACAATTTATTTCTACTATTTAGTAATACATTTGGTTAATCCTATTTTCATTAAAGCAGCATTTGGAAATGCCCCTTTCCATACAACTAAACAAGACAATCAATGAAAATAAAAGAATAAAACTGTGGTAACCTCAATAACCATCAACTTGCTTTATTCATGATTCATTGTACGATTCATATACATGAAAAGTGCCCCATTTGTCACAATAAAATGGGGAGTATCATTAAATCTTGCCATAACACAAATGATTGACTATAATTGTGTAAGACATTGCCCATCATAGATACGAGCTACCTTTGAGACTTGAAAACAGTTTAAGAAATTAAGGCATTTATGGCTCCTCCCAGCATAGGACAACTGAAGTGTACCTATAATGATCATTATATCCCTCACATAGATTGTCATTCACTGATTGGTCAAAACTATATCACATCACAAGGAGCATCTCGATCTACCATTGCGTCAGAGGTTTTGGAGTACTATCACAGGGTAAAAGTAATCCAAAACCATGGGATAATACTCCTAACCCCTTCACGACTTTTGCACACACAGAGAGGGTACAAGATTTCAAATACGCGCTCAAGCCATGCAATTTACGCTGGGCCGCAGTAACTGCATTACCTTACTACAATAGATCTAGATTGGATTTCCGTATGTTGGATTCCTTTTAGCTTTGGATATTTGAAACTGTTTCGAACTTCAAAAGACTGTAAATATATTACTGTGAGGAGCATATAGACTCTTTATATGGGAAGCTAAACTGTCTGCAGAACGCCACGAGCGAAAACCTAGTTCTTTTAATTATGTAAAATTCACTTTAAGTAGACCTTATTGCCGATGTGGGATATAAAACAAATATTAACCTCCTTTACTCGGGCAATGGCTACAAACTATCATCGCCTCGGTGATCTCGGGTCTACTATCACCCCTCGCCTTGCGGCTTGGGATGATAGCAGCCTCGAGATCACCTCGGCGATGATAGTTTGTACCATTACCCTCGTAGTCGGTTAATATGTGCTTACTATCACATTATCATACTCGAGTAGGGTAACTGTACAAAGTATCAACAATCATATACAGTGGCGGATCCAGGGGGGGGCCCGGGGGGCCCGGGCCCCCCCCCCCCCCCCTTGAGAAAAAAATCATGTAAAATCACGCGATTTTTACCTTTTTGGGGGGTTGGGCCCCCCCCCCCCTGGCGCTCAAGGGGGGGGGGGGGTGCAAATTAAAAATTTTAGAGGACCAAAAAAAAAAAAAAATGTGCTCACTACCCCCCCCCCCCCCCCCCCCCCCACTGAGCGACTTTTCGGCTGGCTGAGTCGTTGCGATTTTTTTTGGGACTTCAAAAAAAAAAAAAAGTGTCCGCTTACCCCCCCCCCCCCCCCCCCCACTGAGCGACTTTTCGGCCGGCGCGATTTTCAAATTTTCGGGAGCAAAAAAAAAAATAAAGTTGGGCCCCCCCCCCCCCTAAGAAATCCTGGATCCGCGCCTGATCATATACACTGATAGTCATTGGAAAATAAGACATAAAACAGAATTATCATTTAAGCCCAAGGTATAATATTGTACGATATGAGTACATGAATCCGTGAGAACACTTATCCTGTTATCTCATTAGCAACGTTTGGTAAATATATTGACATGGATATCATTATATTATATGCAAATCGAATGAGGTTTACTACGTTATACAAAAATGAAATCCTACCCTTCACCCAAATGACAAATTGTAACATTAATAATCAGCAGCAGCCAGCAGATTATAATTTTTATATGGATACAGTGTAACAGATAACTTCATTATAATTTGTTACATTTGAAGCAGTAAGTTCACGAACATCAGAGTATTGAGTACATTTTGTATTACAATTAGGTAATGGAAACAAAGTGTTAAGAGATTACATGCAGTTAAACAATTTGTATAACACAAGAAGAGAATGAATCATAATAAGAATAGTTTGGAAAATACATTGACATGGATATTAATATACATATATATGCAAATCGAAAGAGGTTTACTACGTAATACAAAAATGAAATCCTACCCTTCACCCAAATGACATATTGTAACATTAATAATCAACAGCAGATTATAATTTTTATATGGATACAGTGTAACAGATAACTTCATTATAATTTGTTACATTTGAAGCAGTAAGTACACGAACATCAGAGTAGTGGGTATATTTGTTTTACAATTATGTAATGGAAACAAAGTTTTAAGACATTACATGCAGTTAAAGAATTTGTATAACACAAGAAGAGAATTAATCATAATAATAACAGTTTGGTAAATATATTGACATGGATATCAGAACATTATCTGCAAATCGAAACAGATTTACTACGTAATACAAAAATGAAATCCTACCCTTCACCCAAATGACATATTGTAACATTATTAATCAGCAGCAGATTATAATTTTAACATGGATACAGTGAAACAGATAACTTCTTTATAATTTGTTACATTTGAAGCAGTAACTACACGAACATCAGAGTAGTGGGTATATTTGTTTTACAATTATGTAATGGAAACAAAGCTTTAAGATATTTCATGTAGTTAAACAAGGCATTAATTATCATTGAATATTATGTATAATACAAGAAGAGGATTAATTATGTATTATTGAAATGACTTGATACAGTGGTATATCCCACGAGCTGATTATTATGTTTCTATATAGAGTCGCCCGATCGAGTTAAATATTCTCAAAGAGATTGTGATATACCCATGTGTCCCATGAATTAAAAGCAACTGGATATCATTATTATTAATTGTAGGAGTATCACACTTTTTACAATAACATCCATAAGTTTTTGTATTAACTTGCACAATAAACACGCCTAGACAAAAACCTATTGTGTTCGTACCCATGTATTTTGCAAAGGCTGCGCCTATGTATCCGTTAGCTGTCTTGTCTTAGCTTGTGTGCATTTCAACATTTGGAGTTTGCACATATGACTATTTAAAAGAAAGTCCTTAACTTCAAGCCATAAAAACTTAAATTGCTAGTTACATATACAGTTGTAGTTACATATCTCTCAAAGAATTCCTCATCAGTTTTTCATAAAGTAATATACATTTCCATGTATTGGAAAAGACGAAACGCAAATTCACAAATGAGCATAAACTGTATACATACATATCATTTGCTTCGGAAGCACTTACGCAAAAGAAATATCAACATCAACTGATTAAATAGGATGACAACTATTGTTTTAACATGAAAATTCGATGCTATCATAAAATGTATCTCTTTTGCACCAGGAGCTAAACAATCTGTCTATTCAATTAAGTTCAATTCAATTAAGTTTATTCATTTACATAAAAATCACATTACAAAAAACACATTCATATAATAACATGCAAAATCTTTCACTAAAATATACATAAGTACATTAAAATATTAAACAATAATGGAAAAGGGGGAGTTATAAAAACCCAAATAAATGAGTTTGCCGAGATATCTCCCCCCAAATAATTAAACAAATTGTGATGAACATAATAAAGATTTGAAATTACATGAATTTATTTAGCCTCAGAGAAAACTCGTATAACAAAACAAAACAAAACAAAAAAAATTACAATCCCTACAAAAACACGCATATATATAAAAGAGAGCCCTTAACTTCAAGCCATAAAAACTTATACATGAACATTCAGATAATGTAAAATAATAGGGGTGCTCAGAAAGTGGAGACAGTGAATTACCGTGGTGGTGCTAATGCGTAAAATATTTCATATTTTTCTTAGGCTTATTCATAACTCGTTACGGCATAGAAGTATAGCAATCCGGCATAAATCCTTTATTCAGTATGACAGAGTCACATTAGTTACAACTTGTAGTATACACGTACACCTAAGTAAAAGAAAGCCGTTAATTTTAAACCTTTAACAAAACAAAACAAATCAATGGCTAGATATATTATTGCAACGTATATTTCAAAACATTTCTTAATCAAATATGTACAATTCCATTTATTGTAAAAGAGAAAAGGGATATTCGCAAATGATCATAACATGTATCACTATATTATTTCCTTTCTAAGTTAATCTTTGAATCTGATGAATACATGTTGACTTGTAATGGAACCTGCCGGATACAATATAATAAATCCTCCCTGTCCAAAAAAAAATCGCAACGACTCAGCCAGCCGAAAAGTCGCTCAGTGGGGGGGGGGGGGGGGGGGGGGGGGAGTACCTCCTGCATGCATGGTCATTGTTTTATGATGATTGTATTCTTAGTGGTGAGCCTATCGATATTGATGAAAATCTTGATGATGCCGGTTGTGTTGATGATAAGTGTCGCACCTACATGTACATCTATCCATGATGGGGTCTCGAAATTTCAAAATTTGACATTTTTCTTCGTTCGGGGAGGGGGGGTAAGGTCACCTTTTTTAGGTTAGCCGTGGGTATAATTTTTTTTTTTATTTTTTTTTTTAAATAATTATAAAAGAAAAAGAAAAAAAAAAAAAAAAAAACCAAAGGGGGGGTTTTAGGTTTTTTTAGGGGGGTTTACACACATAAAAATACCAAAGGGGGGTTTAAACCCCCCCCCCCTGCGTACGCCCCTGCTCCAGTGTCGTTGACAAAGCTTTGAAAAGACTGAAAGCATATGGGAGGAGCCATCGCACAGTCCCGGTAGCAAGAAGAGTACATTAGTAAAACATATAGACAACTAGAAGACGGTCTATGACATCTCAAATGTCTCCTCATGACTGAATGAAGATCTCATATTGTACTAGCTACACAGAAGTGAAGTTAAAATATCTGTTTGAAGACAGTGCAAGAAGTATCCAACAAATCCTGGTATTAAAACCTCTTTCGGGCTATATGGCCTATATTAAACAAAACATGATTAAAAAGAACTCTTAAAACTGCAGAGGACAAAAGTTGTAAGGCACACCACCTGATTCTATTGAGTCACGTAAGACATACTGGCCATTTATTCTTCTTCAATTTGCGATTGTTCCAAAACAAGTGTTGCAATAACAGAGAGCCCATTGCTTTTTTTCTCTCTCACCTTATTTGCCAATTCGATTAAATCTTGAAAGACAGGGTACATTGCTTTAGCTAGAATCATGAAGGTCCCCAAGCATACGTTATCCCAATCCTTCTGTTCCATTTTCTTTGGTTTGTTTTTGAGCTTCTCTGCATAGGCTTCTCCCATTTCCTCTGGATTCTTTTTAGATCTTGTATTCCGCTTCACATCATGCCATCCAAAAAATTCATAACTATTCATAACCGCATCCTCGCCTTCATCCCATATAGCATAGTCGATGCCTTTGCCAGCAAACATCCCTCCAATTCCACCAGCAATGCCTCCAATTATTGCTCCTACTCCAGCACCAAAGGGACCAAACCATACTCCTCCAGCCACACCTGCAGCAGCACCGCCTAGTATACCACCTCCTGCTGCTCCTGCGCCCTCAGCAACACGTTGACGTAGCTCCACATCTGTGATCTTATTCATTTTCCATTCAACCACGTCCCAAATTACAAAGACACCAAACAGTGCAACCCCAGCAGCGGCATTAGCTCGGACAATTGAAGCCCCTGCTCTGGCAAATGTCGGCGTTGCAACCTTGACAACTCCTGCTGCAACACCTCCCGCAACACCTCCTCCTAGACCATTTTTAAGACCTGCCAGACCTACGTCCTCCCAGTCCTCCCCAGAATACAATGCGCCTCCTGCACCCAACACAAATCCAACACCTGCGCCAAAAGCTGCACCCATTCTTACACCACCGAGCTTATTTCCTTTACCTCCAGCTTCTGCACAATCATCTAGGAACACGGTGTTTCTGCCGCTCAATCTTGCCCTTTCAGGAGGTGCTATAACTTCGGATAGGCTTCTTAGCCTTGCTCTATTCGCAGGAGATGTGAGTGATTCTCTTGGTACTCCTTCCGATATCGAGGTAAAAGAAATTTTACGCCTTACCACGTTGTCTCCCAGTGGAGCATGATCTTTCCCGAACAGCTTGGAAAGTGCCTTTTCAAGCCGAGGTTTGTCATTAGCGTGGTCCAACTTGGTTAAGCTTTTCAATGTATCGCATAGTTCTTCAATCGGCATTTCTTGTTCAGGCCTTAATGGGTGATCACCTTGCAAGCCATGAAGAATGCGAGCTTTACCATTACCAAGAGGCTCAATGGCAAACGCATGATCGCCGCCCGTAATTTGACGGAGGGCCGTCAGTATTGTTTTTCCATTGATCAACTTACGCTTAACTATGTCAAACACCTTCGGATCTATTTTGACATCGGGCTTGCGTGCATAAACGATACTCGTATCTTGCATTAACGACTCCAAAAGACCAGCCCACTCCACACAGGATTCTATTTCTTTCTTTATACAGCGTATAATTTCATTACAGTTCACATTATTAGATATCTCGGCCAAAGTTGCTATAATTTCAGCTACTTCCGTCCCTCCAAGTGTTGCCATCTGAAAGAAATAAACAAAATGATAGCATTACTATTAGTTGTAGTACTAGGATATGTATCTCTTGTAATTCAAAGGACAGAGCTTTTTTTTTTTGGGGGGGGGGGCTGCTAACTCCTCTGACACGGCGTTATCGATCTCCTCCAAACTTGGCGGACCAATTAATCTTTGCCTACTCCAACACCTTGAGGAACTTAAATTGTAAAAAATACCATAAACATTCGGTAAAATGGGTAAAAAGTGCCATGAAATGTCAATTGGCAAGCATTTCTGGGCATGCATGACCAATTTCTTTCAGACTAGGCGTAATTACACCCGATTTGTGCATTTTGGGATTGAAAGGATGAAGTGGGACATTATTTACTTAGAGGATTTGCATGTATGTCAACAGAGGATCGTGTGCAGTAACAGGAAATGTCAACAGACTCAGGGTCGTGTGCGGTAAAAGGAAATGTCAACAGACTCAGGGTCGTGTGCAGTAAAAGGAAATGTCAACAGAGGGTCGTGTGCAGTAACAGGAAATGTCAACAGACTCAGGGTCGTGTGCAGTAAAAGGAAATGTCAACAGAGGGTCGTGTGCAGTAAAAGGAAATGTCAACAGACTCAGGGTCGTGTGCAGTAAAAGGAAATGTCAACAGAGGGTCGTGTGCAGTAACAGGAAATGTCAACAGACTCAGGGTCGTGTGCAGTAAAAGGAAATGCCGACAGAGGGCCTATAATATTACAAGGTGCAAATTGGTCAAGAACTTCATTTACTTTAATGTCTTAATTAATATAATATTTCTATTATTTCACGCCCGTTAGTGCCCAAGGGGGGTCCTAGGTACCCAACCTTATTATGCAAATGAAGCCATGGGCGGATTTAACAAATTTTGTTATCAGAAGATGCATAATCAATAGTCTGACAATTACACAAAATTGTGTGTCGAAAAATTCCATTATGTAACCGAGAAATCGTGAACAACCCAAATGGTGGGTACCATGCTACCCCCCCCCCCCCCCTCTCTCTCTCTCTCTCTTTGGCACTTAAGTGTTAAGCACTACTTGATTAATAAATACCACTCTAACTAACTACATTTACTAAATCGTAAATTAAAATTAGAAAATTCTTTTTGTCCTTTAGTGTTTAATTAATTTTTTTTGCCAGGGGGGGGGGGGCAGTCCCGTCCCCCCCCCCCCCCCCCCCGTAGATCCGCGCCTGGTATGCTATATCATAATTATGTTCTTCGACGTATTTTTTCACAATTTCCTTGATCGCATGCAAGAAGATATTTCATCTTAAGAACATATTTAACTGAGACTGGAAGTGAAGTGTGTTTAATAGTGCTTGTAACGTTTCGGGCCCCCTCACACAAAGATAAATTAGCGATTGATTGCTATTTTGGAATCGATCTTGATTGAAAATCATTTGATTGTACAATCGATCAATCAATCGTACAGTCAATCGCTAAGATTTGTGTAACAAGGTCCTAGATTTTGTAAACAAATCGTTAACATGTAGACGGTGTTATTTTTCCAAAAGGGCTTAACTTTAGTAATACACCACGTGCACTTTTCCGAAGAAGAAGTTACGGTTTACCAAAAGGGCGTATATATGGCTGGTTACAGCCAGGAGCCCACCCCCCCCCCCCCTCCCCCTCCATCTCCCTTTCCTACCACTACCATGATATTTGCGAACAGGATGTATCTAAACACAAAATCGATGTAATCTCCTCGGGAAGATTATTATTTTTGTTTTTGTAATCTTAAATTACAGCTTTGAAACTAGCTGATCATGTTGCACATGTAACAGATATTCTCACGATTGTCAAACTGTTTTTGTTTATATTCCCTAATTCGTGTATAATACATGTATTATTCTTGCATAAAGTTCTATCATTTACAGTTACACTACAAGGTATATTTTTAACAGTATATGACTTATTAAAACCAAATTTGTGAAAACTTTTATTGAATCGGCAATCTATATAAATAACTCCGTGTTCCTGATATGAAGTTTCGATATACAGACTACATGTAGAGTACAATGAATTTATCTTGGATTTTCATTATAATTATTTGTTCGTAATCTTAAGCATTGGAGGATCTGCTGCAAGTTGTATCTTGTCATGAACATTGTTTGAAATTATATTGTAATGATATAACTCGAAAATAAATTTGAATTTTTGAATACCGGATAAATTGCCATGTTTTGATCATTCTGTTTGTAATTATTCAACACTGTAACATTGAATACACTGTTTCCCCGACTTATAATATTGTAATAAAATATTTCCGGGAGATAGAAGAATATAATTACTCTTCGCATTTCTTACTTCCACGATTGTTCTGAAGTGCTTCTGCATGCATGCGTGTAAAAATGTTATGTTTCTTAAAGGGAACTTCATCCTGTGTGAGAAGATGTTTATATGGGTTTTTTCGCTTTTAAATGTCCAAAAATACTTCGACACTCATCGGAAATATTTTGTAATCGGACAACATATTATTCTTTAGACAAAATGATCATCTACTTTCTAAAAATTTGTATCAAAGGTGTTTACTCATGGTTGTAACTAAGGACACCCTTTTAACTTACTGATACTTTTTGAGAGAAAAGTGTTGTAAGTAAAGATACGCGCTTTTATCAAAGTAACACCGCTTCAGCGGGAGAGCGCACCCGGTAGTTCAAAAGACGTATTTTTTTCTTTAAATGATCGTTTCGATTTATTAACGATTCTGTTCTGCTCAAATTGTATTGAAATATACACTACACATCATTACTGATACATGCTATTGTTGAACTAACGATGTTCCGTGAACAATTATTTTTGGAAAACAACACAATTTTGTACATACCTCTACGTACTTGGAAGCAGTTTGAGTAGCCGTAACGCCAAGTTGGTTCAACAAAATACTCCAGTTATATAGTGTTCAAGAGCAGGTGATATCGTTTAGTTGCTCAGTTGGTATCCCAAAGCTGTAGTAATAACAATAATAATAAATAATAAGAACGGTGCTTATAAAGCGCTTACCACCGAAATCTAATACGACGGCTATTTATCCCAGTCCAGCTAGTCTAACTGATATTGTTGTCAATCTGAAGAACTACGTATCATCAATTTTACTCTCATAAAGGTCTTCTCCTAAAGGTTTAAACGAACTGGAACCAACCGACCTTAGACTTGAAAATGAAATAAAATAATATTATGATATCATACTTTAGTTTGTTTAATTTTCACCAACATACCACCTACCAGAAGAGAACCTTCACAAGGTCAATATGAATCTATCATTGAATGAATGAAGTAAATGCGAATACGTTTAAGATATGTATTTATTCATTGTCTCATTATCTCTATTTTGCCTTAATCATAATTTTCATTTCATTTCATTTATTTCCACTTCTCATTAAAAAAAAAAAAATGTACATACAATATCTGATTAACACAACAAAACAAGAAAATAGAGCACCTAGAATTAATACTTGAGACTGTGGTGGAGCCAACAGAGGCAAATTGACTTATCAAGGGCTATTCTCCAGGAATAAATTAAATATATATAGTTAGGTACAAAACATAGTTAAGTACACAACTAAGGGGAAACAGGCGGTCTGTATGAAGGAAAAGTATACACACAGAATAGTAGAGCATAAATTTTCATGTGGTGAAGTAACTTTTAAAAAATCAACATATTTTAGCATTTCAAAAGGCATTGTTTATATTTGCGTTTGAAAGAGGCAAGCGATGGGCTGTCTTTTTTATGTCATCAGGTTATGAATTCCATGGCTTAGGTTCCAAGTGTCGGACTGTCTGTCTGGACGATTCGTACGTTAACAATTGCACACGTGGTCTATTGCAATATCTGGTATTGTACTGATGCATTTCAGAGTTTAACATGAACATATTATTAAAAACCTGAGGCAACAAGTTGTTGAAATAATTTTACATAAATAATGCAGTTTGCAATTTACAAATGTCAATAATATTTAAGACTGTTCTTGGATGAGAGTTGGTTATTGCACGCAGAGCTATTTAAAAAAAAATACATATAGCTTATTTATTAAAGTATTTGCACATTTCCCCCATACTATATTACAATAAGAAAGATATGGCAAGATCAATGTGTTATATAAATTGGTTAAAATTCTCAGAGGAACAATAGCGAAGCTTTGATAACAATACATTTGGCAGTTTATCGACAGTCACGTTAATAACGTATTCGCTGATATCATGCGTGCATACATTTAAAAAAATGACTTAAAGACTGGCCCGAAGTTTACAATGCATAACAACACTCACATTTATCACACACATTATGTACGTTGGAGATCGTTAAAATAATGATAAGATTTGTTTATATAATGGAGCTGCTAAATACATTTACCCTACAAATCAGAGGTTTCAAAGATGGCAACAGACAATAATTATTTACGTCAAGTGGCCTGCTGTTCGAAGGTTTAATTGGAGCGGAAAAAACGAAATCTCAATCTCTAAGAGTTACTTTTGTTATACGTCGACTAAAATGCAATAAATTAATATTTGATTCAATGAAATACAGTTCTATGCAAATACAAATAACATTGAATATTAAAATCAATATTAGCTTTTAATCACCGCGGGTTTGCTGCTCTATCAGTCCCATTTGCATGGTCGATCAAGCTGTAAGCATGTTTGGACTTCCCATGATAGGGGGACTATTCCGCGCGTTTCGAGGATCAACCATGCATGGGATCAACGTCAACAGGGAAATGAAAAGGACAGATTAGACATATTAAATATAGAAGGGAAAATCGGAAGAGTAAGAAGGAAAAGTGGGAATTAATGTAGAACAATTGCATAAAACCATTACGATTCAAATATACAGTCAGGTATTCCAATTCAGGCATTGACAATTTGTTTATTGAGATTTGTTTACATTATGAATTGAGATTTAGAATAATAGATTAATCTCAACAGTGACGATGAATAGTCGTGAAATTACAACAATTACATGGGAAAGACATATAAAACTATTAGCATTGTTATTCTATTATAATTTTGTATTATTATTGTTATTTTTTGTTATTATTGATATTATTAAAAATTATTATTAGAATCATCATTATTATTATAATTATCATTAAAACCACTATCATTATTAATATTAGAATCGCAGTAGTTTATGATCAGCATTTAATATTATTCATCTAGAGTTTGCAAAACATGAATTTCAACAGATATAACAGATATGAAACGTAAAACATATAAAACATATCCAACATCAATTCGTCAACTATTCGTCAAATGTAGTTTTTCTTTAAGTTGGCTTCGCTATTTTCGGCTGGTGTTCATCAAAATATCGCTTTTGAATATGGCACTAAGTATTCATTAATTATTCAGATTTGGACTTTTACTGACTTGCAAATACTTTTCAGATAGTATAGGGTCGAATAACAAAAGAATCGTCGACTTTGCAAAACTTTCGCCACTCTTTGACCATAGAATCTAAAGTATTCTCATACTTTGAAAGTGGGTTTATTACCTGAATATCGTCATATTCGGGTAGCAAAATGCCAGAATACGTGATTCTTGTTCCCTGTCTAGTTTATCTGGATGACGATATAGCGTTTTACAATAACCAATGTACATCTTATATTCGTACTAGCTCCCTTCGTTCGCTCTAAAAGAAATTAGCACAAGGATGGTTGCTGTTATAGCAGGAGGATTCAGCCCCTTGTGGAATAAAGCGCAAGTATTCCTATGGGGTAAACCAAAAGTTTGCATATGCATGAAAATAGTATCGTGGTGAGTTAAAAGCCGAATGAAAAGGTTCCCAACATTCCCCCTCTGATGATATCATACCTTTACTCTGTGAAGAAATTGCAACTTTAAATGATGGAAACTAAGCTTCCACGCAGCTATTCATCATGACTTTATATTGCAGAAAGTAACCTCAGGCGCGGATCCAGGATTTCTTAGGGGGGGGGCCCAAATTTGAAATTATGCGAGCCAAATATTGGTATGTAATGGTGACACCGGCAGTGGCGAAATGAGCAAAAATGCTTGGGGACGGGGGGGGGGGGGGTAGACAAAAAAATCCGCACCACCCCCAGAAGCTCAGGGGTACAGGCATTTAATTAAGGTCAGATGAGCATATTTTGATACCTTATTTGTGACACTGGCAGGACACAAATTGATGGGGAGTCCAGGAACGGAGCCCCCAGAAGCTCAGGGGTTTTATACATTAAATTACCGTCAGATAAGCATTATTTTGATACCATATTTGTGACACTGACAGGTCACGAATTTGTGTGGGGTTCCAGGGGGCGGAGGCCCCAGAAGCTCAGGGGTTTTGGGCAATAAATTACGATCAGATGAGCATATTTTGATACCATATTTGTGACACTGGCAGGACACACATTTGTGTGGGGTTCCAGGGGGCGGAGCCCTCAGAAGCTCAGGGGTTTTGGGCAATAATTATGGTCAGATGAGCATATGTTTATACCATATTTGTGACACTGGCAGGTCGCGAATTGGCGTGGGGTCCAGGGGGCGGAGCCCCCGGAAGCTCAGGGGTTTTGGGCAATAAATTACGTTCACGTGAGCATATTTTGATACCTTATTTGCGACACTGACAGTGCACGAATTGGCGTGGGGTCCAGGGGCGGAGCCCCCAGATGCTCAGGGGTTTAGGTATTTTATAACGGTCAGATAAGCATGCAGGGGCCCACCTTAGGGCCCCTGGTGGAGTCGAGGGGGGTAGCGCCCCAGAAGCTCAGGGGTTTTAGACATTTAATTACGGTCAGATGAAAATATTTTGATACCTTTTTTGTGACACTGGCAGGTCACTAATTGGTGTGGGGTCCAGGGGACGGAGGCCCCAGGAGCTCAGGGATTTTAGGCATTAAATTACCGTCAGATGAGCATCCAGGTGCCCGCATTAGGGCCCTAGGTGGAATCCAGGGGGCACAGCCCCTGGAAGCTCAGGGTTTTAGTCATTTAATCACGGTCAGATGAGCAAATTTTGACACCTTATTATTTTGTGACAAAGGCAGGTCAATATTCTTTTTTCTTTCTTTATGAATTTGCCATTTTCCAACAAACGCATAAAAAAGTATAATTTACTAAACATTGAGGAAAAATCTCGGAAATTTATGTCATTTCAGCAACTAAATTACATGTATCGAATTAGAAATAAACCACGTTTGAATTATATTTGGGGGGCATCTGTCACCCCCAAGTCCCTCCCCCCCCCCCCCCCCCATCAGTACGCCAGTGCCGTCCCCCTGATGTACACCTTGTTGGCGGGGAAAATCGTAACTGATCTCCCCTACCTAATTCTTTTTTTCCCCTTTGTTTCTTTCCCCTTCTCTCCTCTTTTCCTTTCCTTTCCCTTCCTTCTCTCTATTTAGGTTTGCTGGGGGAGTCAAGGGCCTCTCGGCCCCCCGATCCATACGTTGTTGGCGGGATTAATCGCAACTGTTCTCCCCTTCTTTTCATCCTTTTCTTTTCTTCTTCCTTTGTTGTGTTCCCTTTTAGCTCTCCTCTTTCCATTTCCTTGCTCCCCCTTATTTTCCTTTTTTTTTGGGGGGGGGGATTCGGGGGGGGGGGGCAATGGCTTTTTACCCCCCCCCCCCCCCCCTCGAAGTATAACTTGTTGGCGGGAAAATTGCAACTGATATCCCCCTTCTTTTATTTTCTTCTTCCTCTTTTTTCCTTCCCTTTATCTCCTCTTTTTCTTTTTTCTTTCCATTTCCTTCCTTCTCTCTTATTTTTAGATGGGGGGGGGGGGGTGGTAATAGCTGGGAGGCAAGGCCCTTTCGGCCCCCCGATCTCCTTCTTTTTTTCCCTTTTCTTTTCTTCTTCCTCTTCTTTCTTTTCTTTCCCTTTCTCTCCTCTTTCCCTTCTTTTCCTTCTCTCTCTCTCTTTTTTTTTGCGGGGGGGGGGGGGGGGGGCAAGGCCTGCTTGCCCCCCCCCCCCTCCCCTGGATCCGCGCCTGCCTCTATCATCATCCATCATGCTGGTTGACTCCATGAATTCGTTTTATCCAAATTATAGGGATCGCCTTTTTGAGTTTCGTATACATAAAGATAACCAATAAGGAATTCGAACCAAGCACATTACAAATATGATCTCGTGTCTTAAAATGTCGATTTTCTACAATACCATTTGTAAACCATTCTTTAACAAAATAAGGTTCTACTATCAAATGTCATGTTACTGTTGTACCATAACACTTCATTTCTAACATTTTTTACATGTAAAATGTCAATATATATTTAAGTTCACTCCAGCATAAGAGACAATTAACATAAAACTCAGGTAGATTGTGTTTTGAACATAAAATCAACATATCTTTGCGAGAACATTTTGATTTTAAAATCAATGACAATGGACATATTTCTTCAATCCAGAATTTAAACATAAATTTCCATGTTGTATCTTGGTTATTTTCAAAAAACTTTGATAAACATGTTAAATGCAGGTATTGGAACTTGGAATGCAAGAACTGCATTTTCAGTTGTATTTATTAAGACTGATCTCTTTATCTTGTCTATTTTGAATTCCAAAGGAAATTATAAATCAGTTTGTTCAAGTCAACAATTAGTTTGTGAGGAATAGGTAATACTGAAGCAACATACACAAATTGTGAAATTATAAGTGATTTAATTATAACAACTTTACCATAAATGGTTAAATTTCTCGTCTTCCTGAAATTTAGAATCGATTTAACTTTTTCAAGTTTCACAGACCAGTTCAGTCGATCACATTATTTTTTATTTCTAGTTAGGTATATACGGTATACCTAAATACTTGACTGGATTATCATTTCATCTTAAAGGTAAAGACCAGTATTGGAAACGCCCCAATTTCCAAAAATGAAATGGAAGCTCTTTATTACCAATCATGTGAAAGAATATGTTTTGACTAATACATGATGATAACAATTTTGCCGGGAAACCGCCTACTAATTGATATATTTGGTAAATTAATTTATCTATTGGACTGTGAGAGATAAACGCACTGTCGCGCACGTGTGCGAAGTCCCATATACATCTTTCTGTGTACAGTGCTTGTAACTTTACGAAGACTGGGCCAAATTTCTTATCATTTTGACGATTCCAGAACCTTGCAGTACACACCAATACTAATATGCTAGATGATCAACCTTTTCTGATCGATTCCACAACGTTTCTTTCACAATGCAATCGCATGACCATAACTGGTCTTTACCTTTAAATCTTTTATAAACTCTATTTGAGTTGTCGTTGTTATTGCGTTTGTTTTCGTGACATTTAAGCTTGGCCCGGCAAAGTGTCCAAACCTTCTGACTTCCTCAGGTGAAATATTAGCAGATTCAATGGAATTAGGAAAAAGGACAGCGTCATCAGCTAATTGTGATATTTTTAAAACTTTCGACATACCTGTGGGAAAAGTTGAGTAACAGCCATTATCGGCTTGAACAAACTATACTCCCGAATCCCGATGATGCGGCCACAGTGTTCGATGCATCTAATTCAGGTATTAACTTTAGCCTACATTCACACTCTAAACATGTATTTATGTTTCGAAACTATCAAGTTACACACTTGTCAGCGCTTTGAAAGTTTGATGATAAATTTGTCATGGTAGCCCGTACATTTGTTTGAGATATCGCCATTCTTATGAATTTTGGCAAATGAACATTTCCATAGAATTTTTCAAATATATCGAATCATATAATCTAATATTGGAATGTTATTTCATATCCGAAACATAATTTTTCAAGTGAAAGCTTACCGTTTGCATAATTCTGTGCTATGTCCAAAAGAAACGACGAAACGCGTGAGACCTTCAGTCTTTCCCCTCATCAACAGTATTGACTGTGTTAACTAAATGCATCCCAGCTACCAAGGATTCACATGTATGTTATTCAAATTTCAGTCAGAGTAACAAGTAACAATTCACTTGAAAGATTTGTACTTGACCGTGTCATGAAGAAACAACTGACGTTGAAATATTTTTATTTCGCACGTTCAGAAACAGGAGGGTTGGTGTCGAATAGCGAATCCGGTATCGGCACTATATGTCGAAACACGCAGTGCTCGGAAAACACTTGCTCCAGAAATGAATCTTCATACAGATTCTGTGTGCAGATATATATTATTATCCATATTCCGTGTGCAGAAATATATTATTATCCATATTCCGTGTGCAGAAATATATTATTATCCATATTCCGTGTGCAGAAATATATTGTTATCCATATTCCGAGTCCCGGGTAGAATTAGCGGTTATGACACAATGACTTAGTTAACGAAAGGCATTGGGGTGTGTAAATCTCTTCAAAAAGGTGGTGTAGAGTATGGGCACCCCAAAACGAAACCATCCACATTGAATGCTTTGCAAAGTCATCGTCATAGCGATGTCAGCATATATTTCAACACATATTTATTGCTTAGTCAATCGGAAAAACTATTTGTGATGCTAATCATAGACTTGGCCCGAGCTAGCTATCTGGAAGAGTACTGTAAATATTTTGGAGCTTAAAGGTATTACAAAGTTTCGGTATGGGGTCATGAATTTGGTTCAAATTAACATATTGGAAGCATATGCGTTCCTACAATATTCATTGATCGTTGTCGCGGTTGAAATCGAGTCTAAAGTTATGAAATTATAAATAATAAACTCTTTACGTTGTATAGCTCCCTCTCAAGTTCAAGATATTAATTTAGCTATGAAACAATGTTTCTTGACTAAAATCGACCGATTAGCCATTCCCGTTTGGAAATTATATATCACAACTACATATTCTGAGATTTTCATGGTCGCAGCTACCATTGTACGACAATAGGCGCTATTTGAAATTTATCAAAATTTACCGGGAGCACCGGTAAATTTTTATATTCAATTTTTCTCGAAAACAGAAATGTTTTAGGGGCTAATTTTTTTAGTGCATATAATACATCCACAGGGGCATCCAAATATATCAAAATTGTAAAGATTCACTATCCACCCAATTTTCAAAATTTCCCAAAACTTTGTATTACCTTTAACAGCGATAGATAAAAAGAGCATTATTGAAAAAGAGCGAGAGAGAGAGAGAAAGAGAGAGAGAGACATGGAGAGAGAGCATGCAATAGAGAGAGGGAGGAAAGGGAAAAGGGGGAGGAGCAACGCAGGCATGCGGGAATCTGATCCAAGTTGTTGGTAATTTGCGGTCCCAACATTGTGAATAAAGATGGGCATCGTGCCAGTCTCTGGCTGGGAAATGTGAGTTGGTCTAGCGGCACGTTTATGGCGCGCCATATGCCCAATAACCCCGAAAAACACGGTTTATCGCCGATAAACAAGGTTTATCGACGAAAAACAAGGTTTATCGAGCGAAAAACAAGGTTTATCGAGCGATAAACCTTGTTTATCGTGAGAAACTCTGTATATCGACTGATAAGCACAGTTTCTCTCGATAAACAAGGTTTATCGACGATAAACAAGGTTTATCGATAAACAAGGTTTATCGAAAAACACGGTTATTCGTATTTCGTTAGGAGAGGGCGCTTTTTAAAGTTGCACCCAGCTCAGAGCACTGCTCCGCACGTGCGCTTTACACCGTAGAATATACCAACACCGTAACACTTGCTCGCGCTCATGACCACGATCGACATTTTCTGAGTGGAGGTATGGCGAAGTATTCCAGGCTTTTTCCCCAATTTTTGAAATGTTATGTTTATATCTCTCTCTCTCTCTCTCTCTTTCAAACTTTCTAGGTTTTCCCCTTCTCTTATCTCTCTCACTCTCCCCCTTTCTTTCTCTCACTCTCTCTTTCTCCTACCTTCTCAATATAACCCTTCTGTCTTTCCCTCTCTTTCTTCTAATTTTTTCTTTCCCTTTCTCTTTCCTTTTTCTTTCTCTGCACTCCCTCTCTGCCTCCTCCCCTTTTATCTCTTCCCCCTAGTATGAGAAATAGGGTAGAGATAGATAGTTGGAGAGAGAGTAGAGATAAATGAGGGATAGAGGAGAGATAGAGCAGGGGAAAAGGAGAGATAGAGCGGGGATAATGGATGGATATAGATGGAGAGAGAGAGAGAGAGAGAGAGGAGAGATAGAGGAGAGATATTTTAAAGATAGATGGATGAAGACAGAGGAGAGGTAGAGCGGGGATAGATGGATGGTTATTGAGGATAAATAGAGGAGAGATAGAGGAGAGATCGAGCGGATGAAAGATGGATAGAGATAGATGGAGAGAGAGAGAGAGAGAGAGGAGAGATATAGAGCAGGGATATATGGATGGAGATTTGAGAGAGAGAGAGAGAGAGAGAACAGATAGAGCAGGGAAAGATGGATGGTAAATAAGGGTAAATAGAGGAGAGATAAAGGAGAGAAAGGATAGAGATAGAGGAGAGATAGAGCAGGGATAGATGGATGTAGAGAGAGAGATAGAGAAAGAGGAGATATAGGGTAGAGATAGATGGATGGAGAGAGAGGAGATATAAATGAGAGATGGAGGAGATAGAGGAGAGATAGAGCAGGGAAAGATGGATGGAGATAGACGGAGAGAGAAAGAGATAGAAGAGATAGAGCAGGGATAGAGGAGAGATAGTGCGGGGATAGATCGATATCTCTCCTCTATCTCTCCTTTATCTCTCCTCTCTCTCCATCCATCTACCCTGCTCTATATCTCCTTTATCTCAATCTATCTATCCCTGCTCTATCTCTCCTCTATCTCTCATTCATCCCTATTCTCTCCTTTATCTCTCCTCTATCCCTGCTCTATCTCTCCTATCTCTTTCTCTCTCCGTCTATCTCCATCCATCTTTCCCTGCTCTATCTCTCCTCTATCTCCTCCATCTCTAATTTATATCTCCTCTCTCTCCATCCATCTATCTCTACCCTATATCTCCTCTTTCTCTATCCTCTCTCTCTACATCCATCTATCCCTGCTCTATCTCTCCTCTATCTCTCCGCTATCTCTCATTCATCTCTCCTCTATCTCTCCTCGATCTCTCCTCTATCTCTCCTCTATTTATCCTCAATAACCATCCATCTATCCCCGCTCTACCTCTCCTCTATCTTCATCCATCTATCTTTAAAATATCTCTCCTCTATCTCTCCTCTCTCGCTCTCTCTCTCTCTCCATCTATATCCATCCATCTATCCCCGCTCTATCTCTCCTTTTCCCCTGCTCTATCTCTCCTCTATCTCTCATTTATCTCTCCTCTCTCTCCAACCATCTATCTCTACCCTATTTCTCATACCGGGGGAAAGAGATAAAAGAGGAGGAGGCAGAGAGGGAGTGCAGAGAAAGAAAAAGGAAAGAGAAAGGGAAAGAAAAAATTAGAAGAAAGAGAGGGAAAGACAGAAGGGTTATATTGAGAGGGTAGGAGAAAGAGAGAGTGAGAGAAAGAAAGGGGGAGAGTGAGAGAGATAAGAGAAGGGGAAAATCTAGAAAGTTTGGAAGAGAGAGAGAGAGATATATAAACATAACATTTCAAAAATTGGGGAAAAAGCCTGGAATACTTCGCCATACCTCCACTCAGAAAATGTCGATCGTGGTCATGAGCGCGAGCAAGTGTTACGGTGTTGGTATATTCTACGGTGTAAAGCGCACGTGCGGAGCAGTGCTCTGAGCTGGGTGCAACTTTAAAAAGCGCCCTCTCCTAACGAAATACGAATAACCGTGTTTTTCGATAAACCTTGTTTATCGATAAACCTTGTTTATCGTCGATAAACCTTGTTTATCGTCGATAAACCTTGTTTATCGAGAGAAACTGTGCTTATCAGTCGATATACAGAGTTTCTCACGATAAACAAGGTTTATCGCTCGATAAACCTTGTTTTTCGCTCGATAAACCTTGTTTTTCGTCGATAAACCTTGTTTATCGGCGATAAACCGTGTTTTTCGGGGTTATTGGGCATATGGCGCGCCATACACGTTCACTTGGTCAGCTCTCTGTCTTCGCCTACAAACTGGCTCAGGCGACCCCAGTTCAAAACTGAGTCGCGTCGTTCGGCTGGTGACGTTAAAGGTCGGTCCCTAGACATAAATAATCATATCTGATTGATACACGTCTGTAAAAACCAAATTACACACACACACACATGGCTGTATAAAACAACAGCAGTTCTCTATGATGTACTGGTTCAATTTTTCTCTTTAGGTTGGAAGGGCTACCTAAACAACATTTGAAAGGGACATTTTTCTCCATAACCAAGGTTTCTTTAATGCTGAGCCCATATTAAATAACTCCTCGGTATGACCAGTTCCATAATCATGAGTATTAAGACTTCTTGTGCGGTTAACAGGGACTTTTAGATTGAGTGGACGAGAACGGCGAGAACGTCCACTGATCATGCGTGTCCATCAGGGCTCAAATTAAATTTTTATCCACGGGGGCTCTTCCAAAAAAAAAAGAGCCCCGTGAGCCTTCTCACGGGGGCTCTTTTAGTGCTGACGGGGGCTCTTATTTTAATACAAATTTCCATTGAATTGGTACCCATGAAACTCCTAAATTCCTTGGTATTTTATCATTATCATTTATTTAAGTCGGTATTTTCCCTCTTAGAAATTTACTTGTTACATAGCTGTTATTGACTTTTATCCCCGTGATGACATTCTCTCCATTTCTTCCCGTTCTGCACATATAATTCCTCCTCATTATTCGGAGCAACCTTATTTACATTCTTTTTTTTACTTTTAGTCTTTACCATATCCTTCCAAAAACACAGGGGCGGATCTAGCTTTTTAATAAAGGTGGGGGGGGGTGTAACCCAAATACGATGTGGAGCATCGTCCACGAGCCGCGTATCGGAGAGGCGATTTATGTTGTTACTATTTTGAACCCCCGTAAGTGATGTTTTCCTAGGATCTACTAACATGCGGAGCATCGTACACGAGCCCCAAAGCGGCGAGGCGATTTTTGTGGTGCTATTTTGAACCCCCGCTAATGCTGTTTTCTTGGCATCTACTGACATCTACTAATACTGTGTAGGTCTGGACACATGATAGCATTTTTCTATGCACATCACATATTTTCACTTGGCAGCCCAAGGGGGAGGGGGGGGGGTTAAACCCCTAAACCGCATAGATATGCCCCTGCAACATCTTTGGTCTTCTTCTTCTTCTCAATATTGATTTACTCGTCGAGTTACATTATTTGCTGGTCTTTTAGAATCACCAGATTTCGGAGGATTTACACTTTTCACAACGAAAAAATTCTCCATGTTTTAGTCCTTGCGCGATTGTCTCCAGCTCCAACAGATTTTGGGCGTCAGCGCGTGCACACCGGTACTACCGGCGCAGTATAGCCACTGCTGACAGCCGCACTAGCTGCACTGCGAGCTTTTGTTGTTTGTATCGGTAATACTCATAGAGATGGGAGAGAAAGCGCCATCTAAGTTCCATTTCATTGGTTTAAGGTTTGGAAATTGATACTCAATATTGTGTTAAAGTTATATCAGAAAAGATAATCTTTATTTTATAATTCCACGGGGGCTATTTTTAATTTTGCAATCGCCCCCGTGAGCAACCTGACGGGTGCGATTATGGAGCTCACGGGGGCGAATCTCCCATCGCCCCCGTGTATTTTGAGCGTGTCCATGGCAGGCCGTTTTAATATTTATTCCTATTTCCTAATATCAAGAATCGGATTCTTGATATCAAGAAATGATTTTTCTGTTGTAAAGCAATGGTAATTCTTAAGCTTGGAAAAATCATATTGTTACGTTGTTTACAAAGCTAGAATTGAATCTGAAAGAAATCATATCCCTGTCAATTGCCATTGCGTACGGGTAGTGAAAATGTAATACAAATTTTGCTAAGTATATGAATATTGTTTATTTTTCTTCATAATAAGTTTCAATTTAATTCAATCGTACGTTTTTTTAAATACACAAGACTATATCATTTTTTATTTTATTTTTTTTAAATAAATGTAATGCTTCCTGGGAGAAATTTCAATACTTTAAACATATTTGTGGCTTACACCCAGTAAATAAGATCGATTGATCGATCTGTAATTGAAAAAAACAAGTCAGAAAAAATCTTGGAACCAGCGGGATTTGAACCTGCCATCTACTGCTTGCCGGGCAGCGACTCTACCACCAGGCAATCACTGGTCCATGGCACAGTCACGATGAACTAGAAACAAATACCCAAGCTCTCCTGATTCATTAAGACTATATCATTGTTATAACTTCCGGAGCCTATGACCTACAAGCATTGCTTTCTCTTTAGGCTCCATCGTATTTCTTCCTTTATACAACTTAGTCTTATGTATTATTTTTTTTTTGTATAAACGCATCCTAAAATGAGTACAAAATGTAACATGCCAAATGTAATGATGTATTATACAACATGTGAAATATGAAAATAAACTGAAACTGAAACTGAAAACTGAAATATTGTTATGTTGTTTACACAGCTAGGTGTATCAATAAAAGTAAATTCAAAGGATCAATGGTTGGGATATGTGGAGCGTGGGTGAAAAACCTGTCCTTGTGAAATAGATTCTGAAGAGGAGAATTTCAAAAGAAGTGTGTTTGACATTGCTTTTTGATCAAAGTTGGCCGTTGTTTCAACTTTCGATATAATTTTTGTTTGCTTGTGTTTTGTTTTCAGAAATTAAACTTTAGAAGTAAAAGAAAATGAATTTGTTGTCAATTTGAAGAACTATGTATCATCAATTTAACCCTCATAAACCAACCCTCATCGAACCAATCATCCTTAGACTTGACTTTATTTTTTTTCTTCAATCTTACCAACATAACACCTACCCGACAAGTACCTACTACAGATAGCACGATCATGTCACCCCGTTGCTAAAATAACTACATTGGCTTCCAATCTAGCAACGTATTGTGTTCAAAACCCTGACGGTTGTCTACAAGCGCATCCAAAACAAAGCTGATTTGACTGATTTCCCTATTGTTAAAGGTGGTGGTGGTTATTTTTTAGCTGACTGCTAGGAAAGCATAAATATTTGTAAGTAAGCAACCGGCCGACGGCTTTAGGTCCTCTCCGAAGGACCTGGTAATGAGGATTAATGCCTTACCAAAGGGCACTAGCGCATCGACTTGGTTTCGAACCTGGGTCACCGAATTACGAGACCACTGCTCTACCGACTGAGCTATCGCGCCTCCTTTGTACCTCCAGTGTATCTCAGCTCTCTCATCGTATCCTACCAATCTACTCGTCCTGGCCTTCGCTCTTGTACTGACAGCAACCTGCTACACGTTTCTCTAACATACACCACAGCTGGCGACAATGCTTTCCAGACATGTGTTCATCGAATCTAGAATGAGCTTTCACGTTTTATTCGTTTATCACCTTCTCTTTGACCATGATCAACGATAGATTCTTTGATAATTTGTATGTAAAGCGCTGTGAAACAACAGTTAGATAGTAAGGGCGCTATAGAAATGACTTTATTGTATTATACGGGTAAATATGAATCCATCATTGAATGAATTAAGTACCGCGAATACGACTATCATATGTATTCATTTCTTGTCCTATCAGGGGCGGCGATTTCTTTTCATGACCGGGGAGGGGACGAAGGAGCAGTGGCGTAATGAGCAAAAACGTTTTTTTTTTTTTTTTTTTTTTTTTTTGGGGGGGGGGGGGGGAGAAAAACAATCTACATCACCACCACTTTTACATGTTACGCAGGCCCTGGGAACGTTTTTCAAAGTGTGGGGGGGGGGGGGGCTGAACTCTTTACGATCAGGTATAGAGCAAAGCAAAACAAAGTGGATCGTAAATTGGCGTGGGGTCCAGGGGCAAAGCCCCGACGGGTGTCGAGGGGCGGAGCCTCATGAAGCTCAGCGGTTTTATGCATTTATTAAGGTCAGATGAGCTTCCTGGGGGCGGAGCCCCCGGAAGCTCAGGGGTTTTAGGCGTTTAATTACGGTCAGATGAGCATATTTTGATACCTTATTTGTGACACTGGCATGTAGGTCACTTATTGGAGTGGGGTCCAGGAGGCGAAGCCCCCAGAAACTTAGGGGTTTTAGGCATTACATTACGATCAGATGAGCCGCCTTAGCCCCCCCCCCCCCCCCGTTTTACTCGAGGAGTGACACAAAAATCACATCAGCTAAATATTGTACTTGTAAATTAGTATCTTACTATTGTCGTCTAAAAAGTCTGACGAAAATATTGTTGTTGAGTGCTCACTAATACTGTATGGTCTTTCATTAAATTCAGTGATTACTAAAGCGGCATTTAGCAGTTTATCTTTAAACTACTTTTAAAGTAATCAACCACTCTTCCAGTAAACGATACAATAGTAGAAGGGGATTAAACAGTATTATCAATCAAAAACAAAAAACCGTAAGTTCTACACCAATACCTAGCACATTTCTTATTTAGTTCTTCTATAAATTGGCTTCTATCATGTCGCTAAATTATGAAACAGACATTCATTTGCAGATTACAAAATGGCATTATGGTAGCAATACCACGCAGACAGGTTTGATGTAATTGTGATTTCTCTTTCCTGATCACTAATCGTGTCCTTTTATTGCGCGAAATGAGAGAATCTTCTGATCAAAGGCATGGGCAGGCTGGGTGACTCCGCTCTCAATTCTCACCTGGGAGGTGTTTCACAAAGATCCTAAGTAGAACTTAACACTAAGTTGGACTTAAAAATTATGGACAGCCATTGGAGCCTTAAAATGAAATATATTTAAAAGCAGAAATTCAAGGATTTTAGCCTTTTTTATAAATTCCACATCAAGAACATGAAACCTCCTTGATAATAGAAAATATGAATGATGTGAATCAACATTTTATGCCTTTTAAAAAAACTTTTACAAAACATTTTCAAAGACGCTAACGGCTTTCCATATTTTTTAAGTCCAACTTAGAGATAAGTTCAACTTAGGATCTTTGTGAAACACCTCCCAGAAGTACTACATACGCAGGTAACATAGTTGAGAGAGGGAAAGGGGGAGCGAGGAGGGTGTGAGGGAGTATATTTTGAGACAGCTGATCACACCATCAGTCATTGTATATTGTGTATGGACAGTCTCAAATAGGCAGTCATATCGATTCGCTGCTGTTAATGTATCTTTCTGTTGACGGTGATCTGCTCCTTAAGTTATTGTCGTGTGAATAGAATGTGAACGTCAAATAAACTTTTTTTTATGAATCTATAGTATAACAACTCCACAAAATCAAGTAATTTGCAATATTGTTTTAACGACGAATCTGTGAAATGACATGATTTTCTGGTATTTTTTTCTCAATTTTTGTGTAAATCATACCTTTTTAATGCGTTTGTTGGAAAATTAGAAATTCCCAAATTTAAAGTCGGGCGAAATATATTTTTATTTAGAAGCCTTCGTGTCAGGGCCTGCAGAACGACTGTACTCGGGGGGTTCGAGCCCCCCTCATTTTTTGAACAAGTATGTTATAGAGAAAAAGAAAGAAAGAGAGAGAGAAAAAATAAGTGACCTGCCAATGTCACAAATGATGTATCAAAATATGCTCATCATCATCAACTTCAGGTGGCGCTGTAAAGCGCTGCTGTGGTCTTCACGAGAGCACGCCATGCAACTCTTTCACCTGTCATTTGTGTTGCACCTTTCATTCCTTGTCCAAACACTTTCTTGATATCATCAGTCCAAGATATTGGTTGACGACCTTCGACTGCTCCTTGCAATATTAAGCTCTCAACACCTTCAGATCTCATAACAATGTGCCCAAAATAGTTTAGTTTTCTTTCCATGATTCCCCTTCTGATGGTCAAGTCTGTTCCAATCTTTTCCAGGACCCACACATTTGTCTTTCTATCTTTCCATGACACCTGCAACAGCCTCCTGTAGCACCACATTTCAAAAGCATCAACTCTCTTTCTGTCATTCTTTGTCATGGCCCAGGACTCACTTCCGTAAGTCCTAATAGAGAAAGAAGTTGCTTGAAGCAGACGAACCTTCAGATATATAATGCTCATCTGATCACAATTCAATGCCTAAAACCCCAGAGCTTACGGGGGCTCCGCCCCCGGACCCCACCAAGAGCCCTAAGGCGGTCCCCTGGATGTTCATCTGACCGTGATTAAATACCTAAGACCCCCGAGCTTCCGGAGGCTCTGCCCCCTGGACCCCACCAAGGGCCCTAGAGCGGGCCCCTGGATGCTCATCTGACCGTAATTAAATACCTAAAAAAAAACTGAGCTTCCGGGGGCTCTGCCCCTGGACCCCACCAAGGGCCGTAAGGCGGGCCCCTGGATGCTCATCTGACCGGAGTAAAGTATTTAAAACCTCTGAGCTTCAGGAGGCTCTGTCCCTGGACGACTCCCCGCCAATTAGTGACCTGCCAGTGTCACAAATAAGGTATCTAAATATGCTTATCTGACCGTAATTTAATGCCTAAAAACCCTGAGCTTCCGGGGACTCAGCCCCTTGACCAGGCGCGTCGGAAGCAGTTTGGGATTTGGGGGGGGGGGGGGGCAAACATTCCAGGAGGCTCACATTTCAGGGGCAGTGACGTAATGAGAAAAAAAGTTTGGAAGGGGGGGGGGGCAGACGAAAAATCTGCATCACCACCAGTCTTACACGTTACATGCAGGTCCCGCGGAACGTTTTTCAAAGTGGAGTATTATTATCGATCAGGTAGAGCGTAAATTGGCGTGGGGTCCAGGGCAGTTGCCCCCCTGTCCCCCCACTTCCAGCGCCTATGCCCTTGACCCCCTGCCAGGGCTCAGGCCCTGGACCCCACGCCAAGTTACGCTCTACCTGATCGTTAATACTCCATTTTAAAAAAAAGTTCCGCGGGGCCTGCATGTAGCGTGTAAGAGTGGTGGTGACGCAGATTTTTCTTCTCAGCCCCCCCCCCCGTTCCAAACGTTTTTTGCTCATTACGCCACTGCCCCTAGAAGGTGAGCTGCCGTAATTTAATGCCTAAAAACCCTGAGCTTCCGGAGACTCAGCCCCTTGAACCCTTCCGGGGCTCAGGCCCTGGACCCCACGCCAATTTACGCTCTACCTGATCGTTAATACTCCACTTTGAAAAAAGTTCCGCGGGGCCTGCATGTAGCGTGTAAGAGTGGTGGTGACGCAGATTTTTCTTCTCAGCCCCCCCCCCCGTTCCAAACGTTTTTGCTCATTACGCCACTGCCCCTAGAAGGTGAGCCCCCTGGAATGTTTGCCCCCCCCCCCCCCCATCCCAAACTGCTTCCGGCGCGCCTGATGATAATGGTGATAATACATAGGCCTAATTAGTAATACCATTAATAATAATGATAATAATTATGATGATGATGCTACGACTTCAACTACTACTACTACTACTACTTCTAACATTACTACTACTACTACTACACATATTATTTTGTCACTGTAACTGCGGCAAATTTGACCCTTGTTGACCTGTAATTTGGAGAGGTGCGGAAAATAAGGTTTTAATTTGCTTTTGTGCAATACTGAAAGCGAAATATATTTGAATTCCATTATATTTGTATTCTATGTTCATTCAGCTTTCCATTGATAAAAAGATGTATTTCAATCGGATAGGGTCTTTAACATGACATTTCACAAAATATTTTATGAACTTTGAAGAATTGATACCATTTTCTGAATATTGTGTATTCATAATCCTTGATTTTTATATAAATAGTTTATAAAAATTCACATTTTTTTATGATTTAACAGGAAAAATTTCCTCTATATTAGTGAATCCACACAAAAATATATTACTTTCAATATAACTTGGATGCTGGTTTGAGGAAATAAGATTTTTAGGGGGAAAATTGGAAATTTATGTTATCAATAGACCTACATGTATAAAGAAAACAATTAGTGGATAGTGAGGCAATGACGTCACATACTCATGAGTGAGTTGCCAATTTGTCTTGAGGTTTTCAAAGTTGTTCATGTCATTAAAAATTCATAGCTTTATTATTAGTTATCCGATTTTGCACACAAAAAAATTGATTGGTTTACTGATATTTCTTCTATTGAAAGTAAACTATTTTTAGAGTGGACTTGCCCTTTAAGGTATAGTCCATCTAGAAATTTCGTAGGAAGGTGCACTGAACACGCTGATACCAAGCAACCGTTTACAACCCCCATGTCTCAACAATCTGGGCGTACCCCCAAACGAAACCTTCCACATGAAATGCTTCGCAAAGTCGTCATCATAGCCATGTTAGCATAATATTTGAATACATATTATTTTCTAATAGTCAGTTGGAAAACAATATTTATGATGCAAATCATATACTTTGATCTAGGAGAGTACTGTAGATATTGACAGCGACAGAGAAAGAGAGAGAGAGAGATGGGGGTGTGTTGAAAAGGGGGGGATTATCAAAACCTGTAATAGTCAAATTCAAGGGCGTCAATCGAGGGGGGACACGACCCCCCCCCCCACACGACGGGGGCATCATATCAAATGTCCCCTCTTGTTTTGTCAGAAAAGCAGGGGGACCCATTTTGCTCACACTACCCCCCCCCCCCCCCCCCCCCCCTCCGTTGCCGCCGGCTGAATCCGCCCCTGTGTAATTGTGTCTGTCCCCCACATGATCAAGCTCGGATCCGGACGACCTTGGTCAAATTACGTCATCGATGCGAGGAACTCATGGAACTAAAAATAGAAATGCGCGAGAGAGAGCGACAAAGCCTGAGAGTGAGTCAGCTCGAGGTGCTGATTGTTGATACATAGCTGCGACCCTTGAAAAACTCGCTCTAATGAAATATTCGTCCCAAAGTTTGTCAAGTCGTCCCAAGTTCGGCGGGGGACTCTGTTTAGTCTGCAAGCACAGACTCTAGATAATTTTATAATTATCACATGTTTATCATTGTTCATATTATCACATGTTTATTGTTCATATTATCACATGTTTATTATTGTTCATGTTATCACATGTTTATCATTGTTATACTATTGTTATATTGATACTATGTTGTAAATATGTTAGTACTCTCATCATGGCCTAGTCCACTGCCTGGACTGTTCTCTTCATGATCCGTGCGCGCTCTCATATTACTAGTACACCATAATATACACGTACGGAAACAGAGGGGAAGGTGAATTGGTGGGGAGTACGCATTTCATAAACGCGCGCGCATTTGGGAAAGGGCGAAAGATTAAAACGACCATCAGCTGGTCTAATCATGGCCGAGAGGGGGTCGATATAGAGTCAATAAAATCTTACAATCTTACTTCAATTCCTAAAGCCTTGAGGACAGTCTAGATCTTCCAGTTTCTGGCTGTGCATGTATTTTTATGTTCATAATTGGGTTTTATAGACGTGTATCAATCAGATATGATTATATACGTCGGGCGACCGAAAGACGTAACTCGACCAACGAACTCAAACCAAGTAGAAGGATTGTGTCCGTTCACGTTTCACGCAGCACAATGGCACCGCTCGAGTGCGCCCGCCGCCATTTTGCGTAGTACAAGAAATCGCCTGCGCATACGTATTGTGTACAAGCTCCTATTGCAATTGGAGGAAGGGACGTCCAGAAACCAGGGTTTTATTGTTAGTTTTGGTGAAAATATCTTTACATATATTGTTTATGCCTTTTTCCAAGTCCCATACAGATGTTTGATGACTTGAATATTGGAATAAGAGCGGCAGCTTGGAGAGTAGGGGAGTTAAAATTGTATGTTTTTTTTCTTCATAAAGACTAAAAGAGCTAGACTATTTTGTTAAATATCATTTGTGGTATTAGGCTAGTTTTGTCTCTTTCTGTGATAGAAAGAATATATCAAATTATTTAGGCTCTATCTATATAAATCACTCCCACTTTCTCTTTACACACACTCGTAAATTCTCAGTCTTTGTGTTTTTCTTCGATCCCACTCCCCCTCTCTCTATCCCCTTCTCTCCCTCCCTCTCTTTTTCTTTCACACTCCCCCTCTCCCCTTCTTTCTCTCTACCCCTTTCTCTACTCCCTCTCTCTTTCTCTCTATCCCCTTCTCTCCCTCCCTCTCTTTTTCTTTGGCACACTCCCCTTCTCCCCTTCTTTCTCTCTACCCCTTTCTCTACTCCCTCTCTCTTTCTCTCTATCCCCTTCTCTCCCTCCCTCTCTTTTTCTTTCACACTCCCCCTCTCCCCTTCTTTCTCTCTACCCCTTTCTCTACTCCCTCTCTTTTTCTCTCTATCCCCTTCTCTCTCTCCCTCTCTTTTTCTTTCACTCTCCCTTTCTTTCTCTCTTTCTCTCTATCCCCTTCTCTTTTTCTCTCCCCCTTTTTCTTTCACTCTCCCCCCCCCCTCTCTTTTTGTCTCTCTCCCCTCTCTCTTTCTCTATCCCTTTGATTCTTGGCACTGCAGAAGTAGGCCCACTGAATATTAATATTATTTCTTTTCTTTCCCTTGGGAGGCTACCATTTAGCTGCCAGATATTATTTTCATCCCATATAGGCATATTAAAGATTTAAAGATTTGTCTAATAAGTGTTAAGTAATGAAACATTGTGGCAACTATTCACATGTCTTTCCACATAATAATTTGTGAATACTTTCATCTTTTATTAAGTTTTTTTTTTAACCTTGGCATTGTGCTATGTATTACATGAATTTATACAGTACATATTAAAACATCCATGAACTATTGCAATGGTGGATATGAAGAAAAAAATCCTCAATGGTGTGGAAAAAACTTTCCTCCTGAAGCAAGCAATCATGGCACATTATGTTTATACCGGCACATTTCTTATTCATTTTAACACACAGAGAAATAATCACATGTACATTTGCATTTGACTGACTACAATGTACAAAAGGCAAGATTTTGTCCCTTTTAGCACTTAAAACTTGAACATACTTCATTAATAAACTAGACATCAACAAGATATAATACATATGAATCAGTATTTCCCTCTCTTTGGTTTGTTCATGAAGCAATGTATGGATTCATCTGATTTCAGTGAAAACTTTTAAAACAGATTTTTACTCTAGATGAAAGTTGAATTCACTAGTGTAGAATAGATGACACTGCACATTGAACAATAAAATCATTGGACAATATTTTATAACAAAACAGGGATCGTTTGCATACACCGTAAACCTCCGTATACAGATTTGCATATACAACATAATTATGAGTGACTTCCTTATCTAATTTGACGAAACAATTTGTTTGTACACACATGTATGTGACACTATGCCATCACCGAATACATTATCCATTATCAAGAAACATACGCACAGTTGTAAATAGCTTTGGTAACCATAAGTGCAACCAATAGGATATGAAGGCACAAGTGATCAGAGTCAAGTTAAAAATACAAAATTTAAAGAAAATCCCTTTCCCTGAAACACGTTGACAATAATCCAGTTGTTTTATATTTCTTTGATGCCCCTTTCGCAAATTCTAATCTCAAATCTAATTTATGCAATCAGATTCAAATTATACCTAAACCTGTCAGACAAAAGACAGGCTAGTGTCAATAATAGAATCACACAATTCCTTTCTCTCTGGGTAAGCCTAGATGTATAAAACACAAAATAGACCAATAGGGCAAACATCGTATATTATCCCTGTAGTGCACATTCTGTCATTTCAATGGGAAGGAGAAGGTATGATGAAATAGTCTGTTTGAATTAGTATATTTATTTCATACAATGGTGAAATATTATGTAAAAAAATACACATAAATAAGATTGACCAATTTTTTACCCTTTTACAGCAGAAATCCCCAAATATTTCAAAATGTATATGTCTTTAAAGATATACATGTACCAGAATAATGGGAGCTTCGCAAAATATTGCCTGGTGCGGGGAAGTTTTGTTTTTCTTAATTTGTATTTCAAGTGCTGATGTGCTTTACTAGGCCATATGAAATCACTACATAATCTACACATATTCATCTGAGGAGTAAGTTTTAGGTAGCTTCTTTAACTGCCATGACTGACAGGTCGTAACTTTCACAATGACCAACTTTGATGAGTAAAATTTCTTGTGTTTTACAACAATTTAAATGTCCAAAATTAAGATGTAAATTTTGAGTAAATTCCAGTAAATTTCTTACAATAATGCTTGAAAGTCTGACGACTCACGGGAAATTGTGTCACTATTACTTATTAATACCAGCGCCGCGATGCAACATGTTCATAAGTTCAAGTTAATCTTCAAAGTAACTTGAACCAAGTTTCACCAAGTCAAACAAAGAAAGTGACCTGCTTATGCCCCAATGATCCCCCCCCCCCAAAAAAAAAATACAAAAAAAAAAAAAAACAGTACAGTATTCTCTGGATATCATGTATTCGATATTATCGGTTTATAATACTTTGCAGCTCTGTGGAATTCAATATTTTTGATAGTTCATAGCCGATGTCATTGAGCTCGAGCGAAAACAGTTCACAAACATGGAAATGAATAGATGGGACCGATGTACAAATACACGCTTTAGTCTGTGGCTTTCTGCGTTCGGATTATCATGCAAAACTGTTTATTTTTGCCATTTTTTTAATGAAGTGATCACTTAACTATGAAAGGTTATTCCAGAGCCTCTTTTAAGGCGAGTGGTGCAGTTGAAAGCTGCACAATATGGCATTTTGCAGACGAAAGTTGAGCATACACATAGCACGTAGTCGCAGTTCGCTTTCACAACGCTCGTTCTATCCAAGATGGCGCACGGCGGTGCAATTCAGCGGTCTCGGAAAATCCTTCTACTTACTTGGATTTCGATGAACTCGACCAATTTCGAACTGGAGACCGCCTGAGTCAGCTGACCAAGTAAACGTACCAAGCGCTAGCACTGACCTGATAGAGGTCAGTGACCGCAAGACCAACTCACAACTCATATCTCCTATAGTTGTGACTTATTAATAGGCTCTATACGTGTAGTTATACGCACTACGACGACACTAGGTTTGTGCAGCGGGTTTGTGCAAACTATAGACTCGGCTCAGGATCAAGTTTGCCCTGCATTTTTCCAGTTTTTATAAAGATTATTATGAACTCAAAATATACACTCAGTCATGTATACATTTTTTTCTTTCATGCATATTTGTATTTTTTGCGAGAAAATGATAGTTCAGGTCAGTTCAGTTCAGTTCAGTTTATTAATTTTTCTCAAGCATATAAAAACAATAAATATATACAAAAATGGCAGTACATAGTAAGAGAAAAAACGGAAACTACAAAAAAGTTTATAAAAAGTTGTTTGGACTCCTGAAAGGGGGGAAAATAAACGGTAGGCCCTATAAGCATAACAAAAGATAGTACAAATCATTAAGTATAAATTACTGCAACCAGACTTTTCCATTTTAAAACTAACTGCATGCCATGGATTTATTTATTATTAATTTATATATTTATTGTGGTATAAAAAATAACATTGTAGGCCTACATGGCAGCTTAATTGAGCGCAATTTAGAGTATTTACACAAGGATACTGTACAAACTACAATAGTATTAAAAAGTCATTTTGTTGTAAACGGCAGATATTTTAATGAATGGACACTTGAAATAGCATGAGACAGAGTTTACCGGTAAAGCCATGGTAAATGATGGAGATATAAATAGTAAAAAGAATGAACTAAATGTGGTGCGCATTTTTTGTAAGCGTCTGCAAGTGCAAGTTTGAAATAAATAACAACAATTTACATAACGAAAAGAAGGGGCGAGACAATATGTCATTCTCATAGCCTAGGCGACATACCGGTACCTATACCGGTTAAGGAGCTCTTAACCAGCGCAGCTGAATATATTTTGTATAAAAGCTGCGCTATATAAATTTATTATTATTATTATTATTATTATTATAGATATAGCCAGAGAAGGAGTTTGGAGGCGACTTGATCGAATATTGGACGACTTTTCTATTGAGCGAGGTATTTCACTATAGGGTACGCTATACGGTACGCGCAATTTTTTTTTACACGCTAGCCTGGCCATTTCTATGATAAACACCATGGAAACGACTAATATTAGTCTAGCAGCCTACATGCGAGATGCATGATGATACACATGTACATCATGCATGACAATCATCAGATAAAGACATAGCTGGCCCTTTTAAATGAGACGGCCATCGCAGCCATTGGGCGATGGAATTCAAAAACTTAATCTATTTTAATTTAATTAAGGAACTTTACATTAATCTTGATCTAAGAAGACACGAACGAACGAACGTTCAGCAACATGTAGAGAGCAACCAAGTTAAACTGCGGTAGCTAGTGCATGCCTGTATGTAGGCTTTACCACCAGCGCACTTTTACGAGTATTACGGCGAAACTGGCCAGGCTAGCGTGTAAAAAAAATATTCGCATACGGTACGTTGTTTACAATCCATTCTACCTACACCTTTGTCTATGAAGCTGAAGTCTCTACTTCCGATACCATATTAATCTACAAAGATGTCGCTTTTTAAGAAGCCTACAGATAAAGGTAAATGAGGGAAGTGAGCAGGTTGATTATCCGTGAATAATTTTGTAGAAAATATCTTAATAATGTTTCAATTGATCTACCTTTGTGGTTCTAACATGCTGCAGCCAGTCCGGTAGGCGAATTGAGGTATTTCCATGTGTGCTGCGCCGGCGCTCAGGCGAGGCTATAGCTTGATGAGGGTACTGCCACTGGTGAAGTACGGAGGCCGGAGGAGGCCTGTAAAATGAGAACTAAGGTCTTTTGTTTCTGCGACTTAAACTTCGTTGAAATCCGATTGAATATTTCTTGATTGATTAATAATATTCCTGATGTGATAAGTGTGCAGGAGGTATAGACTCTAAGACTGAGTAAACAAATGAAAAATGTTATTTGCTATAGGGACTCTAGGTCTAGATCTAGAGTCTAGGTCTAGATCTAGATCTAGATCTAGATCTAAAAAAAAGTAACATTAGTAGGGAGGCCAATGCCCAAATCTAACTTTTTAATTACGAATTTGTTTAAAATAAAACAAAGATTAAAAGAAAGCATTTACTTTCACTAAGAAAACTCACCCATCTGCCGACTCCAGAAGTTCCATAAAATAGGAGATATCCAGCTTGTAAACACTCCCTTCCTTCTACGCCTTGGCCGTACGCAAGAGCCTTGAAACAGATAAATTCATGTCGCGAAATTACGTTGATAATTAGACAGGCCCGAGGGAATGGGCGTGTCATTGTCCGGACAAAGTTCATGATGAAGTTTAAAACTTCGCGCGAAAGTGCAATCACTCAACAGCGGCTAGCCTTGAATCGGTCGCACACGTACATGTACACACCGACACAGGCTAGGCAAGCCCCGATGCAGGCTGAAATCCAGCCATCAATGTGCGAACGATTACATCTCCTACTACTACGAGCCGAAGGCGATGGTTCAAAAATGAAGAAGAGATATCAAAATTGGCAGGAAATAAATGTATATAATTCATTGATATTTACCTTAGATGTGTATTCCAATAATTTGATTTCCTCATGAGTATTCCTTATTATCAACGATCGAGAAGTTACGAGGTCCAATTAACATCCATCTTGCAGCGTAGACAGCAGCATGCATAGCGCATTTCTCTCACTCTCTCTCTCTCTCTCCCTTTCGCTATACGTAACATACACACTCACTAACCATGTATCATACAACACACACCTTCAAATCATGGCTTTCATTTCAATTCTCAATTGGAGTATAGACTGCTCACGTAGACTTTTTTTTTTACTTAAATATCTTTTTAACACTTCTCATACATTACTGCACGACACCCGAATCTAGTGCTGTGAGAATAAGGTACTAGGGTCTATAAATAAGACTACGCTTTGCGCACGATCTGACCGGAGCTTAGTGGAGCTCAGACATATGTCGCAATACCCTTTATTTTTGGCGCGAACAATGACGTCACCGGTCACAGTTTTCCTTCTCATTTTGAGATGGCTGTAGCTATAGCGCTCAAACCAACGCAAGATTGACATAATCATCGTACTCTATCTACCTTCGCATGTTCAGTTTGTAAAATTCTGTATTTAAAAAGATATATCTTTTTTCTTTATATTTTCTAGTTGTTAGAAGTGGCAATTGTGAACATCTGAAATGTTGATCTCTATCAAAAGTTCTTTACTCAAAACGGATCCCATATTTTTAGTGTCTACCTTCAGCCCATGAGAAGGTTTTTAGTGAGCAAACCTCTACGCCCTCTAGGATTTTCTTAGTCTGTGATACGCGTCCGTAAAGTTGTTCTGCTACGAGAATTATTGGACTCAAATACGTCAAAATCTGCAAGATCGTCAACAAATGGTGAAAGACTGTTACAGATCCGTGATTATACATGTAGGTATGTTGTGAAATGTATAATTGTATTTTCTTTTCTTATTTTCATCAATTTTTTTTTTTACATCATTTTTTTCCCTCTGCTAATTTTTTGAAATGGGCGACGAGCGCACAAATCGTAGGCGTAGAAGCCTTACGCCCGGGCATTGGCCTCCCTAACATTAGACAGTTGGACCTATTGATTATTTTCATGATCTAGATCTAGAGAGTCTAGACTAGGCTTAGATCTACTATCTAGATATAAATACATGTTGTTAGACTCTAGGTCTATACAGAAAAGACCGTCAATACATGATCTTGCTGATGATGAAGGAGACTTATGATATCGATATTAATATCACCAAGCATGCATTGCACAACACACTATGAAATTGGTTAAGAATTTAAAGGTGAAATTCAAAGAAAATCACAAATATGTCAACTAATGTATGACTAGAAACTGGTAAGCTAACAGATGGCCGTCGTACAAGTTTTAGGTCAACAACATATCGGGTGATTTATAAAAATTCAAATACAACCACCTGCATAGCAGCTGGGATATACGAGAGATTCGCCGGAAAAATAACGATGTTTTAATGACGTCACTATATATGGACCAATACTGCCCAAGCAGACGACATCCCATAAAGAATGAACATAATTGCAAAGCTTTTACTTTTCAAATTATAATGAGTTTCGTGTATATAAATGTGATGGCATGTCAAACCATTCAAAAGGGGATATGACCCGATTCCGATAACTTAAATCTTTTGCTTGTAAATACACAGGATAGGGGTTAATTAACAATTAAAAAAAACAGAATTTCGAATTGAAAACCCCTGGGAATGATATTAAGGACAGCATTTGTTCCCTCTTGAAACGCCGAACATACCGCGGTGTGTACAGCTGAATATTCAATGGCGTCTTATTTTGTTTACAAGCGACAGATTCCTTTATTTTTGTATCGCTGCATTTGTCATCAAAATAAAACCATGTGCGGGGTTTAGAGTGAGGCAATAGATTATAAATTTAGCCTGACGGTAGTGAAGTAAGAGAAAAAACTCAAGAGAAGATGAAAAAACAGGCACTGAAAATGTGTGAGATGTCATGGGACATCGTCTGCTTGTGCAATTTGTGTGATCTCATACATCTCAGCAGCGTTCGGAGAGCTCTTCAGGTGCTGTGCCGGGGCTGTATTTAAGCGTTTTATAATTTATAATAATCATTACTTCGAATGTTTCCACGCATTGAATTTTGATAACCTTGTCGAATCAAAGTTTCAACTTTGCAATAATGAAATTAAGTTAGTTTTTAAAATCAATGAATATCTACTTTAACAAAAAATGTGGATATTATTTTACTGGAATGATAGAGCTTTGCGTACCTTCAAGTTCCATCATCCATGTGTACCTGATTATAAAGAACTGACATGCGATTTACATTCAAGACCTCTTCCGAGAGTTCCTTATGACGTTGGTTGTGGCCGCAAATGCAAGTAACCATTGGTGTACATGTAGGAAAAAAGACTAATTTCCTGTTGCCAATTTGATGCTCACTTTACAATGATAGCGATTAGTTTGGTGTACATAGATGTGCTTGGAGTGTCGTTGATTTAGCGACACTCCAAGCAATTGAAACAATGAGGGGCCATACAATGAGTGATTTCAAGTTGGGTGCTATTGTTAGTGTTTAGAGCAGTCAAGAGCTCTTAAATCGAGCTGAAACTTTGCTAATGAAATTAAGAGCCCGATACCAATATTAATATCAATAGCTTAACACCACCGTGACATTGTTGGCACCGCCACACAGACTTGATTTCACAACAATGATTTTAAAATAGTGCATACAAACTAAAGATATCATGAAAAGCACAGAAAAAATTTACACTTATTTCTCTGGTGACTTCTGGTTTCATAAAATAACTCATATTACACAAAATAATGTATGGCTCACATAGTAAAGGACCTGTTTCACATATTTGTATTTGATCGTCAGACAATAAATTAGCGTCGTTCGTGCGTTGACTGTTATGCGGGTACAACACTAACACCGAACTGGAAATCAACATTTGCTTAATCCCTAGGGGCTAGTGTTAGTGAATAGGACATTTGTACGTAAAATATCAACACCAGCCACAAAGGTCAGTTCAGCAGACGACAATTTTGCAAAATCGATAACACTAGCTATATTCAGAGGTCAAGCCTTAACACCAGCTGCTTTCCATTTCGGTTTTTAGGGCTGGTGTTCGTGTTTATTTAACACTAACACCAGCCCTAAACATCCAACTTGAAATCACTCAATGTGTTTAACAAGTTCATTTCAATTTCCTTACCGTTACAAGAACTTAACATTTTCTTTTGATTTTTAATTATCTTTCCAGAGGTTATGAGAAAAACAGAGAGAGAACTGAAGAAAACCCAACGAGTAGTAGACAGAGACAGGGTCAAATTGGAAAGAGATGAAAAGAAAATAGTAAGAATTCATCTTCTGTCCTTCTGTCCTTTACTAATAATCTTGATTTAAAGTACGATGTACACAGTTATTATTTAATGATTTATGTAAACAAGTTTGAGCAGAGGAGGATATTTTGAATGTATGTGTGTATGTACAGTATATGTGTGAGCTACATGTGTGTTTGTATCATGTTATTTTAAAGTTTTTAAACTGTATAATTTATGTGTAGCAATTTGCTTCTAAGGGTGTCCTTTACCATATTATGTTTACTATGTTACTCATTTGTATGTACGTGTTTCATTTTATGGTTAAATAAACTGATTGATTGATTGAATAAGTTAATATCTTGATATTGATAAAGTCGATCTTAGTTTGTTCTATCAATGAAAGTACCAGATTGTCGTTGATTGTAATATTTTGCCTTTTGTGTGTGCATAAAGGGTAAGGTGTGCAAAAGATGGTACCTCTTTTAAAGTGTGATCATAATGAAAGTCATTTATTTTATTTTAATTGCAATTTGGTTGATTCTTATTAGTAATGTCAATTTATTTTGGTCAAAATAACATTGTTTTCATGTGTAGAGTTCAAGTATTTCCTATTTATGCACAATAAAAAAAAAATAGAACAAGCTTTCAAACCTGTTCCTAGAAAAAAATATTTCATATTTTGTGCCAAGTTACTGCCAACAAACTTGGACGTATGTACCAGGTTTGTGAAATTACAGTAATTCTGATTCAAACCTGGGCCCTGTTTCATAAAACTTGTTATCAAATATCAAAAACAAGTTATGATAATTGTCATAAGCTACTGAAATCCTTGCATTTGATAAGGATGATCAAGTATTTGCATGCTTTTGTAGGCCTGCTGTACACACCTACAGTATATATTTATAGTTAATACTTAATAGTGTTTTGTTTGAATTCTTCATAGGAAATGGAAATAAAGAAAGCTGCCAAACAGGGCAATAAACAGGTGAGTTATAGAATATGTATATATTCAAATGAAAGTATAAGTATCACTTATATCAGGCACAAATTCCGGAATGTGAGGCTGAGACTAATATATTATACTCTCACTATGAATATGACGGACAAAGAAAGCGGACAAAATATACAGCTCCTCATTCTACCCTCAACAAGTGCTATGGTAGACAAAGGAACATCCCTTCACTGTTATTATGTAAAAATCTGTAGAACAGGTGTCACATGCTTAATCATCTTTTCTACACATTTTTACATAATAGCAGTGAAGGGATGTTCCTTTGTCTACCATAGCAATTGTTGAGGGTAGAATGAGGAACTGTATATTTTGTCCGCTTTCTTTGTCCGTCATATTCATAGAGTCTCATATTAAAGTTTGACCAATCACCAACACATGTTTTTCCCTTGGTGTATAAAGGGGCTTCATGTGGCTGTACTGTGTTGAAAACATGAGCTTCATATAGTACTTGTTCAAAGAGATATATATTGCAATTTGAATACCTTCTCAGTGAACAGTAAAATATATAAATTGCTGAGTAGACTAGTTAACACGTGCGTACGCACTCGGAACCCAAGTTGAACTTGCGTTCCATGCAAGCCCTTTATGCAAGTGATCCTTTCTTTTCTCCATACCCCTAAACAGTTTACCTATAGAATGCCAGGTAACGTTTTTTAAGTTGATTTTATATATTCTGTCTATACACATATTATTTTTCTCGGGTGATTGGTACATTTTGTATAGAGATATCGACTGCTTTGAGAGGCCTGGCTGTTTTATAGGCTCAAGGGAACATGCACATATCCTGCTGTGGCCCCGAGGCGCGCCTGGGTGGGCAATGTTATTTCCAAAAGAATGGGTGTCTCATTAATATGGTGTGCAGTCAAAATGAATCAGTAAAAGATTGAGAAAATGTGTTTAACGGTAATATTTCAGCACCAAAATGCCTTAAACAACTAAGATTACTTATTAATATATTCAAAACACTATATCAAAATGCCTTGCAGGTACTAATCGATAGTGTACATCTCTACTCATTGAAATGATTTTTAAATCACTTTATCCAGAAGTGTCTTTGTTGCATCGTAACAGCTTGTCATATAATGTATTCAATATTTTTTTCTTCAAATCTCTTTTTATATTTCCAGGCATGTGCAGTTTTAGCCAAACAACTCGTCAATCTGAGGAAACAGAAAGTTAGGTTATACGGGGCCAGTGCAACAATATCTTCAGTCAATGCTCAAACAAAGGTGAGTAGAAGTTAAAGATATAGACCTCAGTGGCTGTTGAAATGTAGATTAAAACCAACTTGAAAGCCCATTTGTGGTTTTGGAAAGGCAAGAACAACAATCAAGTCAGATTTCTTTGATTTTGGTAGATAGATACAGCAAAGTGCAAGTAATAAGCCAGTTCAAGTCATTTGTTCCCAAATTGTAAAACCCATCGAGAAGCCAACTGGTATCGTGCTCATGAAAGTTAGGTAGTCATTCATGCACCGACAGTACATTTATCTGATACATAGGTGGAAGTATTCTATATATAATTTGTTAGAGAAAACATGTATCAGACCTAGCACAGACGCATCAATATCTAGGTCTTTCCTTTTCATTTTGCGGAGGCGCGACAGCTCAGCCGGTATAGCAGTGGTCTCGTAATCCGGTGACGTGGGTTCAAAACCAAGGCTATGCGCTAGTGCCCTTTGGTAAGGCATTAATTCCCATTACCAGGTCTCTCGGAAAGGACCTAAAACCGTCGGTCTTCTGGTTGCTTACTAACAAGCATTTATTGCTTTCTTAGCTGTCAGGTAAAATAAACACCCCCTCACTATCATTTTATTTGATGGATTCAACAAAATCACATTTTAGGCACCCGGTGCGAAAGTGCATGCCCGCTAAGAAAGTTCACATGCGCTCCGTTATTGGACAACCAGCATCTATCACCTGCAAAGCAACTTTGCTCTTAATTCAGAACATCCATCTGCCTCCATGCCTTTAGAACAAAATTTTACCAGAAAACGTTGTTTTCATGATTGTATTCTCTTTGTATCCATCTTCGTTTCTCACAGTCAATGGTAGCTAACAAAGCCACAGCTGAAGCAATGGGAAGGACAGCAAAGGTAAGATCCGTGTACAAATCTTCTTCTTTTTTAATTCCGAAAGGAGCTAAATTCACCTTTGATGAAAATTTTGTTAATGATATCAGAACATTGTTCACTTAAGTACCCCTCTATTAACAAAAGTATTTACCTAAATTTTGGGAGCAATTATTAAAAAATTGCAACTCCTGATATAACTTTTCCATAGACGCCTGTACAAAATCTGGTAAACAAATTCTTTTTTCTCGGAAGTTACACAAATGGATTTAGCTCCTTTTGGAATTAAACTCTTCATATCTAGAATTCATAAAAAATCAACTTAATAACTTAACCTGGCATTTGATGCTCAGTCATGCATGAATGGTATGATTGCAAAATTATGCATATCAACTTAAAGATGATTTATTTATGTTTATTTTGATATACACCTGTATGAAAGATAAGTTTGAATATTAAATATTCATTTTATATTCTTAACTAGAAAAAAGTTTCCACTTTCTTCTTTTTTATGAGTGTATATACCATATATATATATATATGCTTAATTTGTGCTTATAAAAATATTTTAGTGCTTGCTAAAAATAAAAATAATCTAACATCGATAATATAGTATTAATGACTGCTTTGAGAGAAATAGTTGTTTTATTACGCTCAAGGGAAGGTTAGAATTGTGCTATTACCCGAGGCGTGCCGAGGGGAATAGCCCAATTGTAACCTTCCCGAGAGCGTATAAAAACAACTATTTCTCGAATATTAAAGCAGTCATTAATACTTTTATATGCCGAAAAAAAATAGACTAAAAAATAAAAAATACTTTTTTTTTTTGTCGAAGATGAGATTCGAACTCTTGCGTACAAAAGGTGATGTATCTAAAGTCAGCGCCTCAGACCTCTCGGCCATCGCGCGATGTTAACATGCTTGGCAGTTTTGTACAATATATACATTAGATGGATTGAAACCGGCTTCGCGTGTGATGAATGCTTCGCAAAAGCTCCATATACGGACTCTTCTTTTACTTTTGCAATGCATATTGGCACGAACTTAGATCAAGATCTATCGGCAGATGTTGTTTTTTTGTTTTTGGAAGTTTATTTTCGTCTTCATGTCAACAATGCAAGATAAAATTGTCGGTAAGATCGATCGAGATTCAATTGTATTGAAATTACCGACCAATCCTTCGCACACATACGGTATCCTCCATCGCTCAAACCATTTTTTAACATGTAAACCTATGGGGTAACCATGGAGGCTGACCAACTATTTTTAATAACCATGGTTATTAAAAATATTGAAATGTTTTAAGCATGGTTACCGAGAATTTTACAGGAACAGTTGAAGTTTATGAATGCAATTCGACCAATCAGATGGCTGGATTTCTTAAGTGAGGTATATAAAGATTAATCTAGCACTGGAATAATCTTGAAGCCTTTGGTATATCCATCCCATGCTAATGACAATATGGCACAGGGAGATTGTTTGTGTGACATATTAGTTAAAGACATCGTTAAACAATGTTAAATCTGAGATGTATGGCCCTACGTGTTATGGTCTAATATTGAAGCCCTAAAAAAATTGAGCTTCAAAATTATCATGAAGTGCCTCAAAAAAGTAAAAATCTTTGAGTGACCTGTTTTATCATACTCTTTTTCGCCGATAGACTGTAGTGTTATAAAAACCGTTAGGAAAACGAAAAACAAAATTTTGATTTCCAATCATAAATATTTTGTTAATCAGACAGGCGACCAGCTAGTAAAAGTGATGGGGTTCCTGACTGACCTAATGGTTTATAATTATGATTGCACCATGAGCTAAATTCAGGATTTTGTTTCAGAATCTGAGGCAATGTTACCGAGTCACTTTAAGAGTTAAGAATGCAATGTTATTCTTATTTCTTGTGTGCATTAGGCGATGGGAGCCATGAATAAACAGATGGATCCACAGAAGATGATGAAGACGATGCAACAATTTGAGGTGGAGTCAGCTAAGATGGAGATGAAAGAAGAGATGAGTGAGTACTTACCGAGCCGACAGGACACACAATTAAAATCACCAGGGGGGTTCAAATCACAAAGATCCTAAGTTGGACTTAACAATTATGGAAAGCCGTTGGTATCTTTGAAAATATTTGTTTAATGTTATTTTAAAAGGCATGAAATGTTGATTCAAATCATTCATATTTTCTATTATCAAGGAAATTTCTTGTTCTTGATGTGGAATTTATAAAAAGTCTAAAATACTAGAATTTTCACTTTTAAATATGTTTGATTACAAATGGCTCTATATAATGTTTAAGTCCAACTTGAGAGTTAAGTTCGACTTAGGATCTTTGTGAAACACCCCCCTGATTAGTAACATGAATTTACCAAGCGCACACAAGCATTTAAGATCGATTAAGATGAAATGTGTTGGATTTTTGTTTCCAAAGTAATGGATATCATATGTGAATGCCTCCTGGTTAATTTCACAAATCTCAAACACAAAAAAGGGGGAATCCACTGGTCTAATAGATACACTCTTGGAAATTTGTGACTTAACTGAGTGCGGTGGATATCTCCAATGCATGAGCTGCAAGACTTGCATGATTTGTTTTATAAAACGGGTCTGCAATATGAATATAAAGTTGAGAAATAAGCTACTAAACTGATCAAAAGCCAAGGGTTGCAGAATCATGGAGGTCGCTAGTTGCTTTATTGCATTAAATTTTATAAGGACAGTCAAACGGTATGATGCGCATCTCATTGTATATCATTATCATTGCCATATGAACCTACATGCATTTAATCGCATTTTAACTGCAACAGAGACCCACATATGCACATCTTAGCTGTGCATTATCACTTTCAGCCATGCGTTAGCACTTTTTAATGGGAATTTTTTGTTTGCATGGTAGGCGTGGAATGAAAGAATGATGCACGATCACATGGTGTCATCTGACCAATCAGATTGCCTACATTCTTGATTCTGTTTCATAGTAGTCATTAATAGTGATGAACTGTGACTAATTGGGATGAATTTTGATAATTTGTCATTAATACCGGTATTACTTTTGTTTTCATCTCATGTTTCTAGTGGATGATGTATTGGATGATGTACTAGGAGGTTCAGATGAAGAGGAAGAACAAGACGCCATCATCAACCAAGTCTTGGATGAGATCGGTATCGAGGTTGCAGGGAAGGTAGGTCTGGATGGGTGTGACTGTTTTAGAGCCAGAAGGGCGTTTAACCATACCACCTTACACAGAGTTAATGCCCTTCTGGTTCCAAACACACAATATTTTGAGGTGCTCACACATAATGATGCCCCCACAGGATCATTTGTTCCAAGCTTTATTTCATCAAAAATGAATGTCAAAGGTCAGAGTTGACAGGATGGGTTGACTGTCTTGGAGCCAGAAGGGTGTTTAACCATACCACCTTACACAGAGTTAATGCCCTTCTGGTTCCAAACACACAGTATTTCGAGGTGATCCCACATTATTCATGCTCCACAGGATAATTTGTTCCAGGCTCTTTTTCATCAAAAAGAAATGTCAAAGGTCAGAGTTTCAGTTGGTTATGGTTTAGACTCACTGTTTAGTATGAAGTTTGGAGTCTGGGTAAACATCACTCCCGCCAATGAGACCAATACCAGACCAACAATAGACCAAACAACCAAAATTGTATTACTCCAAATGGCCAAGAATCTGTTGGTTTGGAGTCTGCTTGGAGTCAATTTGGCAATGTGAGTGAGGTATTTGTATAGGATATTGATTATGTTGTCCAATCGTATTTTGTTAAGTGGTAAATTTATAGCTGATGCATTTGGGATAAAGACTTTTTTATGTGAAGATGTATCACCTGTAGGAAATCATTAGCTAAATTTGACTCCTTGGCATAAATAATTTAACGAACATTTCTTAGTTGAAGAGAATATTACAATGCAGTATTAAAGGGAATACTATTGGAATACTATATGATTAATTGATAGAAAGATAAATGTCAGCCATATTTGTAGTTAAATTGTTTTGAGGGAATGCATAGTACGTGAAAATATTGCTATAAAATACAATGTACAACAAACTGTAATTAGCATCCAGTAGGTTTCAGTTTTTCCACTCCTTCGTTCCTTATCTCTTTCTCTCATAGTTATACTCATTTATTCATCATCCTCTCTTCTATCTCTCTCATCCTTTCTCTCTCTCTCTTTCTCTCTCTCTCTCTCTCTCATCCTGTCTCACCATTCCTCTCTCATATTTCTCTTTGCTTTCTCATTCCTTCCCTCTTCTCTCCTCTACATCCCTCCCTTTCAACATTCCTCCTTTTCCACCGTACATCCGGTTACTCCTCTTTGACAGCACCTCCCGTATACCAACCTAGGGGGGCGTTTCACAAAACTTATCATCAGTGACAAATGACAATTTGTGTTATAAGCTACTGAAATCCTTGCTTCTGATCGGTTATCAGCAGATTTGTCACAGATTTTTGTTATTTGTCACTGAAAAAAGGGCTTTGTGAAACGCCCCCCCCCCCCCCCCTGCATGAAACTGTTCTATTGATATCATTCCTCTCTGTTTGATCTCTCTACCAGCTTGCCGATGCACCAGGTTACAAGGGCGCCCTCCCGTCCAGAGCGTCCGACTCACAAGCAAAGGACAAAGCTATAGAAGATCAACTCGCCAGGTTGATGCGGGAATAACGTAGTTTCATCTCTGCCATTGATATATATATTTATGTGAAGAGTTTTAATCCAAAAGGAGCTAAATCCATTTTTGTAACTTCAGAGAAAAAAGAAATTGTTTACCAGATTTTGTACAAGCGTCTATGGAAAAGGGATATTAGAAGGTGTATTTTTTCATAATTGCTCCCAAAATTAAGGTAAATACTTTTGTTGAAAGACTGGTACTTAAGTGAACAATGTTCTGATATCAATAACTCAATTTTCATGAAAAGTGGATTTAGCTCCTTTTGGGATTAAGCTCTTCATGTATTTGTATCTATTTTTATACCTGTTTTTATCAGTCATTGGCTTGTGTCCATTTGAGCTGGCCGTAAGAACTCATCAAAGACACTCAATAGCAGGATATGTGTTTAGTTCAGTGTGACTGTACCATATGCTGTTCAGTGTGACTGTACCGTATACTGCTTTAGTGTGATAGGATAGTGCATTATACAAAGTCATGTAAATGACATCAGGGCCCCGTCTCACTGAGTTGATATCATATCACTATGTACATGAGAGATAGGAGACTGCAAACGTGCGATTGATTGGAGGACCTACGATTGATTTGGATCAACCGTTACTCTTTATAAGACGGGGCTAGAGGCTCTGTTTCAGGAAATCATCATAAGTACAAATTAGCCGACATCCCATTAAAACGTGCATTGATTTTATTACACAAGTTTCAATAGGATGTCGCCCTCTTGTACTTATGATTGTTCAGTGCAACAAAGCCCAGAGTATCATTATAGCTGATATTTTGGCAGGTCCAAGTTCTTTTACAGCGTTTAATTGAATGCAATATAAGGATAACCTTTGAGAAACAGTAAACTATGGAAAAGGAATACCATGAACTTGCCTTTGTATGTTTGACCCATGCCTAGGCCAAAGATACCACTTATCTTCTGTCACATTGGCTGTTAAATGAGTCCATATGGGCCTTGCCTTTTGGTGTAGAGGTTTGTTCACTTTGACCCTCAAGCAAGATCCTGGGTTCAAATCCTGGCTGATGCTTATGCCCTGGTACAAAGCATTTTCTATACAGGGCCCCGTCTTACAAAGAGTTGATATTAATCGCAACTTATTTGTGATTGTAATCAATCGCAACTATGTACATAAGAGATAGGAGACTGCAAACTTGCGATTGATTGGAGGATTTGGATCGAACGCAACTCTTTGTAAAACAGGACCCAGGCGTCCTCTCAAACCAAGGCACTTGGCAAATGGATGCCGAGTTGGGACTATATGTACGTGTATGCCTTGGAAAATGGTCTTTTCTTCAACTTCTTATTTGCCGTCTGTTTGGAACCAGAAGAGATTAACTCATATACAGTTCTACTTTCAAGGAAACCTCACCCCAAGAAAAAAAAATTTGAGAGATTTTGATATATTCTTGCCTATCATTTTACAGAATTCCTCACCAAAGTGTATTGAGGTATAAACTTAGCATAATGTCAAGTTTCTCAGCACGACATGGGCATCTCTAATTTGTTGATAACATGAAGTGCTCTTCGTCGTCAATCAAGTAAATGTATTCAAATTTATGGATGCAAATATTTTATTCACATGCTACTGTCTCATGTACTATAATTGTCAAAATGCAAATTGTATAAATACATTGTTGCCCTTCTGGGGTGAAGGTTTCATATAACTGAAATAGATTGTCAACTGCTATATTTTAGTATTTTTAAATAGATGAGATACGATTGTTCCTCTGTAATATATTTTTCATAAAATATTACTTTTGTATGATTTTCCCACAGCGAAAAGTTAAGGTTTCGTTATTAAATGAAAAAGTTTTGCCAAATAATGCTTGATGCATGATACATCGTCACATTATCAAGTACATGGCTGCACCCATGTCATGGTCAAAGACATTGCATCATGCCAAGAATATCTTCATTTATATAACTATTTCTCGTACATTTTCGTAAGGAATATTGTACCGGTACATGAATAGGGAGGAATAAAACTTGTCTTTCAGCATACATACACTTTTTTGTTGTTGGGGTGAGGTTTCCTTTAACACAGAGTCAGCACACTTTTGGCTCTAAACAGATCTTCTATGCATGTGCATCCAAGAGACATGTAGCCTTCCGTGTTCTTTTGTCAGGCATGCAGCATATTTTTAAATTACATCTCATTTCATGTATTAATTTACACATTCAAAGATTAAAACAAGAAAATACAATATAATATATAAAAATACATGATATACAAATTACAGAGAAACAAACAATATACATCAAAAACATTCAACAATTAAACAATACAAAACAAACGACAAGGAGAAGGTAAGAACTACCTGTACACTCAGATATTTGAATGGGGGGGGGGGGGGGATCACTCAAAGCCAAATAAAGGCTTATGTGGGGCAATCCCTGTGTAAAATAATATTGGGAAAATCATGAAGGAGAGAGAAAGAGAAATAATTATAGAAAGAAAGTTTACATGCATGACCTTGGTTTTTAAGTGCTATTGCACAGCAGATAAGATATATATTTCTTTTTGACAATGTTGGACACAAGAACGGTATACACTTAGTGTAATTGCGAGCTGTTTGTCGATAATCTTTTTGACTTCTCTGATAAATGACCTTTTGCCTACAGAACGCCAAATATATACCTGTGTAGTTTTTTGTTTGAAGATGTTGTCGACATCAATTTTACCTCAGTCAGGCTTTTCCAGAGACAAAAATGATTTGAAATGAAAGACACAATCTTTCCAGTTGTTATTCTTTCCATTTCTGCTCTTCTTTTATTTCCTCATATTTATTATGATGATTATATTTATATGTGTACCTGCTCTCTTCGTATATCTGTCTGGTTGCATTCTGTCATACTTTATTAAGAACGGGAAATGCGCACAGATTGAAAATAAATTAATCTTTTTGTTTCATTTTGCTGTGAGCAGAAATCTGGCTTGCCTTTGTGCACAACTACACAACATAAATTTGTGTCTATTTCCCCCACTTAATTTCAATTTGTGTCAAGATATGTCAGATATCTTTTGTTTCTTTTTAATGAAAGCCGGCAAAGCTCTTTTATGAATCTTATGAGTAAATATATTGTCAAGTAATGTGAAAACTGTAATTGTTGTAACACTTGTAAATCTATATCTCCAAGAGTATTTTGTATCTATGAAATGTAAATAAATGCCATTACAGAGGTAATTGTACTGTATTTGTATTCATTGCTAACCTTTTCTTTGTCAATCTAGAACAAAAACTGTTACGACATACATGTACAAGTACATGTAGTTAAAAGATTCCCCTCATAAAATTTGTACAAATACAAATTTTGTATACGGGTTCATACAAAACCTTTTTCAATGAACTAATTTTCAAGCAATGAATTATTTATTTATTGTGTTTTGCTATTAGCAATTTATTTAAATGTTTAAAATTAATGTGCTATATGCATAGGTAAGGAATCCAGGGGCATGTGCCCCCCCCCCCCCCTCATCAACTTCTTTCTGAATATAGTAGGCTTTGACACATCAATTCAATTTAATTAACTTTATTTAGATTCAATCTTTGTTTAAAACAGTTGTAAAAATAAATCAATTAAAAACATGCAATTTCATATGTTGATACATTGGAATGACATAAGCGTTATATAAATATATATACATAATTACAGAACTAAATTGGGCACAGTTGTAAAAAGAAAAAAGGAAAGAGTTTTGTCAAGACGAAAATAAGATTTGGTAAAGATAAATGGCGGGAAGCAAATATCAAGTAAAGGATATCAAACATAATAAGTAAAGCAATTGCATTTTGTAATGTGATTATGATGATGATGGTGGTGGTGGTGGTGATGATAGGGGCGATCATGATGATGAGGATCCGAGGGTGGTTGTGATGATGAAGAAGATTGTAGACAGATGATGATGTGTGAAAATGCGTTTTTACAGACGTTATGGCCGTGATAATAAGATGAGAATGGTGATGAAAGCTTCACAGATCGTGCTCTTCATGATGATGGTAGTCTCTTTTTTTAATTTTTTTTTAAAAAGCTTTTTTGCCTTCATTCAGATCTTCATAATTATACAAAATGATGAATAGGAACACAATTGTTCTTACAGTATAAACATACATGTAGTACATTGTCTCATACATTATAAACACAGACATATTAAAAAAATATTTTCCATAAGTATCCAAACTAATATAGTACACATTCAATCAAGTGTACAGAATGTGCTCCAATTCCTTTAACAAAGGAAAAGGTGACGGTAATACTTCATATTAAAATTTTTGGATACAACATTATAAATAGGAACAATTTTTACAACATAATATGCAAATTAATTAGTTCAATATAAATTAAGCAATCTGAACAAAGATTTTCTTATATAAACAAAAAGTATAAGTTGAAGGTGCTGCTTCATAGCCCATGATAACAAAATTTGTTATATTTACATATAATGATATGGTGCATTTTTCATTATAACTATATGAGGGTCTTGTATCAGTGGAGGTCTGTAACTATACCATTATTTATAAAAAAAATATATATATAAAATATAAAAAACAAGCAAACACGATAGCAGATAAGTGTCCGGATCGATGAGAAAGTGAGGGAGTGAACAGGAATTACAATATATATACAATCAGTTCCCCTGCTTTAAAGGTACTATGTCCCTTTTGCAGCCAACCTCAAATGCTGTAGAACTTTGCAGGAATTATGAATATGTCATGTATGTCCTATCTGTGAAATTTAAACGTTAGCAGTGTCCTCATATTCAAATTTTGCAAGGAAACCCGTTTACTTGCTAGACTTCACTGTCAGACACTATTGAGTGACTGACTGGCTTTTTTTCTTCTTTGGTAATAACATACATGAAAAGAGTTGTAAAGGGTACATGAGCATTTGTCTACATCAATAACCCACTTCTTGTGATGGCCAAGATTAAACTGATTGAATCTTTGCGCAGTATAAAACGTATGACCATCCGGTACAATTGTCTGAAAATAAAGACTATTAATTTTGGGCTCTATAGCCCTAAAGTCGATTTGACAACTAATAGTTGTTATTTTCCCACTTGAAGACATTTTCAAGCCCCACCTTTTTTAGGGAAGTTCTAAATTAGTATTATCTTTCAAATGCAGTTGGAATTTAACTTTTTCATATTTTGGCCTGCAAATGGGACATAGTACCTTTAAGGGGTAAAATTTTCCCATTTTTGATAATGTATTGGCAGTTTGTCCTTTAATTTTGCTTTTTCATGTTCAACTTTTTTTGAGTTCTCTACAGCCTTACATATTTCTTTACTAGTTGGGAACTTTCCATTTTTACGATTACGGTAAATCATATATTTGACCAAAATCAATACATATTATCTTTCTCCATGAAATCCAATTGTCTCTAGCGCCCCCTTGCGGCAAGTGGTAACCATTCAAAGTCAATCATTACCAATGTCATTTTCAAAATGTACGGTATCATTCTCAGCTTCTCTATATCATCATCACCACCATTTAAGTCATTTCAATTTCATCATCCTCACCTTTCTCATCTTTCTCTCTCATTGTTATCATGCTTCATCTTCGTTCAATAAATATTCCTCAACACCATAATAATAATAGTAATAATAATATTCTAGATGTAAATAGCGCCTAATAAATCTATGATGTCTCTAAGCGAATTACAGATAAAATGTGGATTATAACCCCTGTCATTCGATTCAGGTTTCCCCCTTGTACAATGTATGCACTTTCTTTACTTCCTGGGGCTGGGGAGTGTTCCAGCCAGGCGCCTTTTTTTTTTTTTACAGACGCTCACAATGCTAAACACACGATAATAACTTTTTCATCCTATCGGGTACGGCCATCTAACACCTGGGTGGGGAGGAGCAATGGATATAAAATGCCCTTTTAAATGACATGATAGGTGCCGTGCCGGGGATTGAACCCGTAGCATCTCCAGTCAAGTGTTTAGACCACTCGACTACGACACCTCACTCCTCACAGGCTAGTTTGGCTTTATGTTTATTGCTACATTTCGGTATATTTACAACATTTTAATTCAGCTTGATATATTCTGTTTCTATGAAGTTATTCTTAGTGAAATATTTCTCTAGATTATTTTTGTTTACTTCATGGCATATAAATATGATCCTTCATGTTGCACACACTAACAAAATCCTTATGTTCGCCTAGTTAAATAGGGGATCCATTGCGTAAAAGTATCATCATTATTTTTCTGGAAAATAAGGGGTCCTTTTCAGTGGCGTACCTGGGGTACTCCGTCAGGGGGGGGGGGCAAGCGACCGAAACAAACAAAAAAGGCGATGCTAATTTTCACTTCTGGCGAGCGAGCGAGCAAAAAAAATCTTTAAGTAACGTTTGGTATATAAACTGGTATTGTTGCAAGTTGGGGTGGGAACATTCACTTGTTAGCGACGTTAATTTCATTTTTTTGCAAACAAGCGTAGCGAGCAAGAAAAAAAATCACTTCTTTTTTAATAATTGCCACTTAAACTTGGTTCAATTGTCCCATGCAGGGCGCGGGAACAATATTTTGTTTAGGGTGATTTTATACCCATCTTAGCTAGCGAGCGAAAATACATCTCTCTCGATGAATTGCTATATAAAATTTGTTTCATTGTTGCAGGTCGGGGGCGGGCACAATCGTGTTTAAGGCAATGTCAATCCCGTTTTGGCGGGCAGGCAACCTCCTACATTTATCTTTTTAATGATATTGTAGCAGGTTAGTGGTGGGCACATAATTCCACGAGCTAGCGAGCGAAAAAAATCACTTCTCTTTTATAGGGAAAATATGGTACATAAAACTTGGGTTCATTTTTCCATGTCAGGGACGTGATTATTAAAAGCGGTGTTATTTCTATTTTGGCGAGCGAGCGTAGCGAGCGAGCAAAAAAAATCACTTCTCTTTTATAAAGAAAATATGGTACATAAAACTTGCGTTCATTGTTCCATGTCAGGGACGTGATTATTAAAAGCGGTGTTATTTCTATTTTGGCGAGCGAGCGTAGCGAGCGAGCAAAATTTTTGTGATGATAATTGGTTCACAAATTTCCAGGGGCAGTGACGTAATGAGAAAAAAACGTTCGGAAGGGGGGGGGGGGCAGACGAAAAATCTGCATCACCACCAGTCTTACACTTTACATGCAGGTCCCGCGGAACGTTTTTCAAAGTGGAGTATTAACGATCAGGTAGAGCTTATATTGGCGTGGGGTCCAGGGCGTGAGCCTCGGCAGGGGTTCAACTGGCTGAGCCCCCGGAAGCTCTGGGGTTTTAGGTATTTAAGTACGGTGAGATGAGCATCCAGGGACCCTCTTTAAGACCATTGACGTGTTCCAGGGGGGGAGCCCCCAGAAGCTCAGAGGTTTCAATATCTAACTACGGTCAGATGAGCATCCAGGGGCCGCCGTAAGGGCCCTTGGTGGGGTCCAGGGAGCAAAGCCCCCGGAAGCTCAGGGGTTTTAGGTATTTAATTACGGTCAGATGAGCATCTAGGGGCCCGCCTTAGGGCCCTTGGTGGGCTCCAGGGGGCAGAGCCCCCGGAAGCTCAGGGTTTTGGGTAATTTATTACGGTCAGATGAGCATCCAGGGGTCCGCCATAGGGCCCTTGGTGGGGTCCAGGGGGCAGAGCCCCCGGAAGCTCAGGGGTTTTAGGGACTAATTACGGTCAGATGAGTATCCAGGGGACTGCCTTAGGGCCCTTGGTGGGGCTCGGGGGCGGAACCCCCGTAAGCTCTGGGGTTTTAGGCATTTAATTACACTCAGATGAGCATTTTTGTATACCTTATTTGCAACATTGGCAGGTCACTTTTTTTTCTCCCTAACATACTTTTTCAAAAAGTGAGGGGGCGGCCCGAGCCCAGCCACTTTGCAGACCATGACATAAAGGCTTCTAAATAAGCGTATTTTTCGCCCGACTGTAATTTGGGAATTTCTTATTTTCCAACAAACGCATAAAAAGGTATGACTTACAAAAAAATGGAGAAAAAATACCGGTAAATCATGTCATAACAGCAACATTTGTAAATCACTGGTATCGAATAAGAAATACACCCCCCCCCCATCAGTACGCCAGCGTTCAGGGGCTCATGTCTTCTCACCCCTATAACAAAAAACATACACGCTTTCCCATTCTCGCACAATATGTCCACGATATGCGCGTATCGCTATTATAAAGACCTCCATTGATAAATACCGTATAGGTGGCATGCGCAATGTTTATGAAATTTAATTCCTGTGAACTTTCCATTTCTTTGAATGGAATTGTATATGTGATTGAATTCAGGTTTTTATTATTGTTATGTTCTTTTGTTTTTGTTTTTTTGGAGGGGGGGGGGCGTTTTTTTTTTTTTTTTTTTTTTTTTTTTTTTTTTTGGGGGGGGGGGGGGGGCAAAAATGCGTTTCCCCCCCCCCCCACTTTTTTGATTGGGGGGGGGGGGACTGCCCCCCCCCCCACTTCCGGCGCCTATGATGTCTAAGGTGATGTTACTTCCGTTTTGGCGAGCACGAGCACACCAAAACTTCTTTGAATAACGTTTGGTACATAATTATTAACTGGTTGTTGCAGGTTGGGGCGGGCACGTTAGCGGTGTCAATTCCATTTTGGCGAGCGAGCATAGCGAGCAAGCAAGCAAAAAAAATTCTCTTTTAATAGAAATTAATAAATAAACTTGTTTTTATTGGTGCAGGTCAGGATGGACGCAATCGCGTTTAACGCGATTCAATTCCTTTTTGGCGAGAGAGCGAAAAAACTCTTCCATTTGTAATGATATTGTTGCAGGTCAAGGGTGGGCACAATTGTTTCCAAAGCAATGTCTATTCATTTTATTCGCGAGCGAGAAAAATGAATTAGTCTCTTTTAGTAACATTTGGTACATACATTGTGTGTTATTGTTGCCATGGTTGCAGGTCGGGGCCCGTCGGGGCAGGCACAATTGTATTCTAGGCAATGCTAATCCTTTTCTTTTTTCAGGGGGACGAGCAAGTGAAAACATTTAATACAAAATAGGCTAGCAAGCAGTTCGCGCCAGCGAAGAGTTTCGAATTTGTTATATCACTTATATTTTCCTATTTTCATTTGTCTTAATTTTTCAGGGCCGTATGCGGAATATTTTTCTGGTGGGGGAGGGGGAAAGATGCGTTAATTTTTTTTCAAAGAATCTCAAAAGCAAAAGGAGTGAAGGGAGTTCGAGCGACCGAACTGGTCATGATACTTTTGCATTTTCAAAAGTAGAATTGAAGGATTTGGTATAGGCCTACACTACATTTTCAGGAAAAAAACTGTACGTTTTCAAAATATCTGGGGTCAACTGCCCCCCCCCCCCCCCTGGTGCGTACGGTCTTTTTTTTTTAATTTCCCCATTTTTTTTCCTTTCCTTTTCTTTTCCCTTTTCCTTTTTTTTTCTCTTCTTCTTCCTTTTTTCTTTCCTTTTCCTTTTTTTCCTTTTTTTCTCTTTCTTTCCTTTTTTTCTTCCCTTTTCCTTTTTTCTTTTTCTTTTCTTTCTTTTCTTTTCTTTCCCTTTTTTCTTTTTTTCCCCTGGAGCCCGTCAGGGGGGCACTCTGCCCCCCCTGCCCCCCCATAGGTACGCCAGTGGTCCTTTTAACATCATGAATCAGTCATGTGTGACACATTTATTTTTATTTTTTTCAAAGAGGTAATACGTTCCCCGTGTTCTGTATGTGTTACCTGATTATTAGATTCAAGCATACAGTCAATAGTCTTCTATCATCTGCACCCCTGGTAAATGGATTTTTTTTTTGTCAACGATAATTAAAGCGTTCGTCAAGTCAAAAAGGTGCTTGATTCATTAATGGGCTCTTAATCTGAAAATTAGAAAACAAAGTAACGTTTAGCAAGGACAGCGGAGCTCTGACGCCATTTGCATTAGCCGTTTAATTAATAGCCAATTGACAGCCGAGAATTTCAGTCCTGATAAAAGATTTTAGAAGCCTATACGATGGGAGTCGTGCGAAGCGTGTTATAGGATAACCACTCATGGAGATTACCATTAAAGTTACCATCAGTTTGGTATATAGGCTAAAGTGGCATTGTGGTTCATCAATTGGACTTTCAATAACGAGAATGTGAGTTTGAATCATTGTACGGGGCTTACGTCATTTGATTACAGACCCCCCCCCCCCCCCCCCTCCACTGCCCTTACACTGATATGATTCATCCTGTATTATGCACCGTTTGTTTTGTTTTTGTTCTTTTTTGTTTTTTTACGTGCTAGTTCAATGGTAACGGTAACCTAAACCTGAATCTAAATCTAAATCTAACCCTAATCCAAACCATAGGCTACACCTATTACTTTAACCTAACCTAACCCTCAAAACCTAATCCTGAAACCCAACCCTAACCCTCTAAACCTAACTCGAACCCTAGTCCTAATCATGCATAAGCCTAACTCTATATGCCTAATCCTAAAACTACCAAAATGATTGCTGGTCATTAGACCTCATGGTGCTTTGAATCAATGCTAGGTAGGACAGAATGGGTGACATTTGACATAGCATTTCGATTTTTCATTAGGATGATTATGGTCCACTTGGAAGAGTTGTGTATCCAGCGTAAGGATTTAATTGGGGTGTAAATCCAACCCTCCCTCTGCAGATCCAGACAAACAAAAAGTTATGAATATTTTTCTTTTTTCAGGAGCAGAATAAGGTTATGGCACTATTGGTTTGATAATGATGGGATATCATTGTTCTCAGTGTACTAATACTTAGTCCAGTATTTCCCTTTTGTAATGCAGTTCATCGCCATCCCTCTTGGGTCATCCATGAAAAGGGTAGGTGGTCAAGGATTGTCAACGCCCGAAATGCGGACATTGGTGAAGATCGGGTCGATGACTTCACAAACTATCGATATTACGTGTCGTTTCACAAGTTTCTCTCTTCTTGGTTATGAAGTAGTCAGTACATGGGCTGGTTGGTTGTATGAATTTGGAACGACACTTTTCAATACAAGTATTTCAGAATAGAAAGGGGACGAAAAATGGAGATGAAGACTGAGTAGAATATGCAAAATAAAAAGGAGAATACAGATAAGAAGCAGAATAAGAATAAAGAGAATAAAATAAAGAAGAAGTAGAGGTATAGGGGGTAAGAAGAGGATGGGAGGAAAGGATAAGATAAGAAGAAGAGGAGGAGGAAGAAGAAGAAGAAAAGAAGAAGAAGAAGAAGAAGAAGGAGAAGAAGAAGAAGTAGAAGAAGAAGAAGAAGAAGAAGAAGAAGAAGAAGAAGAAGAAGAAGAAGAAGAAGTAGAAGTAGAAGAAGAAGAAGAAGTAGAAGTAGAAGAAGAAGAAGAAGAAGAAGTGTCGTGGTCGAGTGGTTTAAGACGCTTGACTGAGATGCGAAGGTCGAGGGTTCGAAGCCCGACACGGCACTAATATCCTTTGGCAAGATATTTACCTGCACGTGCTACTCTCCATCCAGGTGTTAAATGGGTACCGGTACGCTTGTAAAACGGCGACTGACTGGAATGCTCCCCAGGCAGTGGAAAATGTACACACATTGTGTGCGGGTAAGCCTGAATCTGATGACCGGGGTAATAATATATATGTAAAGCGCTTAGGCACATCATTGGATCGATATTTTGAGCGCTATATAAAAAACGGAATATAATATATAACAAGAAGAAGAAGAAGTGGAAGGAGCAGGAAGAAGAAGAAAAAGAAGGGGAAGGGGCAAGAAGAGGAGGGGAAGATAAAAACAGAAGAAGAATCGAAGTATCGAAGAAAGAGAAGAAATAGAATAAGAGAAAGATAAAGGAGAGGGGGAGGAGATGAAGTGAATGACTGAGTTTAATGCCCCTCTAAAATGTTGGGAGCTCCAAATTCGGCAAAGTTTCACTTAAATTGTATCATAATGTAAAAGAGGATATCATCTAAGACACACTTCTGCAAAGATTTCCACCACAAAAATGTGTTTGAAAGACAAATATTGATAAAAGAATACAATTTGGGTTTTCTTCTGTTCGCAGAAAACCTAAATTTTGTATTCTTTCATCAATATTCGACTTCAAACACATTTGTTTTGAACATCTTTGCAGAAATGTGGCTTAAATGGCACTCTCTTTCACATTATGATACAATTTAAGAGAAATTTTGCCATCATATTTTTTGGGGGCTCATAACATAAGTACAGCTCCAGTATATTGAACCAATTTACAACCGTTCCTTTCATTGGCCAGGTAATTGCCCTCCTTAAATTAAAGACCAAATAGTGCCATCAACCCATGTCATCGATTTATAAAAGTGTAATTCTAAGAGTAATCCCTTGAATTTATCAATGTTGTCTCATCGTGAAAATCGATTTTCCAAACAAGGAGCTCGAGCTTCTTCAACATCGAGCGTCTTTGAATTTGTATAAATTACTAAATTGATGGAGTATAAAGCCTTTTTTACGGTGGACTTGCAAGGTTTATAGAAGCGTTGCCCCCCCCCCCCCCACCCATCAATTTTGTTGTTGTTGTTGTTATTTTATAGCTTTCTATTTTAGACATTTATTTGAGGCGAGATAAATGGTTCTGAATATCAGCTTTTTTAAAGGTATAGGTAGACATTAGACATTTACCAATGATATGTTTGTCAGTTCAAAATATTCTGAAGGGGGCTGATGCTAATCTGAAACAAGGAACAATAATGTACCTTAATGATAACACACATCATATTTCAATATAACTATTGATATTTTATAGGACCTATATTTACGAGAACAGAATATTTATGCGTTTATCACTGAACTTCAATGCACAGGACTGCTTTAATCACGGGTATATTTCTGTGAATTTCTGGGTATATTTCTGGTCGGTGGCGTAGCTCTACTGGGGAACCCAGGAAATGTGCCCATCATAAAACAAAATGACAAAAGGGGGGGGGGTGAGCAAAGTGGTATAGCCGTGATAGGTAACGTGAAGCAATGTGATACGAACCACCCCCCCCCCACCACACCTCCCCGTTTATTCAAGTACCTTGTTCCTTCGCACATATACCCCTCGCCGCCCCCTCTTGCAACGCCCTTATCCCTCACCCCCACTCATATAGCTGGACCCACACTACCCCAATCTCAAAATCAAAGAACGTAGACAAATTAATTAAATTGTTTTAATTGTCCTACTTGTAGCTACTTGCTCCCTCTATATAGAAAACTTCCCCAATCGGTGCCTGTTGGTCCCCCATGATCCTCTTTTTCTTATGTTAAATGAGAGCTAAGTTAATGAGATAGCCACCTGTCACAGTGACCTCGCTGGCTCGCTGGGTGGTTTAATCCCTTCTAGCTGAAACTGAAACTGTATGTTGGCAGGATTTTTTTACTTCCGCCTACGAGGTGGGTTGGCAATAAATTGAAATCTTCCCCCATACCAAACATCGCCCTAATAAGCTTAAATGGCTTCTCTAGATCGATAGGAAACTGGTAGTTTAGTGGACAGCAGGTCACTATTACCATGTTTCTTTTGTCTCCTTTCTTGTACCCTTTTGTTGGAGTGTTCTTGTAACCCGCAAGGAGCTGGTTGTTCCCTATTGTTCTCCCTGATAAAGACCACAAGACAGTCTTTGTATCGATTTTATTAACGGTTCGCACGTTCTTCCTCTCTTTCGTCTGAGGTCTCTGCCCTACTACAAAGTTTTGGTATGGGGTCATGAGTCAAATGAACAAATTGGAAGCATATGCGATTTTTGCAATATTCAATGATCGTTGTCGCGGTTGAAATCGAGTCTAAAGTGATGAAATTGTAAATAATAAACTCTTTATGTTGTATAACTCCCTTTCAAGGTCAAGATACTCGTTTAGCTATAAAACGATGTTTCTTGGCTAAAATCGACCGATTGGCTGTTCCCGTTTGGAAATTATTTATCACAACCAGTTCTGAGATTTCCATGGTCGCAGCTACCATTGTATGGCCGAAGGCGCTATTTGAAAATATTATTATTATCGAAATTTACCGGGAGCGCCGGTAATTTTGATATTTAGTCTTTCTCGAAAGCAGAAGTGTTTTAGGGGCTAAATTTTCTAGTCCTTTTTATACATCCACAGGGGCATTAAAATATTTCAAAACTGTAAAGAATCACTTTTCAGCCAATTTTCAAAATTTCACAAAACTTTGTATTTAATACCTTTAAGTACTTTTGAATCATTACTAAAATCGCATCTTTTCATTGAACTTTATGTTGTAGATACGATTTATAAGCTAATCAGTGAAACCAAAGACTTTTAAATTGAAGGCCCCTGGGCAAAGGAACAAATTCGCTCCCACACTCACACGCACACGCAAATTAATAAAGGAAAACCCGTTTCACCGGAAACATCAGGACGCCACCTACATATCATATTTCATGTCGATTAAAAGTTATCACGAGTGTAAGACATAATTATTCATACCATTACCAAGTTTTGTAATTGTTAAAGTTTGTGAAAAAAAAAATGATTTGTCCCTATTTATGTTTCTTGAGAATGTGACATATCAAAGCTTACATTTGGTATTTAAACACAAGCCCCAATTCAACCAGTCTATCTTTCATTCTTGAGTTACGAAAAACCCCAAAACATCAAATTTACAAGGGGCATGAATAATTTAGTTGTTAACTTGATGCATACATTGAGCAGGTGCGCCCTTTCTCCACCCCCTCAACAGTTCACCTGCTTGCCAATACAGAGCTATAAATCTAACGGATTAGCAATGGGATTAAGGAATCCGTTAAACCGTTATAAATACAGGTGATTATATTCGAGTTTGGCGCCTGAAAGAGCCTTGATTGTATAGTGTCTTATGGAGCCGTCCTATGGGGGTTGTGCCTATATTAGGGTTACATAAGCCATAACAAACGAATAGGAAATTGATTCGGGGCTGTCTGGTGCCTAATGCGTTAAGTGTATCGTGACGTCTTAAAGTATAATGATCCCCTGTTTATCGATTTCTAGATAACATCACTGCATGTAGGATGCCTGTTTTCAATTTTGAAACAACTTATTGACCTATTTGATATATTTTTTAACAGTTTTACGGTGAAACACGAAAGCGTTTTGATTGGGTCTAAAATCCTTAAAAAAAAAAAAATTAATTGAAGAAAAACAATTATGTAGGTTAGTTTAAATGCAATACATGGAACAATGGATAAGTTGTTCTCTACGCAGTGTGGTGATAAAGTAGGTCTTATTACAGGACATGGAATCACAGTGTTACCACAACAATGACAAGGTGATGTGTAGAATTTGTTTTTCTAGTCGGTATTCTATCATTACAAATCTGTTCTGGCGCTCCCGAACAAAAGGGTGTGGTTTAGGGATGGATGGCCGCTCAGAGACGGTTATGACTGGCCTAACACTTACAAACCATTCGATGGATGAATAGTTGGACACTTTGGCCCGCACGCGTCTTATTTGTTTGTTTTATTTATTCACCATGCAGAAGCGGATCTAGAGGGGGGGTTGGGGGGGGGGGGGTTCCAACCCCCCCCCCCAAAAAAAAAGGAAAAAAAAGAAGAAAAAAAAAAAAAAAACGCACGCTGGAGAGAAACCCTTTCAAGTGCAAATATTGTGAGAAGATATTCAACTCATCTGGTAACTTAACAAAACACATGATAACTCTGGATATAACTGTGTATTTAACTGTGACTTGATTTAAAAAGACGTTATCATGCACTGCTTTTTATTGTCTCCATTGTGTTAATAGATGCCAGGAAAACATCACTTACGGGGTTCAAATAAACACCCCCAAAAAAATCGGCTCGCCGCTTCGCGGCTCGTGGACGATGCTCCGCATCGTCAATATTTTGGTCAACCCCCCCCCTTAGCAAAAAGCTAGATCCGCCCCTGTCATGTAAAATAATTGTTTACAGATAATAAAATTCAGTGGGTTTATTCCGAGATATAATATATAATTAGGAACAGTGCATACAAAAAAAAATGTTTGCCAAAGCGCAACGTCTCTAAGATAATATAGCTGATAAATATTAGGTTTAGATAAACATGGCTTAGAATAAGACATTCTGTCGTTACAAAAATAAATCAAAATATAAAATAAATGCTTAGATCAATATCATGCCACTTGTATTTGATTAACAATTAAAAAAAACAAGGGAATACTCATCATTACCTCTTCTTGACAAAAAAAATAGCACCATTGTAATGTAAGCATATTTGGAGAGAAATAATTCCTTCAGTTTCTTTTTAAATAACAAAAGGTTATTACAAGTTCGTTTTACAGGTGGCAAAGCGTTCCATATGTCAGGACCTACATAATTATCTAATTGATCTTTGGGCTAAGGCGCTCCATGGCGTAAACGAATGGAAATTAGAAGAATGTCTGGTTGGTAGTTATGAATGTCTCTATTTAGAGTAAAATCGTTACAAAATGATAAAAGCAGTTTTTTTATTGTTTTTTAATAAGTCGGTACATGAACACTGCAATTTACATAAAATGAATATCAGTAACTTTCAAAGTTCTCAATCTGAAAAATGATGGGTCAGTGTGATCAAAGTAACCAAAGTCTCATGGCTCTCCTTTGCAACCCCAAGATACCATCAGCATTTACTCTATTAATGGCCCATACGATGTTACAGTAATACATACGTGCATGAATGAACGAATTGTAAATAATTCACAAAATACTAAGTGGAACAAATTAAAGGCTTTAATTTATTGCATTTAAACCAGTTAGACAAGTTTGGCAATTCAGCATTTAGTGTTTGAACAAGATTATCTAAGTTTGAATGAGGGCAAAAAATAGTAGCGTCATCAGCATATAATATATTGTAGCAAGGAAGAGACATAACATAAGAGATATCATTAACAGAAATAAAAAAAAGAAGCGGGCCTAAAATAGAGCCACGTAACTGATGACATGGTCGATGTGGCATTATTAAATATTGTATATTGACTTGTACAATAAAGGTAACTATACGAAACCAATTAAAAGGTAGGGCCTACACCACGTATCCCGTAATAGTAAAGATTGTGTAAAATGTCATGATCGAGGGTATTATATTTTCGTACGGAAGGGAGCCCAGGTCAGCGTTTAAAGTTTTGAATGAAAACTTATTTGAAGAATAATAATTATTATAATTTTGTATTCGGCTGTAAGACTTTCATGAGCTTTGAAGCCAAACGGTTAAAATAGGAATAGGAAATTTTATCTGTCATAATTATAAGCCTCCATGGTGGATGTTTAGCAGAAAATCGAGTGTTATGTAATCGCTTTTGATTTATGAAAATGTATCTCGATATAATAACTTCATACTTTAAATTCATAAGAGGAAAACAAGATGTTTGTGATTTCCTACCTGTGTTCTAATCCAAACAATTCCGGCATCTTGAAATAGTCTTCAGGTAAAGAAAATTATTTCGTGAATATTCTTGTGGAGTTTTTAATTATTTTTCTAAAATTAATTTTGTTTGGTATCGTTGTATCAATACTATGTCTTCGAGATTATTACATGGCGGCGCTGCTTGCGTTTGGAAAATCCTAGATTTCGCATCTGCTTTGCATTTTTGTGGAGGCACTCGCGAACTACACACAAGCAAATTACACATAAACGAATTGTACGTACGACCAATGACTGTGTGTGTGTGTATCGTAAATCCCCATTCATTCATTCCCGCATCTCGAGAGCGAAGCGGACTCCTTCTCCCTATCCGTCTTACTACGCTACGCGACGCCGCGCAGTACATCATTGCACCTGTTTAGCGAATTGCAGTATGGTGTGGGATTGTTGATTTTGTGCTGTATACATCGAAGAGGAGATGCTCCATTTGTGATATCACTGTTTAAGATTTTATTATTGTGAAAGCGTCCTGCCCATGGACTGAAGATACACAGGGAGGAAGATATTTAAGAATTCCAAGAGCGATTTGGCCATTTGAGAGCGAGAAATGGCTGAATTCGACGGGAATATAGTAACGGAATGGCTCCGATCGCTCGATATGATGGCCTACTCGCAGGCTTTCTTGGATAACGGGTATGATGAATTGGAAACATGCAAGCAAATTGGGCCAGACGATTTGGACGCGATTGGCGTTGTAAACATGGAGCAGAGGAGCGACTTGCTTATGGCAGTCGACAGGCTCCGAGAAGAAGGAGGAACGGCCGTTTATTTCACCCTTGTCGGGCCATCCTCCGACGATGATGATGACGGAGGAAATACCGTTGACGAGCTCTCGACGGGGAGGGTACCGAGCGTGGACTGGACCGGGAGCGATGCGGGGTCGGCCGACTCCAGGGCTCCGCTAGTGAATAGGGTCGGGCGGACGCCATCGATGGAATCGGCAGATGCAAATATGGGATTAGGATTAGGATTAGTAGGGTTACCACATGTGTACCGGGATGCACCCTGTTTACCGAATAGAGGATTATACCGGGAGAGGAGAACATCAGCAGATAGCAGAGTTTTGAGTAATACACCCGACATACTACGAAAGGTAAGTGGATCTACCATTCTCAATGTATTCACAGAGTCACAGATTTGTGTTTCACAAATAGCACTTGACTTGAGTCTTATTGTTTCCATTTCAACGACTATGACATGGATTTGCATATAATATATAGCTTCAGAATATGCAGGGTAAATACGAAATAACGACTTGTATCTCAAATCTCAAGAATGCAAGCAGCAACTCTGTATCCTTTACAATGATTCATCATGTTCACTAATGCAAAGACTACACTGTGTGTGTAGGAGTAACTCATGACTCACGATCTCTACTCACTTGTTATTCATGGTAAAGACTTTTTTAAGGTCAAATGATTAGATTACTTTAGTAATAGTACTAGGTTGGAATGTTATAACCACATAGAAATGGTTACTCTCAGTGATGTCAATGTCAAGATTTTGAAACATATTTTTTATCTACATGTATGTTTCGAATGAAAAAAATTGTGTGTATTTTATGGATGGCCTGCAGTTGAAAGATTTCCTCTTAATGATAGTACACTGTAAATGTACCCACTGACTGTGAGCTTATCTGTGTATTACTAGATGTTATAAATTTGAGGGGGGGGGGTAATTTAACCATTAAGACATTGACTGCTTAATTCTCAGTCATATAGTCATACATGTAGGCTTTATATGATCCATAGATCTGCTTCCCGTAGCATATTATTATTGTTATTATAAACATTGATGATAATTTTTTAAGGGGGGGGGGTGTCATGCACCTCCTAAAAAGTGTGTGGGTGGGGGAGGGGTGGTTCAACTGTCCCACTGCACCCATTAGGATAGAAAATACAAGTATCGCTTATGCAGGTTGCAAATAGGTTGTCGATCAGCTACAGGCAAGCTTTTGTTAAGAGAGAGAGAGAGAGAGGGAGAGAAGGGGGGTGATAGAGAGAGAGAGAGAGAGGGTGGAGGATGAGAAGAGAGAGAGGAGTGGGGGTGGGGGGGGGGCATAAAGTGTAATTATCAATTTAGTATACATGGTGTTTAGTATCCTGCTCATAGGAGACTTCAGTTTTGACCAATCTGGGTTAAACTAAAGGGGTTTCCCCCAAGATTTCCAGCAGCACCCTATTAAACTTGAAAGTGCAATACTTGGAAAAAAAGTCTGTCGGTGTCACTCCTTGTTATATTCTAATTGGACGTGTACTATATTTCAGAGATTAATTCAGGAGGCCATCATAAAAGATATTTGTTACCATGGTGATCTAGCTCAACATCATTAAGCTCATTCTTGTATTCCTTTCACTCGAGTGCCTCATCTTCTTAGTATTGTTTTGTAAGTAACGGTAATGGTGAAACGGAGATCGGGAGCTCACGATCGATGGTTAAAATGGCTAAAAAGGGAAAGGTTCCCTTCTAAAATATTATTGCATACTGTACATCTTTTTCTAAATGTTGTTTTGTGAAGCTTAACCAGCCTTCAATATCGGTTAATTTATGATAGTATGGATAATAAAAGATGTTTGGTATTGTAGATTATGATTATCATTATGAACTCTTTAGGAGCAGGAAGAATATGCAAATGCCTACCATATACATGTCAGTAACATTATTTTCAATGAAAGATTGATAATTGGATAGGCTACATCCTCTTTACATCTACTTGTACAGTGTATGTTTATATTTCAGACAAGCACTAAATTCGATCAGATTCATAACTTCCCTATTTTAATCAGACATTGCTCAAACTGTCACTAATGTCTTTTTTTCATTTTTCTGCTTTCATTAAAACCAACTTAAAATCAGGGTGGGCTTCCCCTCTAAAGTCCTGGGACCCGTTTCACAAAACTTATCATCAGTGACAAATGATAGTCTTTGTTATACATGTAAGTTACTGAAATCCTTGCTTCTGATTGGTTATCAGCAGATTTGTTACTGATTTTAGTCATTTGTCTTTGAAAAAAGGCTTTGTGACCCCCTCCCTGTTCCTTTCAACGCATTGTACTTCTACTAGAGGTCATGATGACGGTAGTTCATCTTGTAGTGCAATGACAGGAGACAGTGTTGATATTGTTACCTTTATCACCAAGCCATGCCGACCCAATCATTTTTAATTGCTATCTGCACCTGTTTGATCTTTTGCCTGCCTGCAATAAAGCTGTTAGGGCTATGCGATATCCCTGGCTTTAATGACCTTATTACAGTTCATACTTCTGCATCGATGTTGATTTTTTTCTTTGACATGGATGGAGATTGATTGAATTTGTTGACATTTATGCTGGTTTTATTATAATGTTTAGTGCTCTGCAACACTTTATGTAGGAGGTATTAGTTAGGAAATCAAGGTGTGAAAATGTACCTTACTAGTCCAGTAGTCCTACTTACTACCTTCTAATTTTTGTGGGTATGGTACTGTATGTTCATTTTCTCTAGTGACAGCAAAAAGATCTACAAAATGTATTGCATTATCTAAGCTTGTATTACTTGTTCTCTTTAAAATGCCCGACCATGTTTTGAGGCGAAATAAAATGCAACTTGCAATTAGTGTACAATTGCATAACATGCAGGGCAGGAACAAATAAACAGGGGCAGTATTAAAGCAATTTAGCTCAGGAAAGTTAGAAAAGTGCATGTAAAGAAACATAATTTGTGAGGAAATAAAAATATAGGAACCAAAAGAGTTCTTGTGAATGAGAAAATATTTTGTCCACTGCAGGGGTGCCAAAGCAGCCAAAGACACTGTATGTTTCCACAATCCCATGTCAGTTTGTGAATTCATATGTGCCCCTGGAAGGTGAGGATCCTTCAAACTACAAAGTCATTGTGACTGTTTAAAACTGAGTGCAAATTAAAATGCTCAAAAATCGCCTTTCGGACTTGTCATGGTCATGAAGGACATACCGGTACTGTAAGAGCAGCAAGATAGTCTGTGTAAACGACTGGCTGGATGCAAATTTTAGAGGTACACATGCAGTCTACATGTACGTACACAGACAAGCAAACATAAGAGAAACAAAGTAGTGGCACACAAGAGTGACCCCTTTACATATCTGTACCCACAAATTATTCTTAGGCCTGACTTTTTCGCAGCATTTTCATTTTGACACATTTTGCTGTCTTGTGTGTGAATGAGGCTCATGTTACACAAAATTTGTCTTGTTTCAAGAGCAAGAATTGATATTGCTTGGTTACCAATGTCATCAGCTGTCTGTGCATGTCAGCTAGACTGACAAGATGGAGCCCTGGAGCCTCAACAGTGACAGGCAACAAGGGAGAATCTCAGCATGCTCTGCTGGTCAGAGGTGGGTGGGGGTGGGGGGGGGGGGGGGTAGGGGAGAGAGCCCCCACAGGGAATATAGGGAGCTCCCTTTTTAATATCCACTCTGCCATACTGGTACACACAACCCCCCCCCCCCAAAAAAAAAAAAAAAAAAAAAAAAAAGGTCTATCTACAGTGTACTGTACATACATCCATCCTGGTATCTTCACTCAGCTCGGAGGTTGATTGCAACATCTCTGTTCTCTGCCATTCTAGTACACCCTTGCAATGTCATTCTACTCCAGGTCTTGACATTCTCCTCCCAGTTTGTTTAGACCCCAAAAGCAACTGAAACAAATTGACAACTATTGTTGGGTTTGTCAGAGGTGTTTGCTGCATATGTGCCCCCTTTTTGCAGAATCTCGAATCCACCCCTGTACTTTCCAGTATTTTCATGGTTAGGAGAGAAAAATTGGAGACTTAGAGTAAACTTTCAATAAAGGAATGACAAGTTGAAAATTAATGAATTCATAGAAAAGTGCTCTTATCTTTGTCCCTGGTAATGTTTCAAATATTTTTATTTTTATTTGACAAATCATTTGTGACAGTGTTTTCATTAGTGTTTTGTTTAAAATCTACTTGAAAAATAAAATATTTGCAGTCCTAGAATACTGCAGCCAGGAAAATGGTAGATTTAATTTAATTCTGAGGGCAACTTTTGAAGAAGTACAGTAGCCCTTTAACACCATTATTTGACTTGCTTGTCGTGTTCAATGATTTTATGCCTTAAAACATGCCAATAGAAACTATTCAAATTATATCAGATACTAATTTTTCATTTACATGTACTGGGATTTTCATTATAGTTTTGAATGCAAATTGCTCTCCACCCCTGTCAATATTTTTCATCAAGTTCCTGTTTCAGAGCCTACTCCTGCAAAATCTGTGCTATCCTCTAATTCTATTAAAATTCATTTGGACATTTTTGTACCAGTGATTCAACAATTAAGGAACCAATTGTGGATAGCATTGTAACACATTGCCCGTTTAGCGCTTAACTCATATGCTTTAAATGATTGATTGATTGATTGATTTTTATTCGACAAGCTTCCAACATACAACAATAATTGTTAACAGATCAAAAATAAGTCAGCTTGAACAGGATAACCCACGAAAGCTCGAGAGCTTATTTCCAGTGGGGTCCCTTACAGACATGTATAAAATTAATAAGTTAAAATAGTAATATTTACAGACAGATAAGAAAATTAAAAGAACTACTTATTAAAGATAATAATAATAATAACAACATTAAACTGATGATAGAAATGATATTAAGTACAAGAAGAAAAAGAAGAAGGAGAAGAAGACAAAGAGGAGAAGGAAGAAGAGGAAAATAATGATGAATTTGTAGAATTTCTATAACGTACAAAAACATAAGTATATATATACAACATGAAGAAGTATGAACCGACAGAAGAATAAATATTTCAATCATATAACATGTCATTCACTTCTCTTCTCTGACTGTCAAGTATTAGGTATTCCTTTAAATGGAGTTAACCCCCTTCTACATTAACTCTGAATAGACTATATAATGAAATATTGATTTTTTAATGAACCGACCGTCTTTTGATAACATTTATATAGAAGCTCTCAGATTCGGTTTCCTCATGTCATTATGAATACAACTTCTATAGACTTACTGTTGATTAATTAAAACCAGAATCTAAAAGAGGAAGCACAAAACTGTTATGGGCTTCCATAAAAGTACACATTTGAACAGTTTGATGAAATTTAATATTGAAGATAAACTTGCAGTAAATTCTTGTTACAAGAGGACACATGTGTATCATCCTTTTTGTAGTTGTGATTTGTTGTAAAAGTACCTTTGTTTAGGGGAGGGGGGGGGGGGGGGAGGGAGGGGTTGCACCTCTCTAGTCAGTCCAGTAGAATTTGCTGAGAGTTAAATTTGAGCGATGAATGATTTAGCTCTCAAAAGCTCAAAAAGTTGTCTGGTAAATTGTTAAAAGAGCTTTGGTAACAAAGTTACATGTATATGTATGTACTATAAATGAAATTCACATACCGGTATGAAAATCGCACATATACAACACCAAATTATAAAAAGAGCTCCTGCTAAAAGAGAAGTTATTTGTACACAGCACGGACAGAAATCTATGAATTCACTTCCATAACCCAACTACATGTTGTATGCAAATTGTGTTGACGGAGGATATTTTTAACAAAACAACACTGGGTGTAGACTATGGAACGATAATAAGATTTGACCAAACTAAACTCTAACGCTAATATTGGCTTATAGTTTAGTGGTCAGTTACATTACACTGTTTTCGCTATCCCTGTTGGCTTAGAACCACTAGATTGGACTATGGATTGCCTGAATGTGTACTTCTTTAGTCTTTACCTGGCTTGTACAGGTGCAATGTTTCTCTTTTGCTGTGTTGAATTTGCTTTCTTTGTCTTGAGGCCTAGAGTCATTTAAAAGGGGTTAGTTGTAAAGTTCATCATGTCTGAGAACAAAATATACAGGGTGTAGGGGCCTAGGGGCTGAGGGCAGCCATTTTAATGGACTGGTGAATTTGACTTTAATATGTGTATTTTTCGACTTAAAGTTGGTGTTTGAGTGGGGTTCTGCACAAAAGAGCACACAAAATATATACCTTTTATTTTGTACATATACTTACATGTATATATTCACAATCACATAGGAAACATAGAATTTTGTTTCAAACACTAATGTAGGTCACACATAATTGTATTTGCCAAGATTTCCTATGGATCCTGTCCAAATTTACAAACATTCCTGCCGAGCAAGATATAGTTTTCAATTCCCCAAAGTATGAATTATTGAAGACTTTATCAATATACTCCAAAAACCACAGACTCCCACTACAAGTGTACTTTAATGGTGCTACATGCACATATCCTTAACCTTTCCAAGTAGATGTGAAGAAAACAATCTGTCCTAAGTGGTTATATAAATGCAGGAAGCAACAATTAAATGAGTAATGACATTTAATTAGAAAGTTTTAAACAAATACACAGTGGCAGTTTTAGGCTGATGGGTAACTACTTTTAAAGGTAATCATGATAGGGTACACATGCACGTTTGATTTCCCCTTCCCAGCAGTATAGTTAATGATTAATATTCAGGAATTCTTTAAAAGATATATTTTAGAGACAATTTATTGTAAACTCCTTGACTTCTGCTACTATTTCTTCTAAATATTGTATTTGAACCTGTTTGTATAACCTGATTGTTTCTATGCTCAGAAATTAAGTGATGTGTAAATGCAATGGGGAACGTACATGTTGTGGTACAGTACAATAAGCCTTAATTAAAAAGTACATAGGTTAGAGGCAGGTTGATCAATGTTGTGAATGTCAGTACAGGTAATGTACATGCACTCCATTTTCAGAAATTTACAAATACACATGTACAGTATGTTATTGCAATTAGAAAAGTGGATTAGCTGATACACTGTATGGATACTACCGTATACATTTTGATAACCATATGGCTCGCAGCAGACAAAATTGTGGGAGTCCATTTAACATTTGTCCCTTTGCTTTATTATTATATATAGCGTGAGGGCTAATTATGAAATAACGTGGGTTTCAGTTACATGTAGGTTACAAATGTAGGTCACTTAGGTGTAGGGTAGTGTTTGTAATGTTGGTTCCAGAGTTTCAGTTGTAGATTGACTAGAGTTATAATTTAAATGCATATCAACCTCGAGTGGAACATACATTTACATTATATTCATAATCTGATCTGGAAATTACATGTACACGTGGGTTCATGATGAAGAAGATGAATTCTAACCTTTTCCAAATAATCTGACATTTATGGCAATTACTGAATGACATTTCCAAAAGGTATTGAGATAAGTGCTTGTTTTGGGCCAAGACTGGCTGTATCTTTTGAGGTGTCTTCCTCAAATATATGATTGGCCTATTTCTTTGGCAGAGGTTAGGGCATTTTGTCAAATATTTGCAACCAAGTCCTAGGCACTTGAGTCTTCACTCTAAATAAACCAAGCTCTGTTAGCATTCTGGATTCCCTCTCTCTTTTTCTTTCTCTCTCATTCTTTCTTTATTTCTTACTTACTCTCTCTCTTCTTTCTATCTTACTTACTCTCACTTTTTCTTCATCCTCTCTCCTTTTCTCTCCTGTCTCTCTCTCTCTCTCTCTCTCTTTCTATTCCCCCACCCCCTCCTTACTCTCTCTCTCATTCTCACTCATTCTTACTCTCTCATTCTCTCTCTAATTCTCACTCCGTCTCCCTCTCCTTCCCTTTCCTTCCTTTCTTCTTTCTTACTATCTCCTTTTCTTCCCACTCTCTCTTTATTTCGTCCTGCATTTCTATCTATCATTCTCACTCTCTCATTTTCTCTCTCTCATTCTCTCTCTCTCTCTCATTCTCACTCTCTCATTCCCTCACTCTTTCTCTCATTCTCTATACAGTACATTCATTCCAGAATGGCTCTAAGGTTTTACGGTGCATGAAATCTTGAAATATAACATTTGTACATCTTCATGTATAAAGTTAACTGCTTGAGGGAGGGAGCGAGAGAGGGATAGGGCGGAGACATTGGCGGGGGGGGGGGGGGGAGGAGAGGGACAGAGGGGTACATGTAGTATGGAGAGACCCAAGTTAGAAGAAAGAAAAAAAAGAAGAATGACAGAGAGAGAGACAGAGAGAATGATGAGTGATACACATATTATACAGGCTATATTTAAATGAGAAAAAGAGAGGAAAAGAAGAATTATTCTTTGAAGAAATGTCTGATAATCCAGGGCACCAAACATCCACATCAAAAGGGAATTAATTTCCTTCAACAATCTGCCATTCCATATAGAGAGTACAGAAGCAATGGAATATAATTGCACAAATTTTGGTCTATGCTGTTTATTTACGTGTTTAAAACTAAAGCATGGAACTTTGTGTAGAAAGCAGTTGTGTTTAATATAGAGGTACATGTACGGTGTACTCTCATACATGTAATTACTCTGCAGAAATGGACAGTCTTTCAAGTTTCTACATGTACCCAATCTACATGTACATGTACATTGAATAGATGTAAATGAATCACTTGTACAAGGAGTACCCTACCCTACGTCTATTCAGTATCCCAAGTCCCTGGTCTATTATGGTGTTTTGAGTGACTCATGCATACTGCCAACACTCCAGAGACCACAGGGCCCCCTGAGCTGGAGACTGACAGTAAATGACGACCTGCTCTGACCCCCGCGACCTTGAATAACCTCCCTATTGTGAGGTGCAGAAGGACCTTGGCACTTTGGCAGTTGGTCATGCACATGTAGCAAAGGGTGATGCTGAGGGGATGACAATTGCATTTGGTTACTTATCTTGAGTGGGATAAAATGTAATTGTGGCAGATTCTGTGAAAAAGATACATGTATACAGTATTGCTTGAAATAGAGTAGACACTCTCACTCATACTGTGTCACGCGTGACTGCATGTATTATCCCATATACTTTGGTGTGACTTGTTAAAATGTGTTTTCTTTATTTCAAGCAATAGGCAGAACTAAAGATTATCTATTACAAATTTAATCACTTGTCATGTCGATTATGTTCACATACATGTACATCAAATCAAAATTGCAAATATATCTTTGTTTCCCCTTCTGAATAATGATAATGACGTAAGAAAATTCCAGCAATATTCTGAAGAATTTCTATGTCAAAGAATATGACATATTGTGTATGTAAACTTGTTTTGATTCTTTGGACGTTTGTAAAATGTTTGCAAAACAAATATTGGACTATAAATTGAAATTGAATTGAAATGAAATTGGAGAATGATCATGAAAATGCACATCATCCTTGAAGAGAGGCTACCCTGAGCAGCTGTATTGTCCTGCAATGACCTTGGTGAACTCTGTGAACTGTATTGTTCTCCTTTCAAGACCAGGTTTGTTGTTGTTGCAAGCCTCTGCCCAACTCAATAGATCTCATACTTCCATCAAGACTAGATGCCATGCTGGCGAGGGTGTATCCATTTCCCACCATTCAAATGTATTGAAGGAATCCCTTTTAAATCCATTGTACATGTATGTATAGAATTGAATTGGCTATATGCCCTTAAAGTGTAGCAATGGTGTGTCTTTAAAGAGAAGGTCGAGTTCTGGGAAGAGGTGAATAATAATTTGTGAGCGTTATCATTGTTATTATGCAAGTGTGGAAGAACATCAGATAAAACATGTTCCCTGAAGTTACATGAAGAAGTAATATTTATCATTCATTATCAGTGAATGAAATTTGGCAGAATACTAAATAACTTTGTAGAATATGCATGTACATATAAAATTGATACCAATAAACTGCCCTTATCTCTACATTCAACAAATTGCAGAGTTGTTTCTCCAGGGAAAAAAAAATATTGATAAACATTTGGTAGCCTTATACATGTACATGTATGTAGCAATAGGAGAAGCAAAAATCCATTATCTTTTCACGAAGATGCTGTTTTTAACATGTTTGTTGAACTCTTCTCAAAGTTTAAATCTGATCCGGAGTGACAAGTGCCAAATTAGATTTCACAAATTTGGTTGGAGCTAATTTGCAATGTGTGTTACCGCCGACACAATATACGGGAGCAGCTCCCCGAGCCCGCGTGTAATGATAATTGTCTTCCCCGAAAGTGGACGAAGAAGTGTATCTTTGTGGCTCCTTGCTCTTTGTGATATTCGTGTCGCCATGTCAGGAGACTGAGGAGAGGTGTGTCAAATTGAATTGGAGCATTTACAGGGATCCGTTTCAGATAATGGTATGGGTTATGACAGTTCTGGAGTGGGTGCATTGATCCGGTTTAACTTTTGAAAACGAGAACGTCAGATCTGGTCAAAATGAATCTAGAATTTAATTTAGAAATGATATATCCAATGAAAGTTTGTATATCAATTGTGGTGCTGCACTGCTTATATTTCTTAAAATAACCTCTTTGTATTCTATGCTCTTATTGTTTTATTAAATAGTTGATTTTGGGTTTATCATCATGTATCACACTTGCTGATAATATTATCCACCCCCTCCTTCTAAAAGGGTAGTTGCGGTAGCACACATTGATTTTGCCTAGTCTACTGTGTATAAAGGGCACTAGACCTTTCCTTATGCTGTTTTGCTTTATCCTTTGCACACCATGCATTTGTGGCATCTACTTCTAGAAATACAAAATGTTATTTATAACTTAAATAACCTACATTAAGGGTCTAGGTGTGCAGTACTCTAATGATTTTGCTCAAAAAACATTAAGTATTGAGAACTTTCTCTTGAGGAACTAATCATTAAGTCTTATGAATTGTAACAATGACAATAGAATTAATACTCCAATTTGATTAATCGAAAGCGCTCCATAACGAAATATTTGTTTGTAATCTTTGTCGTACAGGAGAAATTTGATGTATATTTGAGAGTGTTGTCTATATTTTTTAATAAAGGCTCCATGTAAATGAACTTGCACCTACTTTGTAGGATGGATGTTTCTCCAAGGAAAATTGACAGACGTGAATAATTGACTGGCGGAATTCATTATTCAAGCTTCTCACTAAGTTTGGCTCTGCAAGGATTGTCCAGGTTGTTGAATTTCTAAGAAAATATAAACAAAAATATGAAAATTTGTCGTCGATGGGAATTTTCTTTTGAAATGTGGAATTTTATTCAAGCAGTTTCTGGGGGAAGTGTGAAATGTTATTTCGTCCAAACATCCTGAAAATTCATGAGGGTTTTGAGTCATACTGGCCATCCGTCCTCAGGAGAGGAGAGAAAATTGGCCTGTTTGCTTATGATTGAGTTATGAATGATTAATGCAGTGCAGAGAAAGGCGCCCAAGGTACTCTAGTTTGTATCTTGTAAAGGGAAATGTACATACATGTATGTGAAGCATGAGGAAGCTATGCACATGTACATGTAAGTGGTGGATTCAGGACTCTGCTGAAGGAGGGATGAGGGAAGACGAAAAATGTCTGGCAAGCCAACAACAACAACAACAACAACAACAACAACCGGAAATCATGAAAAGTTTCTCACATTTTACAGTCCATATTCAGTACAAAGTCATTTGACAAGCAAAGATGAATAAAAAGCGAAAGAAAAAAAAAAAAGAGTTCTAGGTGGGGTCTATAATTTGTGTTGGAATGGGGCACAACAATACAATTTTAGGGGTACATTATTCTGTGTACTATGTCAGATTGGGGGGGGGGGGGCATCACTGAGGGTGTAGATATAGATAGTTCTAACAGGTTGAAATGATGCTGATAAACTTTGGGGTGTTATGAGATTGGTGTTAGAAGATGTCTTCTTCAGTGAATAAGCGCAAGACGAGACGCAACTTGTAAAAATGAGAATCAAGGGTATTACAGATGACAAGGGTGAATAAATGAGTGCTGAATCTTAAAATGATGACCCTTTTATTCACACATGGACACCCTTTAAAAAATTCTCTCTTCCTACATGTACATGTACATGCATATCTTTAAAGGGTATTTTAGGTCAGTCCGTAGCATATAATATAAATTAAAAAAATAAATATAGGTCACATATCGACGGGTCAAGACAATGTTAAAACCGTCTTAAATGATTTGAGTTGATACCCCTCTTGGCCCTCTCCATACAAAATTTGGTTGTATGATTCATGAGTGACTACATTGTTTATAAATTATGTGCTGATAATATAGGGCCTCTCTGATCATACTCAAGAGTCTAGTAGTAGTTCTATCTATCAGTAGCTGTAGTCCTATCTTATTTACAACATAAAGCTGTCACAAGAACGCTGCCGTTGATGTCTGTCGTTGGATTAGATGTGTTACTTCGGAACAGGACATCCAATAAAAGTCAGCTGTCTGATTCGATTGGATTAACGTTCCAAATTATCTGTCCCAGATAGGAGATTGACCTTCCACTACGAAACCATCTCCAAACAGCTGGCTATAAGAGGCCTGTCCTAACCAGACCGAACTTGCAAAATAACCAGCTATTTTAACTAGCCTGATCTCAAATAAGCCGGCTAATTTTGCGTCTTCATCAGCCCGCAGTTGCAATTATAGCAGGCTATTTGGTCGAGAAAATAACCAGAGAAATCTTGGTTTTGGTCTAGTTTGTGATTGGCTAAAGGTCTATCGGTAAAGACGCAATTTCAAGCTCTTTTGCAACTTTTTTGGTCTGATGAAGACAGGCCTAGGGAGTGCTTGGGCCTGAAGACAAGTAGAGTGCTGAATTATGAGTTGTCGTAATCCTCATGAGCGGGAAAATTCATTATACGATCATAACTATGTATCTGCAGTGTAAGCCGTTTTACATTAATCTCTTTTTTATCGCGTGAATGCCATCGTTTGTCATTTATGTATCCATGTGAAGTGAAATGGATGCTTCAACATTAGGTCCATGTAGACTACTGAATTATGAGTTGTCATAATCCTCATGAGCGGGAAAACCATTAACTCTGTATCTGTAGTGTAAGCAGTTTTGAATTCCTTACTTTTTCATCGCGTAAATACCATCGTTTGTCATTTATTGACCTGCTGTGGAATGGTGACTTTATAGAGGAAAGAGGAAAGATGAACGGATAAGATGATTAAAAGACGAGAATTGAAAAGTATTCTTCCATTCTAAAAGGATAAAAATGAAAGGATGAGTATTGAAAATGTGAAATCAATAAATCATACTGCCATTGTGCAATAGTTTCATTCAAATGTGCCACATTACATAAAGCTGTGACCTTCAATTTAATTCATGGAGATGCTATTGATAAAAACCACCCACAAAAGCAAACACTGGCAGTGCCTTGCTATCGCATGACCGAGATATCATCAGCTTCTATACAGTATTACATGTTTGGCATCTCATGAATTTACATCAGCATCATTTCTGGTCATGCTAGCCCTGCGAAGGATCCGATTAAATCATGTGTTATCACAGAATTAAATCAACCCCTAAACAAAACATCCCCACAAAAACTCACCGCCGTTTTGACGAAATATAAAAAAAGAGGACGGTGGCTTCTGACGATGAACTTGAAGCAAGAATTGCATAGCAGCACCATGAAACGATATGGAGCCTTAGGCAATTATTTGTGCTATGCGCATCACCACAGCATGCCGTAATCCCGCTCTTAGTCCCACTGTATTGTTTTTATTGTTTGTGAAATGTTCTTGTCTGTGTAATACGAGTGGGGTGCCAATTATACGGGGGTCTGTCATGTGCGGATTTTGTCGGCTTGGACCCACCGCTGGTGAAGTGTCCTGACAAATGCTCCCAATCGAAGAGGACTTGTTGTGGTTTAATGAGGGGGTATGATCAGAATAGCTTAACAGTCAGCTGGTATAAGTTGGAAAAGATAAGGAGGATAAGTGAGTGATGTATGAAAAAAGTGCTTCCTTAATTGGGTTATGCCAATTGTAGTTAGACTAAACAAAAACTATGAACGTTAGGCTTCCCGGGATGAGTTCCAAACGGGGTGCAATTCAACAATTTTTTCCAAATAATTTAAATAAAAACTAATTGGACATCTCAGCTTTCACCACTACCCTCTCACAATGAACTTTGATTATTATTTTCTGCACTGTTGACATGGAAATATAGGTCATACATGCGTATGTACACAGTTCATAGACAGTAGTCGCTAGTCATATCCTTGGGCTTTTACTGTTCGCTGTAGAGCCCTGCGTAAGGAATTGTATGTTTTGCACTAAATAAAGACAACCATCGTGAAAAGTTGGAAACATTTCTTGTCGCTGTGTTTCAGGGAATGTAAGGTGAATTCCTCTTGCCATGAAGTACTCACACTGTTACTCCAGAGATTACTCCATGGATTAAAGCCCCACTGCACTACTTATAGCTACTTGCGCCCTCTATATAGGGCAGGTCCAAGCTATTGTCCCCTCTGGGGGTCAAAATTCATCTTTATATATATTTAACAAACTATACCTCATTTTAAAGCTGAAACTATGAATTTTATGAATCTGATAAAAAAATTAAAAAATTATCAAAATACGAAGAGTGCCAAGGTCACGAACTTCGATTTTTATTAATTAGCGTGACGTACGGGACATTACATTTTTATTTTTGTATCTCGTTTGAATTATTTGTTTAAAATTAAATATCTCAGGAATTGTAGACCATCATGCAAGAAAATAGGAAAAAAATATAAAAACTTTCAAAATTAATTAATTATGCAAATGAGGTATGTTCCAAAGTGTGATGTCCCGTACGTCACAATTTGATCATAATTTGTTTAATTTTAATCATGAAAATATATATTTTTTTTAAAGATATTCTAGGAAGTTCTAATTTAGATGAATACCTAACAAAAAATAGGTTTAACAAAAATTACAAAAATTCGGTGTTGATTACATAATCAAATTAAGAAATGTGACGTACGGGACAAGTGTGTGACGTACGGGACAACCCCATATAAAACCAATGCAAGATGTGAAAAAGGAAATGACCAAAAGGAGAATATATACTGTGTTAGAAAACTTGTTGTATACAGGGATATATGAACATTCTAACTGGGTCCCTTCTAGGAATTTACTTGTTTGTACTGAATTTGATGTAATTAGTCTTCAAGCCAGACCCCTGGTATTATCAACTTTGGTATTTTGCCAGTTGATGTCCCCAACATTGGCAGGATGCTAAATATGTAAATCATAATAGTGTACTAGTTCCTGGAATGAGTCTAATGAAATTATATGGTAGTAGATGCACCAGAAGCTGGCTTTTACAACTCATAGATACTGCAGGTAAGAATCTTTGCACATGTATGCTATCAAGCTCTCCATGTGAGGTTTTTTTGACATTCTATTTAAATGTCATATATGATGGTAAAGGATTACAGCATACACTGTACATGTTATGGAGCCAGCTTGGGAATTTTGATCTCCTAAAAACTAAATCATAACTTTTAAGGAAGGATAGCCTTTTTGAGTATTTCACACTCTCACCCACTTAAGATTTTTATCACTTTTAGTTTTACACCCATGCATTTTTGTTGATTTTGTTTAATCTTTTGAATTGTGGAAAAGGTCACACAAACCTTTAGGGTTTTAATTTCTTATATCTGGTGGTGTTAATAAGATGTCTTTAATCAATACAAAATACATTCAAGATTTATATTTTTGTATCCATCTTTCACAAACATGTAGGCTACATTAATGTACATCAAAATTCTTGAATATATGACAGCAACATATACATGTTCTAATCTGCGATAAAAGGATTTTAAAAAAAGACAACATGTTCAGCATTATCTTTGAATTCCTTCAAAATTCTATGATATTACTATCAAGTAATTCAAACAAGCTATGGAGAAAATACTTCATATTTTTAATGTATCTTTGTTCACAAACACTTATAGCATAAGAAATGTTCTTTGACAAAATATGATGTGCCGAGTGTGCACCTGTGTTTCAAACAAGTTTAAATAAAAGTTTTCAAGTTCAAGTTCATCTTCTTCATTAATAATTATTTCAAAACATTTTGCAATGTTGAATGGAATGGATAAAAGAAATGAGAAAAGAAGCATGACTGCACATGATAGATGGGTAAATGGAATAAAAATTGTAATATAGTGTGTATGAATATATTAATTCAATTGGTTTTCTTTGTTAAAGTAATATTTGTATTGATTTACCCCATAAATTAACACAGAGGATATTAAGTGATGGTCAGAGGATCTAATTGGGTTCTAAAACACTCTAATTGTCACTGATTTAAGTTAAAATTGTTCACATTTAACACATTTTGACGAAAATTCTTCATTTCAATGCATTTTCCCATAGGGAAAAGTTGTCCCGTACGTCACGTGTCCCGTACGTCACATACACACATTTATGTTTTGGTATATTACATAACAACGAAAGGTCAGAAAAATATGGTAATAGTTGTGATTAATGCTTGATTCCATAATGAATTAAGATATCATTACCATAAATCTCATAACTTAATAAATTCAGAGAACTTTTATGATGAACTTATTTTTGAAAAAGTCAGAAATTCTCTGGTCCCGTACGTCACGCAGCACATTAATTACATTAAAAATTAATTTATGAATTGGTCAGAACTAAAACATTCCACAAATGAACTAGCCCATAATAGCCACAGACTCATACCAAAAGATAGCCATATGAATAATGTCATCCATTGTTATTTCTGGTTTAAAGTCTCTGAATGTCCCGTACGTCACAAAGCAAATAGCTTGGACCTGCCCTATAGCAAACAATGCCTAATCGGTGACCATTGGTCTCCCATGATCCTCTTTTGCTAATGTTAATTGAGATCTGATTTGATGAGATAACCATCTGTCAGTGACCTTGAAGGGTGGTCTAATCCCTCCTGTACACTAGTACAGATGGGCTTTAAGAAATTGATGCTCCCATTGCAAGGTTATCCCTGAATCTCGATCGGCCATCGCCCTCTGCTGCTCTCCTTATCCGTTTGCAGCCGTAATGATTTCAAGGGGTATGGTTGCTGGCTTCCGTTCGGAATTGTCTTTCCGAGGCGTATCGATGCCGTGATGCCGGGCTTTATCACTGACAATTTAATTAAACCTCGCTTCTCTGGCTGACATGAGACCCGTGACCTGCACCTCCAGTGTATTTGCCATTCCGTTATATCTGTTGCCCATCTCCCAGCCAGGCTTGCTGCGTGAGACGGAATGTAATCGCTTGTGTATGCCAGAGGGGTAGAGTGTTCCCCCCCAAAGACCTCTGGCTAGCTTCTCCACTACGGTGTAACCGCCAAGGTTTTTTTAATTTTTACAGAGAGTTAAGGCACAACTGCTGGTATCACGTGGAGTGTAATCGCTAGTGTATGCCGTAGGGTTGTTGCATGGAAAAAGTGCCTGTGAAAGATATCTGACTAGCTTCTCCACCACATTATAATCGCTAAGTCTAGGTTTTTTTCCAGGGGATTGGGGCACAGTTGATGGTGTTACATCGATGGTATGTGCTAAAGTAGGGGGGGGGGGGCATGTTCACATTTGCCAATAAGTTAGCCAACAAGAAAAAGGAGTCATCACATTTTCAGTGACAAGGCTTTAAAAAAGAACAACCGTAGCATTTGAAGAACATTTTGTTGCCTAAGAACGTGTGAAGGCGCCTTTCAACATTTCAACATTTCAACATTTCAGGAGGAAAGATGAAAAGAAGGTTGTAAATGGGGTGTCATCATTTCCCCCAAACGAACACCACAGGACCTGACCCAGTAACGAGGGAGAGTCAAACATCCTGAGACAAACCTGATCGTCGTCATCTTCTTCACCGGGTATAGATAGATCCATTAGGAGAAGTCGGTCCTCATTTCCTCCCAACATGCCCAGGGAACGAGGATCGATGGTGGACGTTTTCCTGCTGGGTAAACACGAGATGGATCAAGACTTTGCATTTCAGGTGGATCCCAGTGACAAAAGAATCGTTCAGATTTTTTGTTTTTGTTACAAATATTATATAGAGCGCTGTGTACACTGTACAGGAATTGATCAAAATTTGGTGCCACATCAAAATGTATGTTGACACATTGATGGCTGAATTCTCTTATTTTCATAGTTAAATTCAGTAGGAAAATTTTGTCATGTGCCAGTAATAACAAGTGGATATAAGTTAACATACTCCTTTATAAAATGAAGATGGGAGAGAGATGAAGAGAGAGAGAGGGAGAGGGAAACAGTCAAGGAATGAGAGATGATATGATGTAAAAAGAAGAAAAATATGAAAGAGGGAGAGAGAGAGAGAGAGAGAGGAGGAAAGGGGGGGGGGACATGGATGAGAATGAAACAAAGATGGAGAAAGAAAAGAAGCAAAGGAGCATTGTAAGGCATGATGGAAAGAAAAGACGACCGAGAAGCATTATTGCACCCATTTTCCGTCAGCGGCCGAGACATGATGGATCCAACGATTATAGGCCAGGTGAATTTATGATATCATTTGCAAGGATTTCACCTGTCAAGCCACAGCCCTACTCTAGGTTGGGAATAGATTGCCGGGATTCGGTTTCCATATCTCCTTCCCAAAGCCACGCTGTCTGTCGTCCCTGCCAAGCAGCGAGGTGCCACCGTTATGTGACAAGGTACATCATCTTTTGATCCATAATGCTGTAAATTATGCAACAAGGGTGGAATGGAAAGAGCACAACCCCCAGTTTAGACACAAAGAAAATAAAACAATATTATGTACTGTAAGAGAGAGGTCCATTCAGACATGATGAGATGGAAAACCATAACAAAAATTTTGAAGCAAAATGAAATGAGATTTAAGCGTAACTGATAATTTACAGATCAGTGAGTACCTAATAGAGTACATAGTGCCGTGTTGCCTATTGTTACACAAACATATACATTAAAGGTAAGCTAATTTTGTTTCCACCCAATTAAAATATTGCTTTTTTTATCGTTGCTATGGTTTTTGAGGCAGTTTACTGTGTCATTTCTGAATGTGGGCGTAAACTTTCTTTCTTGTGTGAATGCAGTCTCACAAAATGTTGTGTAACAATTTTTTTTTTTAAAACAGATATATGGCGCCATACAAATGCTGTGAATCATCATCATCAATCATAAAGCATATTGTGTAATGTTTTATGTTTTGGCGGGTCTTATTTCCATGTTTTCCATAAGAAAATATTCTAGTGCTCTAGGAAATACCATAAAAATATAGAGAAAGTAGAAGGAAAAAAATGGCCAGGGATATTATGACATATACTGTATTAAACTTTTAGGAATTGAAAAAAAATTAAGTGTTTTGTCAATTACGATTTAACTAATATGGGGCATGAAAATTTCAGGAATCGAGACCACTCTCGAAATCAGCATTCATTTCATAGACACGAAAGTTCTTATGTTACAGTTCCATTATCTGCGATCACACTTGTCTTGACAGTCCTGAACAATATATACCGTCTACTTCAAGAATGAGATATGTTTCAGCTAGATCCTTTAGATCCTCATCAGCATTATGATGTCAGAACTATTGATCTCTGGGTCAAGTGGAATGATGGATGGGGGTGATGGGAATCAAGTCACAGGGTCAGAGGTTAAGGTCAAGAGGTCACGGTCGGGATGTCAAGTGTGTCATTTGTTTATATCATCAAGTTCATGATCCATTTTTTTCCACCCCAATTTTTTCTTTCATCGTCTCTTTTGCCTTTCTGGGTGTCTTTCTGTCAGTCTGGCTGGCATTTCTGTTTCGAGCTCTCTCTCCTCTTCTTTCTGTCGGTCTCTTTCTTTTATTTTGTGTGAATCTTCATGGCTTAAAATAGCTTTCTCACATTCAAAGCTTCTTTCATCTTTAATATTGAATCTCTTTCCAGTCTCCATTGTATTTCTTTATGCCAGGAAGTTTCTGGCATTTTCTCCCTATCCTTCTCTCTTCCATTTTCTCTTTCTTTGGTACGACTGAAGCTAGCTTTCGGGCAGACATCTGTCTATCTTTAACCACAGTCTCTCTTTCTGTCTTTCATTCTCCCATGCTCTCCCATACTGTTTGTGTTGTTGTTCTCTCTCTCTCTCTCTCTCTCTCTCTCTCTTTCTTTCATCCTCTTCTCCCTCCTCTTTCTCTCTCCTGAGTCCCCTTCTATCCATCTTTCTCACCAGGGTTTTCCCCAAAGGTAGTTCCAATATATTATACATGTATGCACTTGACTTGTTTGTGCCCCCTTCCCATAATATACACAAACCTGTCTCTCTTCTTCCTCCCTTGCTACCAATATCCTCCTACATGTAGGTTGTATGTTTTGTCAGAATTATGATGACCTCACCTAGAAAAGGGGGAGGGGATAAACATCATTTGAAATACAACACACAAGTACAATTAATTGCAATGCAACCAGTGCTCTATATAATTGCCTCAGAGTTTTCCTGAGGAAATCTACCCTATTTCTTTCACTTCATGGTTAAATGTGATAATAATAATAATTGCATTTCGCCCCCAATACATGTAGGTTCTTCCAAGGTGAGATAATAAAGAATAAATATATCAGTTATTTCACACCAGAGAGAGAGAAAAATAAATATATATTGACCTCACATATAAAAGGGGGGGGGGAGGGATAAAATAAGCATGATCATACAACATACAATCACAGATACAAGTTGTATACAGAAACAGTCAATGAGGGAGTGACAAAAAGGATGTTCACACAATATACAAATACATGTCGCCCCTCCCCCCTCCCCCTCGCCCCTCCCCCTCCCCCTCGCCCCTCCCCCTCGCCCCTCCCCCTCGCTCCCCTCCCATTCTCTCTCCCCTTGCCCTTGTCTCTGAATCTTGCGTCAGCGGTATCCCTCGTATCTTCCAAGGACCCGTTTCACAAAGCCCCTTTTCAATGACAAATACTAAAATCAGTGACAAATCTGCTGATAACCAATCAGAAGCAAGGATTTCAGTAGCTTATAACAAGTACAACTGTCATTTGTCACTGATGACAATTTTTGTGGAAACACCCCCCAGATCTCACGAAAACGTGAAAAGCCTGGAGGGGTGAGTCATCTCGAGGGGGCCAAAACAGAAAATTTCGTCCAAACAGGCGATAGCACGCTGTCACCTGTGTTTCCCGACTGCAGTTGTAGCAATCCATTTATCAGGAGTGCCCTACTGTCACGTGGCATTGTGTCACACCAGAGCGGCGCTTGCTGGTACCACATGTCGCATATGCTGTAGAATGATGACCATAAAATGAATTTGATTAGTCTGGTGGTTTTTGGCAGACTTATGCATGAAGTATATCACCTATGGATACAGTTTTTAATTAAGGCAGTCATAAAAGTGGTGTTCATTGGGAAAAGACTGTTCTTGGAATCGAAGAATGAACAAGCACACCTGAAATACATGTATGTTTTATGCATTCAACAATCGTTAAACAAAGATGGTCAACATTTATTTTCATTATGTCCTAAAATGTGACGTAGCGAAGATCATATTCACAGCGATTTAGAATAGATTGAGGACAAATGAATATTTCATCTACAATACCAGCTTGTTTCCTCAAGGGTAAAGTCGTGAAAAGTGATGTTAACTCTGCTTCCATACCTTTTCCCCACCCCTCCCCTCCCCCAAATAAAATCAGGAGAAAAGATACATGTACATGGGAATTTAAGTAAATAAAATACCAGATCATTTTCATTCAGTTCAAGCGTATTCAAACTTGGATTCACATGTACATGTAAGTTAAAAAGACCATTATGGGAAATGAAAAATCTGCATCTGCAGTGTATCATCAATAGTTAAAAGCAAAGCCATTATGCAGGTCTACATGTAAAGCGCAAGTGTAATAAAAGTAAAACCCAAAGCATTCAAGAGCTTGTGCGCTCCTGCTTTCCACAATACCCCCATGCTGGCGCTACAGGCCTGCGGGTAGGACCACATCTCCTAACCCTGGGCATGATCACCTGCGACATCGGTATCACCTGCATCTCTATGAGTCGGACTTAAGCAAGGCTAGGCGGCGTATTTGTAGAGCATCGCCTTTCAGCCCCCAGTCCCCTCATAATTTGATTGTCTACTTCCCCGGTTGAATACCAAATAGGGTCTTTCCCCGCCAGCAAACCCCCATCTAGATACAGGGGGGATTCGATGCGAAGTTGGGTGGCCGTTGGGCTTTCTTGGTTGTCAAATTGTTTTTGTATCCGTCTGTGTTTCTTGAGGCAAACTTGTGATATGCTAGAAAGGATTGACCCTGTAGGCCTACTTGTACTTGAGTTGCTTCTGAGAAGTGATTTTTGAGTATAATGAAAAGGAATAAAGTTTTCACGTCTATATGCATTTAGAATTTAATTTTAACTAAACATTCATTTCAGTGACATGGAAATGGAAGTTATTGCCCCCATCCCCCCAAATCCTTTCTTTTGTTTTTATCGAAATGTATTTTGATCGTTGTCCTGATCTGATGCCATATTTTGAACTCCACTATGAATTCAATGCACGTATTCTTTAGCTCTTGATAAGTATAGAAAAATGTGTTGATTTATCGTTTGTCAGGACGTTGTATTCCCATACATATTTATATTAGTTCCCTGTAATATCACAAGTATTTATGTTATTGCCCTTTGCTGGTCAAACTACATGTAAATGTACATTGTACTCCCACAGGGATTCATATTTACTACAAGTACAGTGCATTCAACATTTCAGAATGAAAGATAGGCATTGTATATCTAGAAATCTAGTTTCTTTGCCAGAACTCTGTCTATGAGTGCCATGTTTATTAATTAGGACAGGTCCAGCTAGTATTGACCAAACATACTCATATCCAAACATGTGGGACTGAACAATGAAATTGAGAGCCAGACAAAAGATCATCATAGCTCCAGCAGCGGTGGTCAAACATACGCAAGCACTTCCATTTCCATCTCGTGTAATATTTGTTTATAATTTCCTGTGATCCCATAGAGGGGGCTCTCCTCTCCTTTTGCGAAGGTCAGGTGACGCGGAGCGGGCAACAAAAATTAGAATTCAAGTGGACACAACGCACGCCATTCGGGGGGAGCACTTAGACTCAAAAATATGCATGCGGATGGTAAAGCGAACACAAATAGTGCTTGAAATTTGCATGCGTCCCGTGCAACACGACCCCCTCGCAACGCCTCCTCCCCGACTGCCCGTATTCTTCTATTCGTCTTCTTCGTCTTGAACATCGTTGTCCAACGTCAATGTCACGGCCACAGCCCAAATGGAGAGATTTGGGGTAGTGTTACCGCACTTTCCTTGCGATTTAGCAATTCTGAATGATTACGGTGCATACGTGAGATGGCTTCTTGCGCCTCTGTCTGTGATAAGCCCTCTCCCCCTTCCTTCAGCTTCGAGTCTGCGACACCCTCCCCTTATTAAAAGTGGTTTCCCCTTACGTTATACCCGATCATATAACCACCCAATCATTCTTGTTGCGTGTTACTGGGTTAGGATTACATACGCCGAGCAAGTGGTCTCTTTGTAGCAAAGTTATTGTAATATGTGATTCTCATTTTCACCCCGTTTCATCATTTTGTGTCCTTCCTACCCCTAAACTAATTCAGTTGTTTCCATATCTACTTCACTCTATTTTCCTGCCTTTCCGATGCTTTTTCACTCTTTGGTTCGCTTCTTCTTTGTCCTTCGATCATCCCAGGACACGTTTTATGTGTACATTATAGCCCTTGGGGAAAGACAGATCTATTTTCAAGAATTCTTTTGTTCACTGGAGATCACTTGAGGCTGATAAAATGAAACCAATGAGATGGATTGGTGGAGGAGGAGGAGGAAGGAGGGGGTGGAGGAAGAGGGGGAAGGGGGGATTAGGCTTAGGATCAGGATTAGGGTTAGGGCCAGGTACAGGTGAGGTTGCAGATGGAATTGGCTAATATTGGAAAATAATGTAAATGTAGCAATCGTTACCGAAGCATGCGTAATACATGTAGAATTGAACAGACTTGTTAGATATTAAAACTTCAAACTTCAAAGTATGACACTCTGCTGTCATTAAGGTACAACGTGCAATGTATTAATATTGATTTACAAAACTGATCACTACTATGAATTTCTCCATGAAATTATAATATATGCATTGTTATCTGATTCCAATCGATGTGTTTGAAGGTTGAGAAGTGTGTTTGAAACTAGATTATAAATAGAGATTCTGAATGAGGAGCAAACAAACTAATTAAGACAGTGGCGCCAACGAAATATTTATCAGAAGTGTAAACTCCAGAGCAAATATTGAATTACCCCATTGTATTATTCATAATTCCTTTAAATTTGTAAATTAGATAGCTAAAATCAGACCCTAGCTGTCTCAACATTTTTGACTTGTATGCAGGGCATATTAAATGTTTAAACAGGTCCAAAACAATCTGGACCACCACCACCAAACAATAAATAGTATTGGGCTCATGGATACAAACTCTACATATATCTCTTGAGCCTTGCCATATCCATACATACATTATAAAGACCCAAAAATTAAATCATTATATTTGTTCTTTCTGCATCACACAAAACACGCAGTACATTTTCTCCTCATAGCTAGGCCTCCTAATCTACTTTGTGAAGTTGATCACTTCTCACCTTCTTTGTCAAAGATGCAATGACATGTTGGGATACCGATCTAGTTTATGAAAATAACAAACATTTATTATTGATGCTCTATCGAAGGACTCTCTCTTTCCCTCTTCCATAAATGTTCTTTAAAGTCCCACTGTACTGCTTAAAGCTACTTGCGCCCTTTATATAGCAAACCATGACTTATCGGTGCCTGTTGGTCCCCCATGATTCCCTTTTTCTTATGTTACTTAAGAGCTGATTTGATGAGATAACTACCTGTCAGTGACCTTGCAGGGTGGTCTAATCCCCCTTGGCCAAACTAGTACAAACAGGCTTTAAACATACATAGTAGAGGTGCCGTAGTCGAGTGGTTTAAGCACTTGACTTGAAATACAAAGATCATGGGTTCGATCCCCAACACAGCTCTTTAATGTCCTTTGGCAAGGTATACATCTACATTTGCCACTCCAAACCCAGGAGAGAAATTGAGACCTGGAAGGATGACGTACATGTAGATGTAAGCCTTTGTGGTAGTAATTAATTTAACGTTAATCTACTGTACAAATAGCCACTCTCTACCCAGGTGTTATAAATGGGTACCTGTTTCAAAGCTTTCAGCACTTTAACTGGCTAAAACCAGGGTAATTATAATGGTACTTTGCAGGCACCTTGGGCATCCTTCCCCTGGATGTAGCTATTGTTATTATTATTTAGAAACTTTAAAAAAAGAATTGTATTAGACAACTCCAGATCCTCATCAGTCATTTTATTTTATGTCATATAAACTTCAAACTTCAAGTAAGGAAGAGAGAGGTACAGAGAGAGAGAGAGATAGAGAGATAGAACAAGAGAGAGAGAGAAGAGCAAAGGAAATATTGATACTACAGTAGATGGACGTTCTAGAAAATAAACCTTTGAAAAAATGCCAGCGAATTTTGAGATATCGAAGTCAGTGGACAATTTTGAAACGCACCATCCCATTCTTGGCCAATCGTTAAGAAAGTCAAGTACATATCGCATTCCTCGAACGTAACTTTCAAGCGCGTCCTACTTCCTGCACTAAATGCATGAAACTCTTCGGCTTTGTAGAAAATATACCTCTGAAATATTAATGTAGGCAGTAGCAAGTGACGCTCTTTGAAATTTACCTTCTTGGCAGGAAGTTGTTGATGTATTGTGCCCTTATTTGTTGTTTTCTTTGCAGGGACAATTATTTTGTTTGCTTTCCTATTGGATACGGTATTGTTTATATGTAAGTAGAATATATCATGCATTGTGTGCATGAAAGTGCTTTACAAATTTAGGAGAAAGGTAGATGGGTAGATAGATTACATCATGGATAGTATAGAGAGAGAAAGAGAGAAAGAGGGGGGGGGGGGGGGGGAAGGGAGGGGTGGGGAGGAATGTTTCAGGAATAACAATGAATATATGAACTAAATTTATACAAGTTTAAGACAATCTCTCTAATTGGATTCCCCAAAACTTGCATTTTTCAGGAATAAATTTTATTTTTTTTAAATCGGTCACCCCGCAAAACCGATTCCATTCCACCGCTAAACCAGTCAATATTTGGCCTAAGAGGGTGATGTAAATTCTTGTTTGGTTTATTGTCGGTCTGGTGTCGGTCTCGTTAATGTGATTGAGGTATGAATACCAGATACTTAAAGAGACATTATGTCCCGCAAGACACCCACTGAAAAGAAAGAAAGGAACAAACAAACATATAATCTCTGCTGAGACCCAAAAGACTATTTATTTAAACCATGTTCTCTAACCATGTTCTCTAGCTCATAAGTGTACTGGTGTATTGTAGGTAATTCCCTTCTGGCTCCCAGCAGACAATTATATCATCTGCTCATAGCCAAAAGGGCATTGACGCTGTGTCAAAGTATACAAGATATTCCCTTGTGGCCAACGATAGGTACAGCTAACCCCCCTCCTTTTCTCCAAAGAGCCCCTGATCCCATGGCTATTCCGTACCACTGTATAGCCAGTGTAACTCAAGAAACCCACCAAGTGCTATGGAATGCTAAGATGTTTCAATAGAAAGTAAGGGACCTGTCTTGAGGATTAAAGGCTGTCTCCAATTCTGGCGAGAACAAAACCAAAATTGGAGATTAAAAACTGGCTGCAGTCATACAGGCAAATGAAATCCTGAAAGGAATGTACTGGTGTACTAAATGTATAAGAACGGCAGATATAAATACTTGTTTTTCTTCTTCAAATGAGAGTGGTAAAAGTTATATTTAGGAAGCCAGGTTGTAAATGAAGTAAGGCATGGATGCCTGCGTTGTTTGTAGTATATTACCTAGTCCCACGCAGTCCCACGTAGTCCCACGTATTCATGACTGCATTGGTGTACTCCGGTGGACTGCAAATCTCAGTAACTTCTTCCTGATTTTTAAACACAATCTTTTGATAATTCAGACCATTCATTCCAATATAAATGAGAATTTGTATGTGCTACAACATCCTTATGTTGAATAAAAATAATTTTGTGCAGTTTCTCAAGGAGCCAAATTGCTATATTAAAGAAAAAAAAAGGATTATAACACTTTTGCTCCTCACTACCCCTTTGTCAATTGGGGGCCACACAGATAGGGTATTTATGCACTCCTTGGCCCCCTCTTTAAATTTCAACATTTTAGTGCCCCAGATTGTAAATTTTTTGGCCCAAGGAATCCTGGCCCTGTTCGTGTCGAGTCTTCCCTAATCCCTTTAATTCCTTTGAGCTGCTTTCGCTCTCTATTTGCATTGTAAATATACATTGTCTGGAATGCTAGTGTACATATCTCAACACTTATCTTTGCATTTCTCAATACATCTTGTACATGTCTTCTCACAAATCATTTCATATTTGTCACTAGTTTGTCATCATTGGTCACTATGTACTATGCACTGTTTATTTTTGATGTTATTGCTGAAATGATTATATAATTTTTTTTTCTTTTCTGTGCAGCATTCATCATCAGGGTTGGGGAAATAAAAAAAAAACAAATTTATTCTGAAGTCAACAACTACAAAAATAATTCCTGGTTCAATTTCATTGCATCTTGACAGTTTGAGATCTCAATCAGGATATCGTTGCCGATTGAATGAAATCAAAACTGAATTGGTAAATCAGTCTAAAAAACAGTGATACCTTTGGAACAACTTTACAAATAGATTGTCAAATCACAAAACATTCCATTAGCCTCGCGTGTCAGTCAAACGTTGAAGAGGTCGTAGGTCATAGAATCAGTGGTGTCCATTGCATATCTGCAATTGTCGTGTGTTTATCTCCATATTTCTAGAGTGCCAAGGTTGTTTTTATCCCAACATTCAGACATTGTGTCAGTGATCCTTACATTATTGTAACACTTAACTCGGTCTCACCTTTTAGACTCCGCACGATACCGAACAAGTGCTATTCCACTGTTCCCTCTTCCAAAAGTGCAGAAAAAAGAGACCACAACGGAACGTGGTTCAGCAGGGGAGAATGTCTATTTTTCTTGCTGAATAGGTGATCGATGAATGGGAAAATTTGATTTCTTTTCCTTAGAATCGAGGCAGAAAATCGTTTTCCTTTGTGCTCAATGCATTCCCTTGTTGATGACAGGGCAAGCGTGGGAAATCATAAAGAATACCCCTGCAACGAGTGTTTTGGGGTTGATTCTGCATTTAAAATCAACCGACTGTGAATGTTTCCAAAAAGTCTGTTGACAGTTTATTCTTGACGAAAGAATGCCAGGCCTTTTATGGAGGGCTTTGAACTTCGGGCCATGAAATTTGTCATTCATAGATTTATGATGAGAAATGAAGAGGAGGAAATAAGCTGCCATGTTCTGAGATTATTCAAAAAAAGAGATATAATGGATGCATCTAATAGTTATTTCAGGCAGTGTAATCTTTGTTCAGTGGATATCTTTTGGTGATTTTGTAAAGGATAGTGAGATTACCTGAAGGGCAATTTAATTATTTTTCTTCATTTTCCAGAGCTATATTTCAATTCAATTCAATTTTTTGCTCTGTTGCAATTTTTTGCTGACTTGAAGTATAAGACACAAACGAACAGTTTCTTTTCTCCCTCTGACCACAATACACCAGTTGAAAATCATATTGTCCACAAGAAGACCTTTATGTATGTATGTATGTATGTCATTGGAGATACTGTAGCTGTCTTGGCCTACTTGCAGGCCGCTGAAGATATACCGGTAGTCAAATGAACAAATTAATGAATATTTGCCTTGAGGCCCGTGTGATATGCTATTGCCTTCACCCATTGCAATTTGCAAGTAATAGTAATTCAGGAATCAAAATGCATGATTGTGCACACCAATTGTTGCTATGTGTGAACAGCCTCTGGCAAGCTTTGAATTTCTTTAGTAACCAAGTAACCAACATTTATTTCAGAAGTGGTCTATTTATGTCCGGATCTTTTTATAGTATAGGAGCTCAAGCACAAATTGCTTCGGGCAAGCTCACCATATGTGCTGACATAGCAACAGTTGATACATTTTTAATGTTTTTATTGAGACAAACAATATGCAAATTTGATTTTCAAAGTGTATTAAGTTGCATGAATTTGCTGAATTAAACATCATGTTAATGTCTGTATATTGCAGAAATGATGCAGTTTGAATGCATTATGAAAATGGTCGATGTCAGGATGACTCAGGAATTGAAAATCAAAGCAGCTTAAATAAACTGTGTACATCGTAAGCTTTAGAATGGCTCAGTTATAATCTTCACTATTTCTTTTATGTCAGCTCATATACATTGTATTTTGTAATGGAATAAACGAGGGAATTGAATAGAGAAGAGGAGAGTGAAAGAAACAGGCAAAGGAAAAAGATTATGGTCCAAGAGTGGAAGCGACTTTGACAATGATTTGAAAGAGTGTGTCCCATCAGTGCAAAATCTGTTTTCAAGATGGTTTAATACATTACACACAAAAACCAATCCCAGAGATAACTTTCCCATCAGCAACTATAAGTCTGCTTTCTGAACCAGATCCTTAATGAGTTAACGAGGTGGGCAAATTGGCAAAGAATGAAATCTACACGCTATTTCATTAAGCGACATCAACGAATAATCCGCATGCCCGCGACGTCAATTACCTCAAAGGGATGCCGATGGAGACAATTGCGATGTCTGCGTAACGTTCGAGGTACGGGACGGCACGTGGGAATGTTATTAGCGAGGGGATATTGCAGTGTTAACCGGATAAACAGAGTGGGCTGCTGGTTTTTGTTCTGTTAGTGAAACGGGATTACATCCAAGGCCGCGTTCATGCTTGATTTTGACGGCCAGAATCAGGCATCTGTTACGTGTTTAGTTTAAAACATGCTTGCGTTCATGCTCACTTTTGTAGAATCACCGAAAAACGGCGATCACGAACGCCGATCGTAAACTCACAAAAAGATGCGTTTACAATTGTAAACGCGTTTAAATGGGTTCAACGCACTGACCTCTAGTGGGTCTACGTAGCATGCACAGTGAAGGTCACACAATGCCACACAAGGAGAATTGCCTGGATGAGCCAGAGAAGTAAGCATGAACAGCTACACCGTGGAACTGCGATCACGATGAGCGTTTACGATGAGCGTTTCAGATCGCTCATTCTACCTTCAAAATCAAGCATGAACGCGCCCTAATACATGCAGCTAGTCCTGCAAGAGTAATAAACAATTCTGGCATGAGCATGTTGTTGACGAGTTGCCATTAGATTAGGTTGCCAGAGATTTCTAATTACCTTGTTGAAAGACGTTTAATCCCCACAGAATTATGAAAAGCGAAATTATATTTTCCATGTCACCATCGGCCATCATTTTCAATATTCCAACTTGTTTTTTTCTCGCCACAATGTCTTTTTAAGGATTATTATTCTACCAATCTTCTGTTGTGCTGCAATTTAATCGGAGAACATATTTGAATTTACTTGTATCATGCTTGTATGCCCTATAAAGTTGAATTGTTTAGCAGCTGTTTGCTAGTTTGAAACAGGTGTTAAATCATGATGTCTTTTTAATAGACTGAAGGGCATTAAAGATAAACTTGAGTTCTGGTAAAAAAAGAAAATTAATTCTCACAGAATCAAACAAAACTTACACTGAATGTTCAAGATTACAAATAAATGTCATTTGCCAAACCATTTTGGTAGAAAATGTTTACTGCCTGAGTAAAGAGCATAGAAAGATTAGGAAATCAAGGTAAGTAACCCCAACACCTTTTGTGTAGTCCCATATACATCTTTCTGTGTACAGTGTGTGTTACTTTACCAAGACTTGGTCAAATTTATTATGATTTTGATGACTCTAGAACCTTGCAATACACACAAATACTTACATGCTACATGATCAACCTTTTCTGATCCATTCCACATCTTTTCTTTCCCAATGCAATCGCATGACCAGAACTCAACTTTATCTTTAAGGCTTTGTAAAAATGAATGAGTTAATAATGCCTTTCTGTCTCCAAACCCATGAAACAGATTACAACTGATTTTCTGGGTCTGAATACACGAGCCCCATGCTAAACTTTTTTGATTTGAGGGATCTGGACTTTTAAATTTCGGGTTCCCATTCGTCCCAGACGTCTGCTATATTGAACCCTGATGTTGAAAAAGTATTCAATGTTGGTGTCGCGATACCGGTGATCCAAGAAAAATAGTGCTGAAGGATCATTAGCGAAATGGCAGTGAAATGGGAACGTTCAACACTGTTATCCAGTACCTTTCCTACGTAAACTCCAGGTGACTGGTTAAGAAATGATTTGACAGATATCGTTATTGGTCAAATGGAGCTGAAACTTTTTACTACCAATTTACTGGTAATGTTACCTTCACCAATGTTTTGTATATGGGCAAAAGTCTCAGGAGTGGAATGTAATTTATTTTGCTAATTGTTTTCAATTTTTGACATCACACCTCTGAGGGTAGGGGGTTAACTGAAAAAGCTGATGTTATGAAACTCTGTCCCTGTTATGGTATTGTGAGGAATGAATGATATATGTACTCTATATCTTTCTTTATTGGTCCCCGGCTAATTAAAGAAACCCCTTAATGGCTGATTTGCTAAATTGTGAATTACAGAGGGATGGAGGGAATTTTGATTAAAAAATCTCAACTTATGTTGCAGTCGCATCGCGTTGGCGAATTGAGCCAGAAGGGTACTAACTCATATCATTTTACACAACACCTTTCTGGACCCAAACAGTCAACTCGTCAGATAAGACTACTGTACACTAGTTGATATAGTTGTATTTCATGGATGAGACTGAACTTGCCCTTGACAATGTATTTAAAAAAAAAATTGCATGAGGTTTGTCTGGCCCAGCAACAAATGCCAACAATTGATGTATGCTAAATTTTAATCAAAACTTAGGAAAGAAGATGCAGTACACGCATGTAAATGTTGTTGGCCAACCATACACACAGGTCAAATCTAGCGCAAAAAAGCTGACATGCAAAATTTGTCTTATTTCCCTCTTCTTTCAATTTATAGAAATTGCTTTTGGAATTGGAACAGCATTCAAATTCTTACATTTCAATCAATTTCTGAAACACCGGCACTCGTGTCGAAAGACACATCTCAGCACGATTCAAATTTGACCTGACAAAATGATGTGGAGATAGATCCATATTTGGTATTGGCTGGGGCGGGTTGGGCGGGATACCCTAATTGAAAGAGACCTCCACCCCTGCAGTCAGACCGCAGCGTGCGCGATAATGAGGCTGTGCGGCAATTTTTATTCAGATTCCCGTTCGGTGAAAAGCTCGCTTACAACGCTCTCGTAAAACACGAGACCAACCACGGGATTTTGGTAGCATCATTTTGTCGCCCTCGTATGGCTTACAGTGCAATTCATCATGGCGGAATCGTGGGGTAAGTCAATCTCTGAAATTTTCGCTGTTCTTTGACACCAAATTTGCCCAAATTAGTTAGATTTTGCGCTTACTTTTATCGCAAACAAAAAGAGCGTTTTTTAGTCCTCGGAAATTAACTACTCATTACATAGTGTCGTATTTTGCTTGTTCCTGACTGGTATTGATAATATTATTTCGAATTTTTGCATCCTACGTCGTCTTTGATAACCAGTCCATCGTTTGATGTTGAAAACACGTAGATGCAAGTAATGTTTGAATAAGAAATATGCCCAAATTATTGGACTATATTTTGGAAATCTACCGGAAGTAGACGGAAAATGATTCGAAACCGCGGGGAATTGCTATGGCTACGGCCTTTTAGTCAGGAATGGCGGGGTTTCTTGTGTGTCGCTGTGCCATTGTGTGGCGCATACAGCAGGAATTTATGTAGTCCCATGTGTATATATTTTTGTCAGCTTTTTAGTTTTTGTTGTCGCAAATCGACAGCAATGTAAATAAATCGGCTGCTCATTAGTCATTGCTATTCATTATAAATCTAGATCAAATGATATGTTTTAAATGTATATTTACAAGGGTTTAAACATGTTTAGACAAGTAATGAAGGGGTTTGATAACTGATCAAATTGTTTTGTACTGGAATCCTGAGCTGAGCGAGTGAGCTGAGCTGAGCTGAGCTGGATATTAAAATGACAAATTACTTAAAGGATAATTAATTATATTAATTTGGGATTCTCAAACTTTGGTTCTGCCTTCTGCTCAACTCAAACCTTACAGCCAGCCACAGAAATAAGCAGCATTTCCTTGTGCGAGTTGTAGACCTATGATTATGAACAGAGCAGAATTAAAACAAAGCCAAAGGTAAACACTTACATTTTAGAACTTGTGCACATCTTGAAAAATGAAGGGAAAACTTCATGAATCTGAAATCTGTAATATGTTTTCATTTAAAAAAATAAATTTGAAAGCAAGCCAGTTTTGTCTACCATAAATGGCTAGCTACTTTGATAAGATCTTTTCAAATCCCCATTCATTGAACTAAGACATTTTATTCTTCTTATCATTTGTTGTTGTTTTTCTGACAGACGCACTCAACCATCGAAGCTTGCGGGACATTGACAGACATCACACATCAGTCTCCATTGCATTCCTGGATCAACATTTGCTGGACTCCATGCCTTTGTTCGTTTTAAAGGTTATTTATTGAAGACTCAACCGCTGTTTTGCTTCACGTTGGAACAAACAATCTTGAACGGGGAGTTTGGGAGAAGGACGAGAAGGATTTTGTTCAGCTTATTCCTTTCAATAAAACAAAAATCTCTGATACTTCCAAAGTTCCAAGGTGGGATTCCGGAGCTTCACACGAACAAAGCATTTATTATATTAATAGAAAACTGACTGAACTGTCACCTTTATACAATTTAACAATACTTAACTCTAATAATACTTTTATTCTCAGCGACACATTTTATGCGTGTGATGGTCTCAACATAAATGTCAAAGTCAGTTTATAAATAAAATATAAATATTAGAAAATGCAAATTTTATTCGTAGTCCTATCGCATTTATTATTTGTAGTAGTGTTAAATAATACATTTTTTTGTCCATTTACTAGGCTATTCAGAAGAAACCAGACCTGGTTTTGTTTTGGGTTAGTTGGCATGAATTTTGATTAAGAAATGTGAATTACACAGACCTGTTAAATAATAGCCCCCCCCCCCCACAAAAGAAAAACAATCTTTTTAAAAGATATATTTTGCAGATTTGTATTTCATCCAGAAATAGTACCAACACAGGGTAAACTTAATATAAATAGTCAAGCATTGACATATTTTGATATGTTGGTGATGATGATTGTGATGGTGGTGATGGCGACGGTGGAGATGATAATGATGACGGTGATTATGATGGCTATGGTGATGATGATAATGATGACAGTGATCATGATGACGATGATTATCTTGATGGCAATGCTGATGGTGTTGATGATGAGGGTGATTATGATGGCAATGCTGGTCGTTAACGTGATGGTGATGATGGCAATTAATGGCGATGTCGGTGGTGCATGGTGATGATCATGATGACGGTGATTATGATGATTGTGATGCAATGCTAATGGTGGTGATGATGATGTAGGTGGTGACGGCGATGATGGCTATGGTGATGATGATAATGATTGTGATGGCGATGACTATTGTGATTGTGATAATGATGTTGAAGATGAAAATTAGAATTCTACAAGTTTTATTTGAGCCCTTCAGCCCACCGCACAATTATATTTCTATCCAAGGGTCATATTACACACAAACAAACCCCAAAAATAATTTTCCAGATATATATATATATTCCGTGGGTCACTTTAAAACAAAATCAAACAGAAAAGAGAATAAGGGAAAGAATTTTGTAATATTTTATTTCCAGGAATACACATGAACTGGAGTAAAGCAATTGACAAAAGAATTATGAAATAAAATATTACCATCATCGAATGTCTGGGAATTACCAAAAGAAATTCCTGTTTAAGGCTCTTCTAATTAGCCCATGGTTTACAAATATAAAAACACATTTCAGAACTTTTACAACCATGAAATTAATAGCAGGGATGGGAACAATCATATTTTCAATTTTCAATAACATTGCCCCCCCCCCCCCCTGAAAGTTTGTATTTACACAAACATACATTTCATAACGAATAATGTGTCTTCTTTGTTAAAATGATATCAAAGCCTGGCCAAAAATAGCCTTTATGGACACTTAAATCCCCTCTTCTGTCCCTAGAGCTGGAATTCTATATTGTACTTGTGTGCGTATCCGTATCCAACTTTGTACTTTCCGTTCACTTCTATACTTATGTAGCGCACGAGTATCGTACACAATAATAAGTATGTGGGGCAATACAAAAGCCTCTACGACCGGGGGTTACGCACACGAGAGTAATTCATGAATATCCCTAATCTCCGTCTATTTTCCGTGCGTGTTCACGTATAGCGCGCAGACTGGTTGGACCGCGAATCGACGCAGAGCTATATATAACGTGGTATCCCCCGGTTGATCTCGATGCGAAACGCTCGTCGATCGGCCATGTCTTATTTTCCGCCGTAGTCTATTATGCATCAGCTACTACTTTGCTTGTTCCTGACTGGTATTGAGACAGACATTGACAGGAAGTATAATATTATGTTAGGAAAATATCTACATTATGTGGTAAGCCAAAATTCAGCGAGATGCACCCCCGATAAAAATGGTTATTTAACGTGTATATCCGACTCTTCAAATAATTTTTTTTGCAAGTTTTTGTTGGTGTTTTTTTCACATTTTGAAACTTCACTCACTATTTATTGAATAGTACATTATAATGTTTATAGTTCTGGCTCAATATTCATGACGAATTCAATGTCATTAAATGAATCCTGAGCATAGCAGAAAGATGAGAACTGTGCCATGTTTTTGCTTATTACGTATTCATGAGGAGCAAATTCGTGCATACGATATGAATAAATGGAAGCGAATTCGCGCACGCTGCGGTCTGACTGCCTGATCTGGTAGTTTGCACCTCTGTCCGGTAGCTTGCCCCCCTTTCCTCCCCACCAGGGGTGCAAAATGAAGAAGTGTGCACTCTATTGGCTCCTCACTGTGCAGGCACACTTTCTCCTTGGCCCTCTCATCATTTTGTTCTACACATTTATTGTAAAGAGTTTTAAAAGATATGCTTGTAAAGTATTTGGAACGCTTTTGATTGTTGATGCTTTGTATATTACTAGTTATAAAATCATCCGGTTCGACATAGCCTTTTCTTAGGATGTTTAATAGTAAGAGAGTGGAAAGTCTGGCAAAACATTCTGTAACATAAATGTAATTAAAACAAATTCTTAGAACATTTTGGGAAGCTTGTTCATATATTTTCTTGGAAAAATGAATATGAAAAGGAATTTGAAATTTCCCTTACGTAGCTTCGTCATTTTAGAGAATTAAACTTAATCAGGTTCTAATTTATAGTCCATATCACATTTTTGTGCTTTTTATTATATTTGCATAATTCATACCCATACCAAATTTTGCAATTTTTTAAAGTACAATGTACATGTATATAAAATGTGAAAAATTCATTTTACCCCAAGTTATGTTTCTTTAGAATATGACATATCAAAACTTACATCTATAACAACAAAGCCCAAAGGCTATAATTTAACCAGTCTCCCTCTCATTCTTTAGTTACGAAACACACACACATTTTTTTTTACAAGGGGGTATGACTAATTTAGTTGGTTATTGTACACGTACATGTAGGTTCAATCTCATTTTTGAAAAAGCAATTCAGAGTTACATGTACATTTAAATTACCCTCATCTTCTTTGTGTCTCTCCATAACTGGGATTTGAGATGAGAGCATCTGCACATGTACATTTTCATTGTCTGCATTCTTGCACAGGACAAAAGCAGTGGTATTTACCAATGTCTTTTCCCTGCAATCCTCACTGTCATTACTCCACGCTTTTCAGGGTCGAAACACTGTCAACGTACTTCGCCACATCATGCCATTGATTTTCACGCATTATGCCTTTGCACAACGGCGAACAATTGTCTATGAATGGGGAATCATGCGCCCGGACACCTCCACGCTCCATCCATGATTCACGCTCGGATTAGTCTCTGGTCCAGTCGGGAATGATTAAATTTATAACACAGAAATTTCAGTAATACATTGTCGATGAAAGTAGAACGGATTTGATCACACCTGCTAAGTATTTAAATAAACAACTTAATTTTAAATTTGCAATTAATTATACATTTTTTTCTGTCATTGTATTTTACTTGGATCTGTTTTTGTTCCCTCTGTTTGTAATTTTTGTATGCTTTTTAAATGTTAATTCAGTAACAATTCAACCGTAAAGGTTGTGAGTATTGAATGAAATAAATCTTGAATCTTTAACCTATCTCACATTCTATGCATTCAAATGGTTTCAGTGAGCATTATAAAGGACTGTGAAAATATAAGCTTACATGTACATGTATGTTTAACACTGTCCAGACTTTCATTAGATACATGTAGTTGAAGCCTTAAAGGGTTTAGTTGCATTGAGCGGTTTGTATTCACGGTATGATACATGTACATGTATAAACTATAAAAATACCTTAAGTTTTGAAGAAGTAATTATACATGAAAAAATAGGTTATGATAGGCACAGTCTTCTCCTTGAATGAAGGTTGTTTTAAGACAAGACTGAAGATCAAGATTCAATGCTGAGAATTTTCTAGTTTCACTATTACATGTATTTCTACAGCTTTCCTTCAGCCTTTTTTACATTTTTTATTCAAAGAAACCCCCTCCCCAGATTACAGAATGATGCTAGCACTTATATCCTGCTTGTACATGTATGTACGTGTATATATACCAATATACTAATCTGTACATGAAAGCTCAACTTTGAAATAATTTTGTCTTTATAATGCGTTTTGGATGGATGCCTTAGGTCTCTAAAAATATAGGGGTTTGATCCTTGACAGGAGACCAGCAGTTTTGTAGGACCCCCATCATCATGATATCATACTCCTGACCAAATACAGGTGTGCAGGCCGAGACTCATTGCGAGGGTGCGATAAATGCGCGGGTATCGTCGATCAATACCATCCAACGCATCTGCGTGATCTTGTCTTTGTCACAGGATCGCGATATGTGTAGAAATGTGACGCTGGATGCATCGGCGCATCGGCCTCAATCGATGGCCCTGATTTTGCCCCATTTCTTGGTCCGATCTATCCACATGGAAAGTACTGGTACATGATCTTTGTTTTATTGTCTCTACATGTACATTGCTAGCCTACCATTAAGGATGAACTATAATTGTTTCTCCCTTCTCGATGCAAGGAGTTTCACTCTGTGAAATCGCCACTCCCTGTGAGATGAGATGCTGAGAGGCATGATATACATTTTATGATGCTAATAATTATGATAGCAACATTTTCATGTATATCGCACACATATCTATCAAAGGGGAGATGCTTAAGGCATCTACAAAGCACCAATACTACCCTGGCTTTAGCTCTCCTGCCCTAAGACGCTGAATGCATTCAAGGAATATCTTCCTACCACACCCGTGTGGAGAGTGGTAAATGTAGATTAATGTCTTGCCAAAAGGACATTAGTGCTGTGGGGGACTCGAACCCCAGACCATGTGATCCACTGTGACCTACCAACTAAACCACTGCACCATTTAAAATACTCAATTGAATCAGTTTACCATCTTTTTTTGGTAAAGGAGGTGACAATATTTCTTAGGCCTGGGATCTAGGCTACCGTCTCCCTTCACGTCTCCATGTGTTGCTAAACGTGCTGTAAAATGTTGGTTTCCCTAAGAGCTTTGAGATATATCGCGCGGTTAATAGATGTGATGGGTCCTCCATGTTTTGCATGGCACAGGGGACCTGATGTGATGAAGGCTGCCACAAATTGGGACCGTTCTCACGGGAGGAATATAATACATTAATGTGCTGTTCTCCGATAAGGTTCCTTTATAATGGTGATGATGTGCCCCCCCCCCCCCAAGGAACAAAGTGGCCTGGTTTCACTCGAACAAGCATTTTAAATACTTTAAAACCAAAATGGTCACAAATTGTAAATGAAAGCAATTTTTTCTTTCAACAAGAAACTGTGTGCATTGCAACATCTCAGCAATTTTGTTGGCGTTTTGAAAACAGGCTTGGGTATAATTATCACCATGCAAATTTGCCTGAAACATGTTTGAAAATGCTGATTCTAAGCCAGAAATGGGATGATGAACGCACCCAGTGAATTAGAGCCTTGTTTAAAGTTGTTATTATCATAAAATCTTTGTGCTGCTATTAGAATCTTTCTTATAATGGGAAAGCTTGCTCAGAAGATGGTAGGGAGAAAGTTGCAATTGACTATGTGCATCCTTAGAGCGTCACCAAAATTTGTGTTTTCTCTGAGAGTATCTGCATTGAGCATGGAATCAAAATGAAAGTCGGTTTAAACATAATACTCAACCACTTGCTTATATGTCAAAATGTATAGCCTACCTTCTTCGACAGAAAAACTTTAGTATGTGTGGGCCATATATCCTCCCCATTTTCTCGGTCATAGTCAAGTGTATATATGCGTATAACTGCCGGTAAGAAAATCTTTTGCGAGGAAAAGAAGAAAAAAATCAAAGATGCTGCAAGCATCGGGCATCATGGAGTGGCCATGCAGGAAAGGTGAACTAGTTCAATAGCCACTTGATATTATATACGCCGGTCTGGTGCTTGAATAAGGAATCTTGCGATTACCGGAATTTATATCTTCCGCCGAGAATTAGTCCGGGGGATGCAGTCGGATATTGGTGATGCGTGGGACGTACGGGCAGTTCTGGTTTGTTGGCCTGTTTGTTGTTGGTTATTGCTGGGGAACGAGCTTAAAGACAAAGTGAGTACAGTACTACAGTACTGCTGGACATATGAATAGATTGTGAAAGAAACGGTATGGAAGACATTATAGTACAGGTACACCAGAATCAGTTTACAATGTATATGTATAATGAAGCGTTGAAGTTTTGGAATCAGCCGAATAATAAGTTTTTTGACTCACTCACACTTAAAGATGAAGTTGAGTTCTGGTCATGCGATTGCATTGTGAAAGAAACGGTGTGGAATCGACCAGAAAAGGTTGATCATATCTAGCATATAAGAATTTGTGTGTATTGGAAGGTTCTGGAATCATCCAAATGATAAGAAATTGGCCAAGTCTTGGTAAAGTTACAAACACTGTACACAGAAAGATGTATATGGGACTACACGAACACGTGGCGTAAAAAACCTACCCCCCAAGTTTTACGATGTACATGACATATTTAGAATATGAAGGCATTTGAAGAGCCATGCTTTTCAGGAAACATGTCTTATCTGATGTTCTTCCACACTTGCATAATAAGAATGATAACGCTCACAAATTATTTTTCACCTCTTCCCAGAACTCAACCTTCTCTTTAAAATCACTTGTACTACACACAGAAATGTTTATATGGGACTGCGCAAACATGTATAGTATCAAAGTGTGGTTCAAACTCCACTCATCAGGTTTCAAATATAAGGGTAAAATTTGAAGGGCAATCCCCTTTTTCAGTCGACGTTTCAATTATTACTTTTCTTCTACTACGCTAATATCGTTTAACAATGTTAAATCTGAGATGCATGGCCCTATGTGTTATCAGTGTCTGTGATATGGTGTAATATTGAAATCCTAAAAAATCGCGCTTCAAAATGTCAAGAAGTGCCTCAAAAAAGTAAAAATCTTTGAGTGACTGGTTTTACCATACTCTTTTTCCCCAACAGACTGTAGTGTTATCAAATCCGTTAGGAAAACAAAAAAAATGAAATTTCAATTTCTAATCATAAATATTTTGATAATCAGACAGGCGTTCGGCTTGCAAAAGGTTCCTGACTGACCTAAAGGTTTATAATTATCATTGCAGCATGAGCTAAGTCCAGGATTTTGTTTCAGAATCTGAGGCAAAGTTACCGGATCCCTTTAAAGCTCATTTGTCAAGTTTCCCAGAATTGCACCTGCTCTTTAAGACTGGCCGGACGGAGCAAGATAGCGAACGAAGGCTGGATAATATAGAGTAAGATATGCATGCTCCCGTCCATGTGCATGTATATGTTGCATCCGCTTTCCGGTTTGGTAGGATAAAGAGGGTGGAAGATGAAACCGGTGTATACATCAAAAGCAGCTAGGAGAGTGTATTGATAGGACATGGGCCTTAAAGGTGAGCTTGTGTTGACTGTGTGTATGCAGGAGTTTATCTATGGGGGAGGGGGACGTACCGCCCCCCTTATCGAATGGCTAAGAAGGAATAACAGAAGACGAAGAGAGGGAAAAAGATAGAAAGAAAGGGAGAGTGGAGAGATGGTATGAAAATAAAATGACGCCACCCCCTCCCAACCCTCTCCTCTCATTAAATTTTTTGTTTAAACACCGTCTTGTGGCTTTTGATGTATATAATTTCTAGGGCCTTATTTTGTTGCATCTTATTCATGAAATATATCTGATATCCCTTCACTACTTGACCAATGCTATACAGCATATACATGTACTTATGCGTATACACGTGTACATGTGATGTATGTATAATATGCAGTTCCCCCAAATGGTTGTTAGCACTGTGGCAGGGGTTTGAACCCCATACCTATTGACCTGCTATCCACGGTCCAGTGGCCCATCCACCAGACCAATGCATCTTCATACCAACAGGATCAAGAGAGACAATGTTCGGCTAGCTGTTTTAATCAAGACTTTATTTGCATTATTTCCCTCCCCCGCTGTCGATGGCGTGTGTGCTGAATCCAGATGAGACCATCAGACCAACCCAATTTCTTTGTGGTCCGTAGCAATCCTCTAATGTTCGTTAGAGGTGCGTAGACACCACCCCTATCTTCCCTGTCGCATGCATGGTCATGGTTCACTGATTTATGCTCTTGTATTTGATTGAAAAGCTGTCTTCGCATCTTATAAAGGAAGATGTTTTGGAGCTGAAGGAGGTCAGCCTCGCCTCAAGGCTTTTGATGTATTTGATTTCTTTAAATGTGATGACTTGTTCAGGTTTGACAGCCTAAACTAGACTGATGCAATGCGTTACAGAAGTTTAATGTTACGAAGTGTATAGATTGAGGATACAGTAAACATGATGACAGACAAGGGGGATGTTTAGAAACGGAGTGAAGGAAAAGAGAGAGAGAGAGAGAGAGGAAGGAAGAGCGAGAGAAAAAGGGAGAGGAATGGAGGAGAGGAATGGAAGAGAGGGATTTTTTCTTTAGATGTGATGACTTGTTCAGCTTTGACAGCCTGAACTACATGTAGACTGATGCAATGCTTTACAGAAGTTTAATGTTACGAAGTGTATAGATGGAGGATACAATAAACAACATGACAGACAAGGGGGGTGTTCAGAAACGGAGTGAGGGAGAGAAAGAGAGAAAGAGAGGAAGAAGAGCGAGAGATAAAGGGAGAGGAAATGGAGGAGAGAGGAAGAGAGGGATTTTTTTTCTTTAAATGTGATGACTTGTTCAGCTTTGACAGCC
>JAVYIG010000416.1:0-110000 GCA_035222895.1 Strongylocentrotus droebachiensis | reverse complement strand
TCACAGTCCGTGTACATCTGTACCTATCATTCTCCTGTGACATCACAGGTTACATAGACAGTACATGCAATAGCCATGCCCTAACCCCCGCTTGGATCGACACCTAGTATGTGATACATGTAGAAAATAATTTGATCCTACAGTTTTAAATTATATATAGTAATGCACTGAGATGGAAGATCCATCCATAACAATATTTTAAAGGAAATAGATGATTGTAGCTTTACTAACTGAATACTTGTGTTATCACTGGAAAGAGGCCATATATCCCGTTCATTAATAGCATTCAAGATTCAGAATTTGTAAATAATGAGGGAAACTCATTCTATTTTTGCAAGTGCGAGGTGATATTAAATGTCAGTGTGCCAAATTTAAAACTCTCTAGCCAAAGGAACTTTATAATTTGACTTTATTTTGTTTGATGCGGATCTCCCACTATGATTCATGATGTCGACAGGCACGCTGGAATTCTCTACAGGCCTGTCGGCATAGTGTCTATTAACAAGTGCCCTGCTTGGAGCTAGAAGGGATTAAAACTATGTAATACTGTTTTCATACTTGTAGTTCAAAAGGAAACGAGTCTGGACTTAGTCCAGAGCAATATAGCTAACCATTAAAGGCACTGTACACAGAAAGATGTATATGGGACTACGCGACACGTGCGCAATAATTAGTAGGCGGTTTCCCGGCAAAGTATGTATCATCACGTATTAGTCCAAACATATTCTTTCACATGATTGGTAATAAGAACTTCCATTTCATTTTTTGAGAGGGGGGCGTTTCCAAAAGTGGACTATACCTTTAAGCTTGGTCCACCTCAGAAATCATGCTACCTTTCATATTCACAGCAGAAGGGGTGCATCACATCTGTGCGCATTTGTTTCCATGTTTTTGCTCAAGGCATGACTAATTATGCCATGTTCCCCTCAGCACCTTGTCATAAAACGTACCATACATGAACAACGAACCCACAGAGAGATATCTCAATCTTCATTGAGTATTGCAGATAGCGTTCATATTACGAACAATCCACTTGCGGTCAGGGTTAAATACGGACTCTATCCCTCTTTGGAAGCAGATCAAGAAGTCTGCATCTAGTGTGGATCGATAGATGCTCATCGTATACAAATATGCTTTGGGTCAGGACTAATTCCGGACTTAATCCGGATATACCCCTCTTCGACCCCTTCATATGAACAGGGTTTTGAATGATATGCATGGACATCCTTTTAGCTCTCAGAGGACTACGTGCGGCTGCGAACTCCCTCGTAGCCCATTCTTTATGGCCAGGCTTTGCTGTTTAAATAAATCAAGTTCATGTTTAGTGATTAATGATACAGATCGCCTGTTGACACTCGATAAATTACTAAGAGGTGGTTTGACATTTTCCTGCGCTCAAAGCAGGTGCAGGGATAGGACAGGGCTTTTAAGTGTGAAAACCGCCAGCAGGCAACTTCAAAATGTGAGGCGTGATGGATATGTATATATCTGAACTATGAAATATAACATGAGATGTTTTATTTTAATATTAGTTACTCCGTAAAGTCGGCATCCTGTGAAATTTGATATTATTGTCTTCTTGATACTTGAACAGTACCTTCAAAGTTGCATCGAAACTTGATGAGTACTCTTTGAAACTTTTTGAATTATACTTTTGTTGCATGGTAGTTTTGGAACTGGTTTATCCTGAAATGATTTCTGATAACGTAAACTAAGCATTGATCTGCAGTCCAACCTGTCTATAGCAACCACCCAAGGGAAAAGTGGTTGGTTTAGACAGGTGGTCTTTTTAGACAGGTTCCTGTAGTACATGTTTCAATGAGGAACCATTTACAAGGGAAACAAAAAATGTGGTCTTTATAGACGGGTGGTCACTAAAGCAGGTTTGATTGTATTACATTGAATCTCTCTTGAACCTGAAGGATGTTCCCTCTATCATTTCATGAATCATGAAGTTTCCTCACAATTCAGCACCATATATCTTGAATTTTTTAGTACACCATGATTGAAATCAAACAATTTTAATAATATATATTCCGGTTCCTTATATAGTGCTTTACCATTTAACTGACCAAAGGGCTTACATTGTTATTACTATCCGGGTCACTGGATTCAATTACTTTTAGGCACAACTGTAGCGCACAATCTTCACTCCCTGGGGAGCATTGCAGGTATTCATCTTTTAATGCTAATCCATCCACAATGGTATTTGTGCATCCTACCATGTACCCAATCGACACCTGGGTGGAGAGGAACAAGGTAGATAAAATGTCTTGATTTAAAAAACAATTAATACATTTTGTAACAGATGCCAATATAAAGTAATATAACAATATTTAGTGGCTGAGGAATTCATTTGAATCTTGCTACAGATGTAGGTAGCAAATGTGACCAAAACACCGTCCAAGGAAGGAAATTTTTCTTTTTGGTGATTGCACAGAAACATGTCTTTCCTCAACTTAAAATCATCTATGGAATGTCAGAAGCATGGACCAGGGTTATATTAGGAACAAGTCAAATTCAGTTTGAACTTGTGAAAAACAGGAACTTAGTTACCTTTACATGTAAACAGAGGACCGTGGAATGCTCCCAGGATCAAAAGTTAAGCTCCTGGCTTGTCAAGATATGTTCACACTGCGACATATTCCAAGACTCTTTGGCAGGTTCAAATACTGGTAAATGGCAATGCAGTGTATTGTTACATGGGCCCTGTTCACATTTACAACTTTCCAGCAGTACAGGTGCAGTTATTTTGTTTTTATCTATGTATTTAAAATGGTTTATTGATAAATAAGTCATTACGTTTGAAAACGCTGATTCTAGGCAAAAAAATGGACTATCAATGCACCCATAGACGTATGCACATATCGTCGCTGTTTTCACGAAGTGACGGTAGTGAAAAAAAATTGCATTCACTTTGCGTTACGATTTTCCTCACTACCGTCACTTCGTGAAAACAAGGACGATATGATGTGAGGAATATATTGAATGGTCAACTACATGTATTTCTATCACAACAAAGAAAATCAATATTGAGGACCATAGGCAGTGCAATCAACACCAATGACACCAGTCATCACTGGTCATCACTGGTCATCACTGGTCATTTTACACAACTGACCACAGCTTCCCATTTGGATAAATACTGGTAGTCTGTTCTCGAACCTTTATGGAAATGTTTCAGTGACTTTATTTTGATCAGTGGACTAGTGAGACTAGTCTGCAGGCACAGACCCTAATTTGACACTTTATCAACAAATCATTGTGCCTTGAGAGAAGTCTAGCCCAGCTACCTACTGGTTGTGTCAGTACATGGCCTATGGTAGTCTTATAGTGCAGACTCACTTTTACGACTGACCAGGGTTTGTGCTTGCAGACTATAGTGAGACAGTGATGGCATAGGAGGATGAACACTAGTGACATCAATGGAAAGAGAGACTTCAGGGGGTGTTTCACAAAGATCCTAGTCAAACTTAACTCTAAGTTGGACTTAACAATTATGGAGAGCCATTTGGAGTCTTGAAATTAAATATATTCAAAAGATAAAAATCAAGTATTTTATAGTTTTAATAAATTCCACATCAAGAACATGAAATCTCCTTGATAATAGAAAATATGAATGATTTGAATCAACATTTTATGCCATTTAAGATGCTAACGGCTTTCCATAACTGTTAAGTCAAACTAAGAGATAAGTTCAACTTAGGATCTTTGTGAAACACCCCCTGTTTTCATAGGAAATTCACCTTGTCAATGTTTTCTGCTGAATACGACTTTGATAGGGATCCACAAGCTTCTCTTGAGGGTTTCCAGGGATCCAGCACTTGCACAATGCTTTACTTTGTGAAAAACAAAGTGGTTTGGGTATGATGTACATGTATAGTATTTGGTCCAGAATTGCAAAACGTTTTTAGGCTAGCCATTAGGTATATGGTTAGAGTTAGTGGTGTGTATTGTCATTGGAAGACTTTGCTCAAGGATTGATGTTAGAAGCAGGTTAGTGGAGGAAATTGCCCACAGAGCGATTGTCTCAAGAGCACATCTGTCTCACCTCCATGATGGAACCTAACCAAGTGATCAGACTCAAAAATTATTCTCTAGAAAAAATAAAATGGGGCATGGATGGTTGGTAGGGCGGCCAAGCCAGTCATCTGTCTCTGGTTGGTCACTGTCTTACACCATGGACACACCACCTTAGGTCATTGTTATGACTGCGGTCAACGGACCAGGACTAATATCAATTACAAGGACAAGCTGTATCCTGGGATTGACCCAGGGGGCTTTAAGGCTTTATTCACACTAATGAGAACTGGCATGTCATTGTATACACTGCCCTCCTAATGGGGACAGGGCCCTCATTCACATTGCAGGGTCTTGAGTTGGTAATTAAAAGTGTTCATCAGTGTATATAGCACCTCTGGTAATTGTCATGATTGCAGTCAATGGGCCAGGACTGTTATCAATCAATCATTGAAGGTTTATCCCTGGGTTGACCTAATAGTGGGCTTCAAGGCCTCTTTTACACTAATGAAGGCTGGTATGTTACTATGTACTGTGGTCTGACTACCGGTAGACCCAATTCATACTGCAAGGGTCATATGCTATGTTCTATTGATATCCTTTTCAAACACATGATAACACTGCAGTAAAAAAGAAATTGGGACCTTATTCATATCACAAGGGTCTATGAGGGTTGCTAGTTTGTTAACTTGTGCAATTCTTGCATATTTAGGTATTTCATTTGATTTTGGAGATGTGTTTAACTTTAAGTGCATCATTTCTGCAAGAGGCTCATCAACATTTTTCTGGCTGCTCCCACTAAATGTCGAACATTTTTAAACACGTTTATTTTTACGACCGACAAAAAGTCGCTTGAAATTGCTTGAAGGCAACCATGTATTAAATTAAACGTATTTGAAAACCGTGTTTCTAGGGTGAAAGAGTGTAGCTTGAACGCACCCTAAGAACAAACATGCAGGTTGGAAGAATCATGCATGAGGCTAGAATGCCAGAATAACACCAGCGTACACCAGAAGTGCCTCTCTCTCTCTCTCTCTCTCTCTCTCTCTCTCTCTCTCTATTGGGGTCAATGACATGTACTGACACAGATTCAGGGATGAGTTTTAAGCTCCTGGAATCTGTCTGCTCCATTTTCAGAGAATGAAATGTGGAATTCCAGAATGGTCAACAATCTTCTGAAATATCTTATCGATTCTGCGTACATTTTTTCCTAAAGAGAGTTTATATGGAACTATTTTCCTACTGTGTGTTTTGCTTAAAAGTACAATTAAAAATGTTTGTAAAGTCCTTTCAAGTGGGATAACAGATGTTGGAAACTGTTGATCCAGGGAAACATTTCTCTTTATTATATGTGAAAAAGGTTTAAAGAAAAATATTATTCCATTTTTGTGTTGCCTTCTCTTATCATGAACACATAGAAAATGTAACATGAAATTTGTTATAATTACATACAAATTTGCTTTGTTTTATAAATATTTATTTAGCTCACATGCTTGTCCTATGTTTTCCCTGATTTTTGGGATGTCATCAAAACTTAAAAGTATCAAATGATAAATAAAGTTAAGAACATATCTAACTAATTTAGCGTGGAAAGTGAACATTTTGTCGTCCTATCTTTAGCCCCAAATTATATTTCTTTGTGTATCTAAGTTAGATGTTAAAGTAGTACCATGAGTTCATACCAACTCGTAATGTTAGTTTTATATAAATTCAATGGTAATGCCTAACATGACTCTTCATTTGATTTCTGTTGTATAAGGGTAAGATTGATGCCACCCCAAAATACAGGGAGGGGGAGAAGTCCTCTCTCTCTCTCTCTCTCTCTCTCTCTGTAGGAAATTTTTTTCCCTATAGATATATAATCCTTTGAAAGGATATTTCAAAACCTTTCCATATCCCTAAATACAATTGTCCCATCAGTTTACAAATTAGGCCATTTTGTAGTTGGTTTAATTCCTCATGTAACTGCACGACTTTGTCAATACGTCAAGCATATCAATCTCAAAACATCAAGAACGTCCATGAACTACGTCCAGGTATCGATCACCGAACCATGTTTGTCTCAAAATGTCAGACAGGTGGGAATACTGCCCTGTCACTCAACCAGAGGGCGCGGGCTCGAGGATGCACCCCTAGGGGTACATGCAAGTACCCTTCAAGCACCCCTCAGGGGCCAGAGTGCTCTATTCTCTGCATGCTGTGCCCCTGTAGAGGATACTCAAGGGCTGCACTGGACCTTCCCTGCTCCATTTCTCCATCTTGGCCATCGACTCGCTAGGAAAAGGTTATTTTATTGAAGTACCTCTTGACGGATAGGAGTAGTGCCCCCCGTTTGACCTTTGACACAATTGTGCTTGTATCTGTGTCAAGGAAGAAATGTATGTCCAGATATCATGCTTTTTTTTATAAGAAACCTTATTTTTGTTGCTCTGATTCTGAAAGTAAATTTGGCTTGATTCTGTTATCTCATGTCTCCTACAACATTAGTTGTGCCTAACTACATAGGTTGTAAGACATATAGGTTGTAGGAAACACAAGTTGTAGGACACATAGGTTGTAGGACACAAAGGTTGTGCCCAAAAACATAGGTTGTAGGAAGAGTGCTCCTGCTGTGATTGCTGTGGGCCAATGTCCGATACTAAATGAATGTCTAACCTAAAACCTTGGACCAGAACAAAACTGTAACCCATACTCTAGACCTACCCTAAAACCCGATTGCAGCCATAACCCTGAAATGATATCATCTGTTTGATGCCAGAAAGTCAACTCCTTTCCCTCTCTAAATGGATGATATCTTCCAAAGCAGATGGTGCTGGAGCAAGTTTTGCTGTGGCCTATGTTGGATAACTCGCTCATATCAAGAGCAGATACCCCTCGGTTAGGGCAAGGTGTATTACAACATCATTTGCAGGCATAGAGAAAACAATAAACCATAGATTAGGTTACCCTCTTGAATGCAGGTGGACCGTCACCTTGGTCATTTGCACAGGTCAAACGCAGGCAAATCCACTTTCAGGGATGTACATGTAGCTGCTGAATTAATCATTAGTGCCAAGGAAGCATGACCTTCTCCTCAAATGACCCAGCGATGTCCTTCCTGTCACTATTACATGTAGCTCAATGAAATTCTCACGTACATAATGTCTGCTGAAGGTCAGAAGGGCAATGCTTTACGTTTTGTTGGCTCAACTCAGTCGCAAAAGGGGTCCATGGCCATTGCCGTTATACGGCCAAAGTCTGGACATACCAGTTACCAACAGCCCAGGGAATGGACAGCCCATGAGACAGACAGCCTGTGAGACCTACAGCCCATGAGACTTGAAAAGCCCATTAGACCGACGGCCCATTAGACCAACAGCTCACGAGACCGACAGCCCATCAGACCAACAGCCCACAAGATTGACAATCCACAAAACTCTCAGAAAATACTGCATGAGCAGCTGAACTTGTGTCATCAGAGGTGCACATGATTCTAGAGATTTGTGCTAATTTCACATTTTCTTTGATTTCTAGGAAATCTACTTCAACATGTTCATGGTATGTCATAATGACCGGGAACCTTTTGACTTTCCTCTTTAAGATGTCCTAAATTCCTCAGCACAGCTCAGTATGACTGGATGTAAATATGAGAGAGTGGCTAGCTGGCTGTGTGGCCAATTCTCTGAGAAATGTTAATATTGACCAACATGCCGGGTATTCCCTAAGAACATGCTTTGCACCAGTCTCCATAGGGCCTTGTGGTGTGTTTAACAGCCAAGTTCAATACCCGGCGTTTTCCCCTGGACTCGCGTGACATTTCAAAGTGAAATCACTAGCGAAAGTTTCCTCTTTAAGCAGGATGTGCAACTGAGAAAATGCCTTTCATTGAAAAATGGTGTCCTTGATCAGGGCGGTCGTTTCAAAATTGTATTTGATTTGTTGTTTACAGGCAATCATGTTGACTAAATTGCCAATATGTCTGCCAGAAAAGAAAAACTATTTTTGTTCCTTTGATCAAACTTGCCAAATTTGTTTGTGAAGCCAATCCATTACCTTTTCAACGTATTTTTGAGTTCTTTTCCTCGGGAGGTTTAAAGCCCATCCGTACTAGTTTGGCCAGGAGGGATTAGACCACCCAGCATAGTCACTGACAGGTGGTTATCTCATCAACTCAGCTCTCAATTAACATAAGAAGAGGGAATCATGGGGGACCAACATGCACCACTTAGGCATTATTTTCTATATAGAGGGAGCAAGGAGCTACAAGTAGTACAGTGGGGCTTTTACATCTTCATGCCTTTCCATCATTTCTGTTCCACATACTCTGCAACAGCTGATTTGCTGTGAATTAATATCCACTAAGTTTCACTATCTGAATGGCTTTCCTCAAACCAGGACCAATTAAAATATTCAACCCTAAGAACCATAAAATCAACCCTAAAATCTACCCTAAACCCCAATTCTACCCTAACCTTATGATTTTGATGAATTACAGTTAAGAGGAAGTTTTGCCAGAGAAAATGCTTGGGTACCTCTATGTCTTAAGTTAAGATGACCATTTAGCCAATAGTCATTAATACATGTTTGCCATAGTTAAAGAGAAGGACAAGTAATGCTTGGTTTAAATGTTTGATTTAAAAATTCTCAATTTTGTATGTGTTATCAATGTTAACATTTTCAAAGTGTTATTTTCCTCTTTTAAAAGATAAATAGCTGGAATTCTAGAGTTGACTTTGGAATCTGAACACAATTTCTTCATCATTGTATGGGAAAATTTCCAATTTTTGACAAAATTATTTTTCTTATTCCAATACAAATTATTTGAAATTCTCGAATTGTCTTTTTAGAGTTGAGAGATGGTCTGGCCGAAAATGGAGTTTGAAAAACTCGCTGGCCAGATCATAACCTTGAGAAATTAGAATTTTTTTGTAAAATAAAACTAGGATGAGGAATGATTGTCTTTCTATACCATGATGTAAAAGTCCTCGTATCATGAAAACAAAGTAACACTTTCTCTTTCTTTCTAGGTTAAAAAGACCGAGATTTGTTTCATCAGGGTGACCTAACTGAACTGCATGTATTACAATGTGCTTCAAGGGACCTCCCTATGGGCTGTATTTTCTTGCCCAGAAACCAACTTGAACTAAAAAAATCTCAAGTTAATTCCTCAGGGGGGGGGGGGGTAGATTCAGAACCTGGATAATCTACTCATGTTAGAGGTTGATTAATAAACCATGTTTAAATCTCAAACCTATGGATAATATCAACTTTATACAAAAATACAGTTGGAATAATCAGTTGAAAGGTTAACAGAAGCAAGATTGTTTGAGGAAATGTGACAATCTTAAATCTTGTTTCATTTTTTGAAGTTTGTCCACTGGGTTGATGATATCCTAAAATAAATTTACTTGAGTCTTTATGATATATAGATTTAAAGGACTACCAACTGCCTTATCATATTTAATTATATATCTTTCATGGATATATTATATTAAAGAACTTAAATTTAGCTGTAGTTTTATTTGACACTTGCCTATATTCCAGTGATTTGTCGAGATAGATGTATCAATGTAACATGGAGTGACATAGTACATTGGGGATAAGCTTCACAGAATTTATGAGCTATCTTAGATATTACATTAATCTTATTGGTTTTCAACTCTTTTCATAAGAATGTCTATTTTTAAATCAAGCACGCTGATTTAATAATAGAATGAATCTTGGTCTGTTGTAACATACCTACATGTATGTGGTAATGTAGAACCAGTTAAAATGAGATGTATGTGAAACGATACACACCATTTGAGAACACGAATGTGTCTCTAGCACGCTCACCCCTCTACCCTTGAAAAAGCGTCTTGCTCGGTCCGCGGCAATCAAATGGCAATTTGGCGGCGCGGCTTAGGAGATGAGTCACGCAGGGTTGTGTGTTTATTTCGGGGGGTGAGAGCCGGTACCCTGATGATGATGATTTGCTGGTGTCAGTGTCTGTCTGATGAGGACTATGGGATTGAATGTTGCTTTAAGTGATTATTGTTGGATGTGCAAGGAGAGTAGAGGGGGAAGAGCGTGCGCAGACAGATGGGGATAAATGGGGAGGGGGGAGAGAGAAGAGAAGAGAGAGAGAGAGAGAGGGTAGGAAAGGAGAGAGTAGGGAGAAGGTAGGGAGAGGGGGAGAGATGGATATGAAGAGAGAGAGAGAAATAGAGAGAGAGAGAGATGGAGAGTGGTAGAGAGAGATGGAGAGCGAGAGCGAGAGGGAGAGAGATAGAGAGAGAGAGCGAGAGAGAGAGAGAGAGAGAGGGGAGAGATAGAGAGAGAGAGAGAGAGAGAGAGAGAGAGATGGAGGGATGGATGCTAAGCTACTTAAGAGCACTTAAAAATTCACAGAGAAACAAGAAAATAAAGAGAAATGAACAGAGGAACAAGAAGGTAAAGTGCATTTATTTGAAATAGAGAAAGGTACATCTATCTGTTATAACGGGTAATAAAGAATATATTGGAAAATGGTATAAAAATATTAATATAATTGAGACCTTTAAAAAAGATATAAAGGGATGAGACGAATGGAATAATCTTAATACCCTAGACACTGAAGTTATTTGTTAGAGTTTATTTACATCAATTTATTATATCTCGAAAGTGCATTTTGTGATTTTGATGTGCTTTTTATCATCTTGAGGAAGTGTGCTCACATGATTGATAAAACAAGTTGGTAATCGAATAATGTTTAGATGGTCAGTGCATGGTAAAATACATGTATCATCTAAACATGATGTCCTGGTCACAGGATTACAAAGATAAAGTCAACGTCGGGGGGGGGGGGGGGAGTACAGAATGGAGCTGAAGGGCTGGGAGAGGGGCAGTCTGGTGCATGCCCCCTTTTAAAACCCCAGTGGCATTGTGTGCCACCCCTTATGAGGTGGTAGCCTTTTACAGACTTGTCATAGTAACTTGCAGTAAAAAGGCACTCCCAGAACAAACAAAACAACAGCAACAACAACAACAACTCTGTGGACTTTTTAAAATTGTAATTTAGAGTAATAAGGGCCACCCCAACAAAATCTTCGGAATGCAGTGCCCCTTTTTGGGGACAAAATCCTGTATCCACCGCTGGTCCGGAGCAAATGCTTGAGGAGTAGTACAGGTTGAATCAATGGCGGTCGGTCGGGTGCATGAATGCAGAATAGTGGCTCGGACTTCCTGCAGCCAATCACCTGTAAGAATGTTTCTTCTGTCAAACATGTTTTTCTTAGTCGATGATTATTTGCATTTCATTCACACCTATATGATTTCCAAGTGCAACTTTCTTTCAGTGGTGCAGGTTTTTTTTTTCACTCTCTTCTATTATTTTAAGAAAATGCCTTTCTGGTTGCTTACGTTAGATTTTGAGGAGGCGTTTTTTTTGGCACCATATGAGAATCTGCAATCTACATTCACCAGATGTGGGTTTCAACTGGTACTGTGTACTTTACATTTGCATTGTGTAGTTTACATTTGGAATTTTTCAATTTGTACTTGCAAAGTTGCAATGTGAGTCACATTTAGTGGCTTCAAAAATGACAGTCGTATGTGAAAGTGTTTTGAATGTTAATTTAGCAGCATTTTTGCAGAGTTTTGCTTGGTTTTGGCTCAAGTAGATGAATTGATGAAAGCAGTATGCTGTATATGATTTTGTTGTAGATGCTTTTAATGAAGCAAGGCCAGGGACCTGTTTCACAAAGCCTTTTTATCAATGACAAATGACAAAAATCAGTGACAAATCTGCTGATAACCAATCAGAAGCAAGCATTTCAGTAGCTTATAGCTTTTAGTGTATGCTTGCCTGACCAAGCAACATGGTCATATTTCTCCCAATTAAAGCTGTTTTGACAAAGGTCTCTGCAAAAGTTGGCTCAGGGTGAGATGATTTTTTTGTGACCCTTGCCCGACTAGACAACTTGTCCCTTATTGCTACCGACCTAAACTGAGTTTGCCCAACTCTGTGTAATCAGCCCTGGGAGTGAAGATTGCTTTGGCATCCCTTTCTTCATTCCGACCTTCTTAATGAGGGATTTAATGCAAGCATTATTTTGTTGTGTCTTGCCTGGCCTAGCAACATGTCATCCACTGAAGCTGAGTTGGCCCAACTCTCTTTACAGACATCTCTGGGAGGGTGGATTGCATTATGCCCCTTTCGTTCATCTCGGCCTCCATGGTGACTGACAATGATGCAAGTCTATGTCTCTGTTGTTATTTCAAGCCCAAAGAGAGTGGATCTATCAATGGTGAATTGACAGTGTGCCATGATGTATGGTACTAATGTGGGATTTTTGTGTGGATCCTGCGACCTTTTCTATGACCTTTCATGTGCTGCTGAACGTATACAAGTTTTCCCGTTTTTCCCTCTCTCCTATAAAGTCTGCTCTGAGCCAGAAAGGTGTTGCTCTCAATAGATTATGAATATGCCAAGTTATGTACATGTATATTATTCAGAATTTTAATGATGACCGATGTTCTCTATTGTTTCACAGTACACTCTGGAAATATACCTCTTTGATTTAGCACACATGGATAAGGTTTTGTAAAGCTAGTCATTTGAAATTACATCGATCCCTGAACCTACCACAATTTAAAATATATTCTTATCTGAAATTATTTTTGATTTCATTAGACCTCCTGTTTATTTATATATGATGAAAGTGATATGCTCTTGAGAGCAACTATCTTTTGTATGACTTTTTTGAGCTTCCTTTAACTGAATTGTTCATTGGATTGTTCTTTGTGGCTCAGAAATCTATGTATTCATACATGAACATGCATGAAGATTAATATTCCCTTCATCATTGCATAATATAAATGTATGTGTAGTTATGATTTATTATTAGAAGAAATGAACAAGAATATGCTAAAAGTTGTAGAAGTGGTTTTAATTTTTTAATTGGTTGGCTTCGACATTACTTGAGTATTATCTGACATCATCTCCTAGCACATTGATTGATCAGTATAATTGTATCAAGAAGTGCACTTTAGAACTCTTTATTGTATATTTATCTCTTCATTTAAACAAACTGAGCAGGAGTAATGTTCTCATATTCTCAAACTATAAACAAATAAAACCCTACCCAAGGAATGTCTTCCAGCCAGCGATGCCCCCAGAAGACATCCATCCATCCTACACTAGCGTTCATTCACATACCTTCCTCCCTCACCCCGGGCAGGACAAGAATATAATGTTCCCGGGCTGCTCGCCCGCCCGTAATGAAGTGCTACCCTCCCCACGATAAACTCCAAGGTAAACACTACAAAAGTCCCTCATTTATCTTGTCGCGTCCAGTCCCGCCAACCTTCCATCTTGCTTAGGATCCGGCAATTAAGTGGGCGTTGCTTCCCCGCCGACTCTGCACTGAATCTCCACTCGCTACACACGAAACGGCTCGCTGGTTGGAGAGAGAGAGGGAGAGAGAGCGGCCGGGAGACGAGTCGGAGAGGAAATGGACAGATAATGCCGGGAATTTACCCTGGAGTCTGAGATGCTGTTAACTGCCAGGAATTAAAGTAGGAGAGAGGGTCCTTAGGCTATCAAAATGAAAGAATTAAATGGCCCTTTGATGATAAATACGACCGGGGAGAGAATGCTATGAACTTCATGAGTGCTCTCTCTAGGCGTGTCATCATCAGCTCGAGATTGCCAAATATTCCCCTATTTGAACTATCCCGATCGCAAATTATCCAGTTAATTTGCGTCTTAATCAGCCCGAAGTTGCAATTAGCAGGATATTTGCTTGAGATGATCATCCCAACTCCCAAGATATCTTGGGCTAGTTTGCAAAATATCCCACTATTTGGCAAAATATCCTGTTATTTGCCTTGTGGCAAAATATCTCGAGCTAATTTCTTGAGTTTCAAGTTTCAAGTGGTCAAGTCTTGAGCCGATTAAGACACGATTTGTAACTTCGGGATTATTTCCCAAATCATAAATAGCGGGCTATTTGGCAATCTCGAGCTGATGAAGACAGGCCCTCGGATGTGTTGTTGAAAGAGAAAATGGGTTTTGTGTTAAAAGTTAAAGTGCATTAGGTATGAAAACACTCAAGTGGTGGACTCTAGGAGATTAGATACCTTTATTCTGATATATATATCATTGAGTATTCTTATCATTGAACTGACTAACAAGTGGTAATAGATAGGTCTATTGTATTTCTTATAAATTTTGTCTGTAAAACTGGTTTGTTTCCTTTTCATTACTGGAAAGTATATATATATATATATAGTTGCACTAGATTTATATGGGAGTAAATAACTAAGCCAGAAACTAGAAGTTGGTTCAAATGATGTTAAAAATGAAAATGATAATGAAAATACTTGATGCTCTTTTATACTCAAACACTGTCATTAACTCGTACTTGACACTAACTCAAACTCAAGCTCAAACTCAAACTAGCAATGTTAAAATTGATACATACAATGCCTCTTTGTAATCAATGTTATATTTAGGGTGGAGTAATGTTGAGGTATGAATCTTTTGATAAATTTTGAAAATTATTTCTGAATAATATTCAAGGAATGAGTGATTAACAGTCTCAAGTTATTATAAAAAGAAGCAAAGGTTTTCATGGATGAGCGGGCCTCTACTGTCCTCATAAAGAGCACTCAAAATAATACCTCTCATTTAATTTATGGACGTCGTGATTGCATTTCTGCTCAAAGTGCAAACTGCTTTATGACAGGCAACACTAAAGCACCTTCCTTAAGGTCTTACTAGAGCCAGAAGGGCATTATATCCTGTGTTTTTCTACAGGGTTAATGCCCTTCTGCTTGTCAACAGACGATGAGAAAAAAATGAAGCTAAAAACACTGTTAAGAGTGAAAGTCAATAGTTGCATTAAAGTGACTTGGGACTGCGACAGTTACAGCGCGTGAAGTGCACCTGAGCTGCTGTAGTCCCAGAGGTGCATTTTCATGCTGTGCCCAGGAATGAAAATAGGATCATTTAAGAGTAATGACTTGGTTAGGTGTGATTCTGAGGCTGGGGTATGTCATTGTACTCTCCATCTAATGAAGCGTCCATGTTTAGGAATGGAGAATGCAACAACAGCTCGAAGAGGACCATTGATTTGAAGAAGAAAAAAAAATCTTGCACACTTTATTTAGGGCTCCCTTTCCTTATACGATAAAGAAAGAGAAAATTGACTTGTGAAAGTTGTGAGAAGATGACAAAAATGTTTGCCTAACACCCTAATATACCAATTCATACATGATCTTTATGCCTTTCCGGACCGGAAACTCTTTTCCAATTATTGACAATAAAAGATGCATTTCTTACCTTGCATGCAAAGGACGATGACTTTGTAATCACTGTACCAAAATGTTTTCCTTTGACCAAATAGCACTAACAGCACCAATTGGGACATTATATGATATCTCCTTTCTTGCCCCCTCCAGTCTAAAAATTTGTGACATACGGTACATGTTTTTAGGAAAATACATGTTTTTATGAAAACACATCTTACTAGCTATAGAAGATATAACATTACTGTACATTAATCTAATCTAAGGCCTAATAGTCTTTAGATATGTTAATCGTGTGCCCACCAGACCCTCTCATCAAATGAAATATCTGAAAGGGGAGGGGGGAATAACATTTTGTTAGCTACTGAAGATATGAAAACACTGTACACACTTTTTTGTTATTTTTTAAATATTTTGTTTATATCCATTTCCAACAAAATAAAATAAAGTACATGGGATTGCATTGTACATAGTAAAACAATGAAACTTAACAATATATTTGTAACTGGTCCACAATGTACAACAGGCATATAAAACAGGTTGGTCATGGAGGGGACTGCTGAAAAGCATTTAATCCATAATTCATGCCTGTGTTGATACAGTAGATAGATATGCATATATATGCCAAATAGTTGCAGATGATTTTTACGAGGTAGATGATAAAGGAAAGAATTAAACATGCTAGAATTGCATTTTATGATAGGTAGAAGGTAGAATAAAAGAATGGGAGAATGGCGACCTGTTATCTATGATGCATGGGAGATGGAAGGGAATGGAAGGATTACAAATAGATTGCCTGTCTATTTAATGATGAATAGAAGATAGATGATGAAGGAATGAATGAAAGAAAGTAGAATGATTGCCTATGATGGATAGATAGTAGAATAATCTGTTTATGATGGGTACATGCAGGAGGTAGAAAATAAAACAACATGCTGGGAGAAAGGACTGTTATAATGTGTAGAAAATAGACATTTGAATGTAAGGGAGATATGATTTTTAATTTTTTTTTTAAAGGATGAATAGAAGAAAGAAGATAAAAGAATGAAAGAAAGTAGAATGGTTGCTCATGATGGATAGAAGGTAAAGCAGATGAGAGAATGATGGATGGAAGGTATAAATGGTAGCCTGTATGGTAACTTCAGACTGCTCTCCTATTAAGGGTTCATATTAATTAATTCATCAGCCTGTCTATGTAATGAGACGCTACGCTGTTTAGGTTTAATGAATGAATACCCTGGGATTAGCTACTCATTACAATCCTATGGGTCCTTGATTTGTAACCATTCTAATCCCCAAAGTTCATATTATGACCTCTTTTGTATTGTCGCATTAATCTATTTCAATTATTGTTAAGAGCTATTACTGTTGGTTACAGCTATACAGTACAAATTTGTAGGATGGATTTGCATGGATTTGTGTTTATTAGTCACTTAGCTTCCAGTATTGTATAATTATATGCAGCAGTTGTTTACAGAAGCAATTTTTTTTATCTCCCTTTCAATCCTCTCCCAAATGCATGCAAAATCTAAAAACATAGCACAAACTCTTTTATGTATATAATTTAACTTTGAATTGGAATGAAGTATAACTAAAACAGTGACACCAACGGCAACAAAGTACCAAGAAGTGGTAAAGGGAAACAAACCATCTGTTTTGTTTAAAAAATTGCCAGTGCACGGGCACTTTGACTAATTCATTAAGCGGCTCTATCCTGGGAAAGCTGTTCTAACACCTTATGAATTAGCAATTAGGGTCAAGCTATAGTGGATGCTTCATGTACATAATAGATGCAGAGCTTCCAAACAGTAAACACTTTCATTTTACAGGTAGCCCGAAGTGATGGTTGGAAACTCATGAATTCTCGTGAGAATTGTCAGATTGTAATTTCTTCAGAGAAAGGTATTACAGAGTGTGAAATTCATTCATCTTAGTACAGCGATCACTACATTTCTTCAGGTTAAATTGCCTTAAAGGGACTTTGTAACATTGTTCAGATGAGAGAAAGTGGTGCTAAGGTGGTGACTTCAATGCTAGATGTACAATTAAAGATAATCTGAAAATTTGAGTGAAACAGGACCAGTATTAATGGTATGAATTGGGAAAAACTGATCTGATTGATTCCTTAATTCTCCCAACTATATTATTACAATTTAATTACAATTTAAGTGAATGTAAATCGTCACAAAGCAATGAAGTAGCTCTACATACCATTCCAGACATTTAAGTGTTGAAAGATTTTTAAAGCCTGTCTTATGTCTTTTTTCATGGAAAAACTGTTCGGAAAATTCAAAAACGGTTGGGAGAATTTACTGCTAATCACTGTTAGAGGGTTTTATTTTCTTTGACTGATATGCATAGGTTCTCATATGCATTGAGAAAAGTCAGAGTATGTGTCAACAAAACGATAAAACACAAACGCAAAACTGTATTTGTATTATAGCAGAAACAATATGGTTACAAAATGATTTTGCCTCATAACGGCTTGAATAAACTGCTCTCGGTCAAATGTACTTTAAAAAAATGGCAGCTGGGCCGGTATCACCCCTCAAAATATTGTTGCATTATTAATCTTTGTCTTTATATCCACGTTGGCGCAATCACAGTGACAAGCTAGGATTTTATCGTTTTTTACATTTCCATGATAATCGTCAGGAGCTGTGCGTGCGGATGATTCGCAATGGATAAGAAAAGTACAGCGTCTGACAGGCTTTATGAATGAATCAATAGATGGTATTGATCACATGACCTTGAAGCTGCTATTAGAGAGGTCCTCGGAGGGAATGGTTTTGCCGGGGTCGAGGACGAGCGTTGAGCGGGGAGTTTGCTAGCTACGAGGGATTAGGAGTTACATCGTCGCGCAGATTTAGAGAGGGATACAGGAAAGTGATTGAATGTTTCATGAAAGGTGACAAAATGAAAGGAGGAAGAGAAAAAGAGAGAGAGAGAAAGTGGGAAAGGAGAAATAAGTGAAAAAGTCAGAGAACCAAGAGAGAGAGAGAGAGAAAGAGAGAGAGAGAGAAAGAGAGAGAGAGAGAGAGAGAGAGAGAGCGAAGGGAGATTAGAAAATGTGAAAAGAGAACTATTTCTTTTATAAAAGGAGACGGAAGGAAGTAAAGAGAAGAGGGAGAATGTTCTGATCTGTATCCCATCAATGGAAAATGAAGTGTCTTTGAAGAGAGAGAGAGAGAGGGAGAGAGAGAGAGAAAGAAAAAGCATAAGAGCTTGATAGAGATGAGGAAAATAATAGAGAAAATAGAGAGATAGGAAGTACTCCAAATGAATTCCTGGAAATAAATCCTAAGACCAAGAAGAAGAAAAAAAGGAAAAAAGTCATGAATAACAGAAAAGAAAAGAAAATTGATCTGCTCAAGAGGAGAAATAGAAGTACCTGATTAAAGGAGTTGACAATAGATGAAATGAATCCCAGGGAACATGGTGCTAATCAAGATGAAGAAGCTATTTCCACCTTGGTTGTAAAGAGAAAAATGGTTGGAGTAAAGGAGTGTCTTAAGCTGATCAGGAAAGCAGTAGTTGTGTAGAGCATGGATAAATGAAACATAATTCCCAGGGAAGATTTCGTTAATTATGAAAATGGTTCTCGACACCCGGAGATGAACAAGTTTGTCCTGAACCCCTTGACATGATGTGTGATATTACAAATGGAGAAGAGTGACAGAAAAAGGAGGAGAGTGAAATTGGAGAGAGAGAGAGAGAGAGAGAGAGAGAAAAAGAGAGAGATATATAAATATAGAAAGAAATAAACTTTCTCAAGCAGCATTTTGTTGATTGGTATTGCGACATATTGTGTTGAATTTAAGTTGTTTTGATGCCATCACAATTTGCATAGAGAGCGACGGAGAAAATTGAGAAGAATAGAGAGGAATGGTTAAGTGGAGAAATATACTAAAAGGAATACTGAGAAAACAGGAGGAGAATTTAATTGAAACCTGAAGACAATTTTCATGATTATGGAAACAGTATTGTGATGCGTAGAGATGAACAAGCTTATGTGTCCATGACCGATACCATTACACATGGAGAAAAATGAGAATAAAAAGAAAAGTTAATTTATAGGAAAAGAGAAAGGAAGAGAATAAAAATAGAAGGAAAGAAAATTCCAATGAACTTATGGAAATGGTAACATTGTGATGAATACAATATTTCTAAACCATTTTTGGTGTTTACAGGATAGTGTCATGATTTAAGATGGAGAAAAGTGAAAAGGAAAATAAAAGGAGGAATATGGAACTGAAGAAAGGACTAGTGCTGCTACCAAGGAGAGGGAGGAATATTACTTGGAACAGCTTTTTAATTAATTGAAAAGGTGTACCAATCTATTTTTTTAGTCTTCCAGATCAATGATAGATACCATAATTATCAAATATAGAGAAAAAAGAAGTTAACTTTAACCCTTTTACAATCGTAACTACCACCATCACGTTTTCGGAGAGGGAAACAAATTGAGAAGATGATGAAGGATGAAAGTGAAATTGAAGGAATGGAAAAAGGAATAGGTGAAAGAAAACTCCCAAGGAACATGTTCTTAATTATGGAAGTTATTTTGAACCCTTTTGACAATTGTGAACATCACCGTCTTAAAATCCCTAGATGTGAATATATCTGCAGGCTGACAGAGTAGTATCATGAACCACAAATAAACCCCTGGTTTTCAAAAGTTGACAATGTATGCATCATAACTGGATGCCATCTTTCTTGCCTGAATAATTCAGACAATGAGTTTATAAGTGGCAGAATGTTGTCCACACGAAGATCATCGCCCTTATACGATCATTTTATTATATCAAAAAAATGAAATTATTTCTTTGTGTAATGAATTGATGATACCTTTCTTGTTTGAATAAATCACATAAATTGTTTGTTAGCACCAGAAGGATTCTGTATGAAGACCTAGAGTCCGTTTTCATATCTGCATAGTTATCTGCTTCAACAAGAAATGTACAAATTAAGTAATGTGTTGATGTACCAAGCGCCTCTCCCCCATTTAGAAACGAAAAATTGAAATTAATCAATGGTTCTTTCAATGTACCTAGAGAAGATCATCGTCCTCACATGCTAATAGATAGTCAGAAAGCGGATCATTTTCATTCTTTGTTGCAATATCGGGCAGGACTAAGACAAGTTTTGGGGTAGTAAAGAGAACCCTTTTTTGGGGGTACAAGTTTTGTATGAATTGGTCTGTTCCGTCTTTTTATGCCATCATTGATCGCTATTCTTTTCCTTTCCACTTCCCTCTTCTTCTTCTTTTTTTTCTCTTTCTTCTTCTCTCTCTTTCTCACCTTTTCTCATGGTCAATAATCTCTCTCTCTCTCTCTCTCTTTTTGTCGCTCACTTTTTCTCTCCTTCTCCCTTACTCTCTCCCACTTCCCCTCTCTCTCATCTCTCTTACTGTTCTTGGTGTCTCTCATTACACTCCTCTCTCTTAAGTCTCTCTTGCTCTCTCTCTCTCTCTGTCTCTCTCTCTTCACACACTCTCTCTCTCTCTTCACACACTCTCTCTCTCTCTCTCTCTATCCATCCTTCACTCTCTGTCTCCCCCTCCCTCCCTTTCTCTCTGTCTCTCTGTCTCTCTCTATGTATATATCTCTCTCTCTTTCTCTCTCTCTCTCTCTTTACCATTTTACTACACTTGTCCTCAATTGCCCTCCCTACCTCCTCTCATCACGTGTTATTGAGTAGCCTTTGAGATACCGAGATTGAGTCTGAAACCTCTAACGGGAGGACTGTTTCAGGTAGAGCGTGAGATAAGGAATGCGTTTCCACCTTCAAAGATAACAAACTCATTCTTTTGATGATAAGCTTCCATTAAGTAACTACCTTAAAGGTACTATGTCCCTTTTGCAGCCAACCTCAAATTCCGTAGAACTTTGCAGGAATTATGAATATGTCATGTATGTCCTATCTGTGACATTTAAACGTTAGCAGTGTCCTCATATTCAAATTATGCAAGGAAACCCGTTTATTTGCTAGACTTCACTGTCAGACACTATTGAGTGACTGACTGGCTTTTTTTCTTCTTTGGTAATAACATACATGAAAAGAGTTGTAAAGGGTACATGAGCAATTGTCTACATCAATAACCCACTTCTTGTGATGGCCAAGATTAAACTGATTGAATCTTTGCGCAGCATAAAACGTATGACCATTCGGTACAATTGTCTGAAAATCAAGACTATTACTTTTGGGCTCTATAGCCCTAAAGTCGATTTGACAACTAATAGTCGTTATTTTCCCACTTGAAGACATTTTCAAGCCCCACCTTTTTTAGAGAAGTTCTAAATTAGTATTATCTTTCAAATGCAGTTGGAATTTAACTTTTTCATTTTGGGGTCCTGCAAATGGGACATAGTACCTTTAAGGGTTTTGATCTTTAGAATGTGCGTTTCAAAGTTTTTAGAATTAAAATTTAACAATTTTTTTCAGAAAGAATTTCTGCAATGCATGTGAGAACGATAACATATAACTATGATTTTCTGGTTAGAATTGTCTCCTATCAATATATATATAATTATTGAAACCTGTGATAACAAACCACTAGTTATGTGTATGCATAATTTAGAAGAGATGGCTAATGGTTAGGTGGAGATTAATTGCCCTTGTGTACTGCTGACATGAAATTGATTTGGGACTTGCATAATTTTGCTACAAGCAAAAACACCTTAACCAACAAACCTACTTTAGAAATCACAAATTTTCATGGTGTTGATGAGCCCAGAGTTTGGTATTACGTTAGGTTAACAAATTAAAGGGGGGATTTTGAAATCACATGTTTTTCATGGTGTAAATGGACCTAGAGATTTGGGAATGAAGGAGGGGTAATGAGAAAGGTTATCTTGACACCTCTTTAAGGTGAAGGACCTTGGAGTAGCCCTTTCTGAGAGCCCCCCATCGAAGCCCCCTCGGGAGTAGCGAGTGTGATGAAGGGAATTACTATCATTCAACCAAAATGCTTTCTCGCTTATTAACACGACTGCTTGTTCGACCCTCCCGTCTCTCTTCACTTCCCCTCCTTATCTCTGTTTTTAGCGATACATATTCTTGATACTTGAAATGATCTCTTCGTAGCGACATTACTATTCTGGGTGTGGGCAGGGCATATCATAATTTAATACAACTTCTCTAGATGCTTCCAAAGTGCTCCAGAAATTATAACACTTTGCTTGTTCGACCTAACCCTTATCTCTCCTCTCCTTCCCCCTCGTCTCTTTAAAAAAAAAAAAATTGTGATACCGTATATAACGGTGTATAAACCGCACTTTTTTGCCGCCGAAAAAATTTCAAAGTCGGGGGTGCGGTTTATACACGGTACACCAAAAAAAAAAAATTTTTTTTTTTTTTTTTTAAAGTTTCAATTTATGCCCCTCCACCTGGCGCTATGCCTGGCAATGTCTCCCAGCTCGGTAATCGGTGTGTTGACTCACCACTCGGAAACTAGAACAACACTCAAATTTGTCTGTCATCTTGGTTTGAAAGTAATCTTTCTGATAGATCTCAATATGTAGTTTATAATAATAATTCCTCCAATTTTTCTTCTATTACATGGTGTACCACAAGGTTCTATCCTAGGTCCCTACTGTTTTTTAATTTACAGTACCGTAATGATCTTACACAAAAAAAAAAAAAATCTCGGCAAAAAAAAAAAAAAAAAAAAAAAAAAATATTTAAGGGCGAAAAAGAGGGGTGCGGTTAATACACGAGGGCGGTTTATACAACGTTATTTACGGGGTACTTGAAATCATCTATTAATAGTGATAATAGTATTCTGGTTGTGTACAGTGAGTGCGTAACACGTTTTTACACAACTTATCTACACATGTGTCCCAACCTGATGTTGTATAATTTATGTATGCTGCTTTGTATAATTTACTTGTCTTGAGCTATGTTTTAAAAACTTCAGACATTTAATTTTCAATTGCTTCTGTTTATCATGTTTTGCTCTGTCTTCATGAATAAGTTCCACTCTGTAATGTGTCTCATCATCATATTATGTTAGAAGAAAAGAATGCTTTCATTTTGTATTGACTTTCCAGTGTGACAATGGGTTCTGGGTATATTTATTTATTTATTTATTCGTTTTATTTAAACAGGGTAACTCTCTCAGTATCAATACTTTTAGTTAACGTTCTTCTTGCTCTCAGCATATGATACTCTTTGATTTTGTCTTTCTTTTTTTCTCTTCAAATTTCCTCCCCATTTAATACTGCTCCTTTTGTACTCTCTTGCTTCTTGCTATCTTTCTTTACCTGTCGATATCTCTTTACCTCTCACTGTTTCTCTCTTTCTCTCTCTTTACTCTTTTTCCCCCTCTCATTGTGTCTCCCATTTCTGCTTATAACTTATAGGTGTCTCTTTTTTCCTATTTTCTTTTTTGCTGTTTCAGTTTTTTTCACCCTTGTTGCACTCTGTTTTTTCTCAATCTCTCATTATCTTCTGTCACTTGTAAAAGTGTATTTATCGTTTGTCTACCATTCTCTTTCTGTGTCATCCCTTATCATCCTCTCTTTACTCTCTTCTCTTTTCTTCCTCCATTTACCCAGGTTTGCCCATGTCTTTCTCATTTTTCTCTCCCTCTTCTTCCTTTTTCTTTTCTCTACCTCTTTCCTCCCCCTCTCTCTCTCTCTCACTCTCTCTTGCAAACTCTCCTGCCCTCTCCCTCAGTTGCAGCAAGCCAAGTCTGCATGCGCATTTTTGCGATTCAGCGTGAAGTTGCCGCTTGAATAATGCATACGCCTCGATCTCGGAGCCAACCGCGGGCTTGTCGACATATTTATTTTGACACGTTCCCTTCACCGAAACCTGTGTCATACTCCGATCATTTTTCAAGACTCTCTCCAATTACCGCCCCCCTCCCCCTCTTGTAGGGATATCATTGTGAGGTAGAAAAGTGTGAGGGAATATATATCAAAAGGGAGGTTCTTTGCAGGATATCAACCTTCCTCAATCAGTTTTTTTACGGATTACTCACACTTGTGAGCATGTAGCAAGAAGAAAGTGTCAGTAATATTTGTAATCATGGAAAAGGTGTTTTTGTTTTCATATGAGTGAGAAAGATTCATGATATTCATAATGGAGATTGAGAGATAGAGAAGGAGGTATTAAGCGACATATAAACCCAGATTGTTATATATTACTATTATTAAGTATGTAGTGTAAGCTGACATTCCCCAAATCTATTTTTCACTATAACAGTCCTTGATACATTACTCGTACCACCTCTCATTGTTTTTTAATTCCTAGTTCATTGCATTTTATTAGTTTCAAATAAATGTTCCTTCGTGTGAATGCTCGCCAAGATACTTCCAAGGATGACAAATGGATGATACATTGATGCTAAGCACTTTCTTGGGGAATGTCACAAGGCCCATTTACACTTCCCAAACACCATTTTTAATTTGTTTGTGTCTACTCTTAACACTACAGGAAAAACCCATAAAAAAACGTTGAAGTTTGCTCATACCAATTTGTTGGTGAGTAGTGTGGACGCGCGACTCGTTGGTGCCCTGCATGCGTGAGCATTGAAGCGAAGAGAGTCACGTGAGCAAAATCTGGTATCTTACCAAAGTTTGCTTTACACTGCATAAAAATCTGTGAAACTTCGGCGGGCGTTTAAAAAAACCACACTCCAGAGGCGGATTTTTTTTGTTTGAATTTTTCGTGTTTTTTTCTTCGGCGAAACACCGGAATGTGAGAAAAACCAATGATTTTTGGTTGCAGTGTAAATGCAGCTACAGGTCCTGATCTGAGTCAGATAAGAGCAATTACCTTGCCATAGACATATTGAAGGACAAAAGCATCTCAGTGACTTTGACATTTTGAAAGACCAGAGAAGTATGCTATTTAAAATCTCAAGGGGGTGATTTTGCTAGGGTCTCAAGAAATTTCTTCTTAATATGTTTGAAGGGGGACAAGCAGTGGGTAGATGAGTGTTTGAAGGAATGGGGAGTACATGTACATGTAGGTACATTTGAAGGAGCAGAAAAGGGTGTTCAGAGGACTTAGAGAGGGAAAGCCTTCTGCAGAGGTGGCGGGGGGGGGGGGGGGGGGGGGCACCATCACACTGAAAATTGGGAGGGATGGGGAAATGAATCTTGAGGTGATGGAGAGAGGGCATCAGGGAAAGAAGAGGGATGACGCTGAAATCAATTTATGATTTATTTCTATTTTCTAGTCAGTTATATTTTTTGCACATCACAAAAGGATTTAGATCTTCGCATCAAAAGAGATATAATTACAAATTACAGTATGCTTCTAGCAACTCTTTGCATTACAGAAGTATTGATAACATACATGTGGTATTGTCTCGGAAAGAAAACGATATCGATGGCAGAACCTGAGTATGAGATGATAGAGCTCTCATCTCAGATCATTGTTAAGCCCTCAAAATACCGAAATCAAGTGATTTTTTCATCTTCAATCTTCTATTCAGCCACTTCATCGAGGATTAAGTATGCGATAGGTAGATTAGGTTAAAAAACAGAAAAAAGTGTTTTCATTATGAAAATTACAGTTTCTGATTATCAACACTCATTTTAGTAGGTCCATGATCTAAACCACTTTCATAAGCACAGACTGAAAGCATAGTTTTCATTGTCTAATTGCTATAAAATCTGTTGCTCAAGCAAGCCTGGTCATCTACACTCTACATCTCACCCATTGTGGTTCCCCGAAACCTATCTTCCATTCTCCGTCGTTGCCCCACTAGACGAAAGGAGTTCACGCCAAGCGCACGCAGGTATTCATTTCAGCGCTAATTTAATTCAATCCATAGTACTAATTTGTAAATTGCTATTTCCCACCGACACAAATGATATCCTCCTGCTGATGGCACACGGCGAAGCCAGGCATGTCGTTACCATGGTGATGATAGTTGATATCATAAATTATTGCTTGTGATTTTTGGGGTCTTGTATTGTTGAGATGAAAATAGGAAAGGGGAGCTGTTTTTATGCAGGCTGTTGTGTGTGTGTTTATGGTAATTGAACATTGGTATAGTAGTGGGAGTACAATGGATGAAATGGATCAGTTGCTAATGCGTTAACGGAGTGGAAAGATGACCATAATTTATACATGTGTACAAGTTATGTACAAGTTATTGCTCTAGTTGATGATGTCTATGTAGACAGAAAAGCTTGCTTACGAAACAGGATGAATAGAATAGGCCTAGATTTACATATATACAGTCTCATTGCTTATTTTAAAGCATATTGAAAGCAATTAAATTTGACATTTCCAGGGATAAAATATGTATAGTAGTGCAGATCTATATGATACAGGAGGACTTTGATAGATAGTTTACTGTTTTCTTAATAGGTGTGTTTTTCTTGGCCTGTGTAGGCAATTCCTCTCAATTTCAATGTTGCATTGTCAATATACAGAGATTCATCTTTTTCTCTCAAATTCTTATGAAAAGATATAATATTCTACATGTAGATTAATAATACTCGCTTCTTTGAAGCAGTGCTATGATTGCTACGCCTTATATCTCTTAAGAATATACAGTTATTTGCCATTGGTACAGTAGCCTTTTTAGGAACAGTCATTGAGATATTGTATTCATTATTTCATTGTGATTCAAACTGAGCCGCAACGTACCTAATCTCTTTTTTGTCCACTGTTCCCCTGAAATTTGCATCTGGAAAAAATACTACCGATGGACCAATTTTGTTTGGCGACCGAGTTGAAGGACCGAGTAGGGGGGGGGGGGGGGGGGGGGAGGAGGAGGAGATCTAGAAGGGGGAAGTGACGCCTCTATTTGTCACTATGTTATTGCCCATCATGTTGTATCATAGGGAAATGTATCGACAACGGCAGAAACAAAACAAGGCTCTCTCAAAATAGGCATGTTGTTCATACAGCATTTCTGCCGTCCGTCCCGAGTCCATCGATCTCCGTCAAAAATTCCCCCTCCAAATTGAGTCTTTTTGGCGAGGAGACATTAAAATTCACGAGCATGGCCGCCCTCTTTCTGATAACGATTGTTCAGCTCCTATTCTCTGCCATGTGTAACGAGGTTGGGGGGGAAACCTGTGGAAGAGGGGGAGAAAAAAGACAACGCCCGGAAGTTGGTCCTTTTGGAAGGCGGCTGTCGTGAGGCGTTGGAGTGAAGGAATGGACCGATGACAAGACATTGGCTGTTTTAAGGAGGAATACTTGTTGATTGAAGAAGAGATAGAGAGAGAGGGAGGGAGGGGGAAGGAGGAAATGAAAAGGAATGAGAGATTGAGAGATGGAGAGATGGAAAGGCAGGTGAATAAAGGAGAGAGGGAGAACGAGAAAGAGAGACATACAAGAAGACGAAATAGAGAAGAGGGAAAGAGAAAAGGGAAAGAGAAAAGGGAAAGAGAAAATATGTGAGAAGATTTTGAGAGAGAGAGAGAGAGACGGATGGGATAAATGCAAAGAAAAGAGAAATGAGATAAATGGAATGAAAGAGAGCAAAGAGAATGAGTGAAAGAGAGAGATCTTTTGATATGATCGATTTTAAAATCCTACTCAGAAAACTATTGATAACCATTTTCTTGTTTTCTTTTCTCTTTTCATATTCTTCATGTTCTTTGCCCTGGTTACTTCTCCATTGCTGCTTGTACGATACAGGTAAGTGATAAAACCATTTTATGAAGATTTTGATTGCCATTATATTAATCACTGTCAGCACAGGATTCCTGGATCCCAATTTATTCTAATTTTAATGATGATGACATATATCACGTGGTCTATATGCAGAAAAAAAGTCAAACAAAATCTGTATTATTCATAGTAATAAGATAGAATATTGTTTATTTGTTGTTAAAAATCTGTTTGTCTGGGCATGTATCACAAAATGGCATATCATTCTATAAACTCAAATTCTTCTGGAAAAAAAGAAAGAATTCAGCTCAATACACTGTCCCTAACCCCTTGATAGTGAATATAGCCTCTGAAATGTTAAATAGTACCATCAGGTAGCATTCGTAGAGAGCAATGAGAAAGCTCGTGTTGCGTGGCCATTGTTTGATATAGGTTCTGCGTTACATAGCACTGGTGTTTATTTTGTGTCAAGCACTATATCTCGGTGTTGCGTCTTGTCCTGCGAACATCATATCGATGCTGCCGAAACGCACGAGAACTCCTCGAGTATGCAAAAAGGAATTGATTTTTCCTGCATTTGTTATCAGAATACGATCTATGCGGGACAGAGAGATGGGAACATTTTCAAGGATGGACTAGAAGAGTTGTTTTGTTTTCTTTTAAAGTTTGAGATGCGGATGTCTGGTTCGGTTGATAGCATATCAGTTGAACATGAGTTCTCAGGAACTGGAATCAGGATCGATTTGGGATGTCTTGCATTTTTGGAGATGTTTTATGTAGGTCAAAAGAAGTAACAGCTATTGTAGACTGGAAATAGATTGCCTTTATTTTGTATTCATTTTAGATGGTAAGGCCTAAAAAAAAAAATTGATGACTTGGCGTAACCCGCCCGACCCTATTTTTATCGCCGACCCTACGCTTTTTTATTTTTTTGTTGTTGTTTTTTTTGTAATTTTTTTTTTTTTTTTTTTTTTTTTTTTAAATGTTAGTCAATACATTGTGAAAATACTAATATTTGTGAACAGCCCCTTCTAAACCTACATATTCACCTGTTTATCCTGTTGAAGACAGTGTCCGAGATATCTCAGACTGGGGTCTGTTGGAAACCTATTAATGCGTTCGTATGTTTGCATTTTATGTGCATGAGGTTGTATGTACATGTACATGTATGTATGCAGGGGGGGGGGGGGGGGGGGCAGGTGTATGTATGCATCCCCCAGGTCCCAAGGTGATCAAGATTTCAACAATTTCTTGCTCACTTTGCTCACACAGTGTGTGTGTCCATATATGTGTGTGTCCATATATGTGTGTGTGTGCGTGGAGTTATTTGAACATATTGTGGTCTACCCCTCTCATCAGATCATCCCCAAGGTCTGAGGACCTATCTACGCCACTGTATGTATGTATGTGTATGAATGGCTAATTTCATGTATGCAAATATAAGCAACAACAACAACAACCAACAAAAAAAAAAAAAAAAAAAAAAAAAAAAAAAATCGCCCTACCTACCCTAATTTTCAGTGACCCGTTACGCCAAGTCATCAATTTTTTTTTTTAGGCCTAATGTATAAAACCGGTATGCTAGTTTTCCTACCATCGCCTGATTGGACGCTCTGATAACTCCTCATTTCGGGCTTTATTCATCAAACAGAGGGGGTCAAACATGTCTGCATGGGCCCCCTTTCAGGCTCATTGGGGGAAAACCAACTGAACTGGTGTCCTTGATGAAAAGCTGCTCAAGTTTTAACCATGAAGGCAGCATATTTTTTTCTCCAACTTGAATGAGTAACCTGGAGAAGAACAAGAATGTAATGTCTGAAATGAACTTTGACACAACTTTAACCTCCGTTGTCCTGAAAATACATTGGGGGCTTGCTAATTTTTTTGTTTTTATTGTTTACTTTGTTGATTTACAGTATCCTCTTTTGAGAGCCAGAAGGGAATTTAATCTAAGCAAAATACTTGGCATTGTGACTTTCAGTTGTCACTGTTGTCTGAGAGTTTATGCCCTTTTAGACTTAGACTTTGAATGATTCTTCTTTCTTTATAAAAAGGTCTGACTTAAGGAGATGGATTGTTTGCCCTTTGACCTCATCTTCGATCGACAAAGTTTATTTTAACCAAGCAAACTGCTTCTCCAAGTTAAGAAAGCCGTTTTGGAAAGTACATCAGTGTATTGATCTGTGACTTTAAAACATTTTCTTTTCTTCCAAGCTCATGGATTGAATGTTGGTTGGGCTTCAGCAATCATGAGCCATGTCTCTGAGTTGCGAAGGATGTTCAAGTCAGCCTTTGCAAATTGCATTTTAAACTCGCAGATGTAGATGTTAAAAGAGAGTATTGATCTTTGACTTTTAACAAATTCACTATTCTCCGTGGCTTGGTTTACCAACCCTAAACATGACTCGATGGAAAATCATTGGCAAGCAATGGGACGTAATGCAAAGGACAACCTCTCCTAATGCAGTGGGACGACTCTGGGAGAGATATAAAATGTAGATTACATTCGGCGATTGGCGCATGGTGTGGCAAATCTCACACTTGATCGGAGAGAGTACATTACGGATGAGAGAAAGGAGGGAAAACATGGGATGGACCGCTGAAGGGACAATGTTAGATCTGTCATCGAAGATGAATCGACCTGGCGAAGAAGTTTACGCCGTCCTCCGCACTTCCTCTGGCCAACCTCGCAAATGGATGGAACTGAACTGAGAGGAGAGGGAGGGAGGGAGGGAGGGAGGGAGGGAGGGAGAAGAGAGGAGGAGAGAGAGGAAGGGAGAGAGAGGAGAGAGGAGAGGATGGGAGACGAGAGGGAGGGAGAGGAGAGGGAGGGAAATAAGGCACAGAGAAGGGGGTTTTAGAGAGAGATTCATGTAGCCAGATCAAGAGAGAGAGATATCTGCAAGTAGCCAGAAAGAGGCTGAATAACATGCAGAGATAGAGAAAGAGAGAGGGGAAGGAAGAGAGAGACACATAGATAAACTTACATAGAGAGAGAGAGAGAGAGAGATATATATATATATATATCGGTAAAGACATTGAGAGGGAGAAAGAGGGAGAAAGATGGAGAAAGACGTTAGGGAAAAAGAGAGAAAACCAGACGCCAACAAAACTACAGATAATCTTCTATCTATCTATCTATCAGGCTATAGTTCATCCAGACGTTGGACAAAGCCCTCCTTATAACATTTCTATTCTCTTCTGTCTCTAGCTGTCCTAGTCCAAGCGGCCGTTCCCATGTATGATGTTAGGTCATCTCTCCATCTTCTCTTCTACCTTCCTCTTCTTCTCTTTCCCATCCTTGGTTGCCATTCTGTTAAACGATTTGTCCATCTATTGTCCTGAAGTCTTGATACATGCCCAGCCCATCTTTACTTGGATTCTCTGACTTTCTCTATGATGCCTTTAACCTTTGTTTTTTGGCGTATGACTTTGTGTTCATGTCAAATGCTTTGAATTATAAATGTGTTCATATCTACTGAAGACGTACTATACAAAATCATATTCCTTTAACTTAAATGTAAGGAGAATTTTATTTAGGAAATTCACATATCTATGAGCATCAATTAAATATATATTCATGTTCAAATTGCTGATGAAACCAGTGTTCTACATAAGGATAACCTGTCATAGCAACAGTTGACATATAAGTGTAAAATTACCATCGATTGAATTTCTAAGAATCTGATAATGGCTACCAGATGCAGTGAGCCTCAGAGTCTGTCTAATACCCGATGGCGTCGTCGCTGACAGGGGTCGATGACCTCAATTGACCTTGAATGACCTCCCATGGAGAATCTGCATGTCATCACGTTGTTCATGTACTTAGCCCCCTTGTAAGTATCTGAAATTGACATGGGGCCTGTCAAGTGCTCTGCATAGCTGGGATGTCTCAGTCAAGGGCAGGGATGTTATTGTGGTGCAGTGGGGAGCTCGATAATTTAAAGAGAAGGTTGAGTTCTGGGAAGAGGTGAAAAGTTAATTTGTGAGCGTTATTATTGCTATTATGCAAGTGTGGAAGAACATCAGATACAATTTTTCCCCCTGAAAAGCATGGCTCTTCAAATGCCTTAATATTCTAAATATGGCATGTGACAGCATACAAATCGGGACAGGTTTTTATGCCACATGTTAGTGTAGTCCCATATATAAATTTCTGTGTACAGTGCTTGTAACTTTACCAAGATTCCAGAACCTTGCAGTACACACTAATACCTATATGCTAGACGATCAACCTTTTCTGATTGATTCCACTTTGTCTTTAAAGGTTTGCTCAAGTTTTAGCTTGAAAAATTGCCTTATTCTAAAGAAAATTATTCAGAATCATTTATTACAATGCAGTGATCACAATTTACAACAATTCTTTAAAAAAAACACATTGAAGTGTGTAGGCTTCTCTTTATTTACATTGTGAATAATGATAATGATGTAGTGCTGTAAGTCAGACGCATTGTTCGTGTTCGGTTCGGTTCGGCAGAGTTCGGCAATTTTTCACCCGAACTTGGTTCGGTTCGTGGTTCGGTAATATTATAATAGCAAGCAGCGTTATAGCCACGGCGGTCGGCACTGGGCGGGCTGGCTGGCATGCCGGGCCCGACCAGCACGGAGGACTTCTGCACACTGCTTCCGACCAGCATGAATTTCACATTAAAAAACTGCTCTAAACGTAATTATTTGTGAAGAAAAATACTACTCACATTCGTATTTCCGTCTTGAATCATGTTTTATTTTCAATTTTAAAAGAATCATGTTTTCAATTTTTTAATAAATGATATTTTGTAAAGATTTTCCGAGACGGTTGTTGTCTATTGTGAGAGTCATGAAAGCTGCCATCTTGAATGGCTCGTCAAGAACTGTTTTTTATAAGTTTTTATTTTCAATAGGAAAAATATAAAATCGCTATTTTTCCTGAATAAATAAATACCATACTATAATATATATTTATTTCATTATTTATATTGTAAAATTTGTCCGATATTGTTACAATGAAAATATTAATTTTTTGTTGAGCTGAACTTGGTTCGGTCATGCACATGTATTCTTGTTTATGGCTTGCGATCGCGACGTAGTGTGGTCAGGATTTGGGATTTAAATGGCGCCAGTGAATTCGCGCCCACCACTGGATAGGCATAAATCACAAAGGCGGAAAAGGGGAAAAAAGTAAATATAAAATGAGCAATCATGACATGAAAATTAGGTACAAAATGACTAGTTCATTAATTAGCTTGCAAAAATGTTTACATTTTTCTGCCGAACATCCGAACCAGGCCTTTGCGTTCGGTTCGGTTCCATGAAGACTGAAAAGCAGAATCATCCATGAAAATGTAGAACATTGTATTTTATGGATAGTTTTGTAAATTTCCTGCACTTTTCTTTTCTTTTAACAAATTGGTCCATTAGGCACCTGACCATGTATTTATAGTTCTTTTGAAGTTTGGTGCAATTTTGTTGTTGTTGCTAGATTTGTTATTTTGAAAATGTCCTTAATTGGCAATGCGATTTCTGAAAATCTAAAAATACGAGTAGCTGTTTCTCATGAGTGCCATTTTCATGATAACAAAGTCATAAGTGTTTCCTGAAGTAGTTAGCCAAATCTCCTTCCGCTGTTGAAGATTTGCATGATTATTCAAAATGATTATGGCCCATTTTGAAAATGGCTTTTGGGAGTTGATGTGCAATATGCATTTCTTCTCAACTTCTCATGTTGTGTTTCCCTAGTAAAGTATGACGGTGATTTGTATGTGTTTTCTTGTGAAGAAAAATGATTGGCAAAATATGAATTGTCTGTTCTTGTTCCGATTGATAATTTCTATGTTACTATTTTCCCCTCTTTTCAAATACACTAATCCCATCCCACCCGCAGCATGCAGTGTGCTAAACATTGTCATTATTTTATTTCCCTTGATATTATCCAGTCTCCACTCTGTTGTTGAACATTACAATAAAGAAAGGGCACAATTGGAAATTTTGGTTCTCGTGTTGACAGTTTGGCTGAATGCATTCAAGCACCTCACACTATATGTGCAGATTGTCATGTAATTACGATATGACATTTAGATGACCATCTATCATGTTGTGCAAATTGGCGGTCAGAAATATACAGAGGAAGCATTTTGATGATCTTTTTTTTTCTCTACCTGTGTTAATTTTAGTGCTGTAACATCACGGATATCTCCAATTCCGTTTAACCGCCAGTCAAAACCAGACGGTTTTCGGTAAAAAAAAAAAAAAAAAAAAATATATATATATATATTTTAAAAAAACGGGAAAACGAAACCGTCCAATTGAAAACGGAATCTGCCATGGGCGGTCGGATACTGGACGGATAAACGTTTGACTACAGCACTAGTTAATTTTTCTACATACCGGTATTCCTAGCTGAATAATAACAAAAGAAAAGGTTATCGGATCATATCAAGCCTTTTCTTCATTTTAGAAAATGAAACTGTCTTAAGAATTTTAGATTCTTGCAAGTTTCATAAAAAGCCAAAATCACAATAATGATTGGATATTATTTGCGATATGATATATATGTGAGTGTTGTGTATTTCATTCACAATTATCTGTTTCATAATATTCCAACAACAAGAAACTGAGCAGGGTAGAGAGGAGAAAAAGAGGAGGGTAGGAGGGAGAGAGCAAGAGAAGAACAGAAAGAGAGAAAGAGAGACATAGAGAGCAAAAAAGAAGAGAAAGAACGCATAAAAGACGTGAAAGTTGAATCAGCATAAGGATATGATCGAGAGAAAGAGGAAGAGAGAGGAGCAAAAAAAGAAAGTTAGAGGTAAACACTACCATGATAGACATTCCCTGTAAATTCATGAGCCTATTACTTTGATCATAATATCCGGCTTAAAACACGTTTCATAAGTCCTAAACCGCCTCCTCGCGTTGGATGCTGCAGAACAAATCGCACTCCCTTCGTAAACCATGCGCCCACACAATGGATAATGCATCGGTATGAATTATTTTGATTGCCAAACTCTGCTTGCATTACGCTTGCTGGATTCAGTGATGGTAATACAATGTGCTGTGTGGTGTTGGATATCAATGCAGTGAAACTCATCCCATCTTCTTCCAAATGTATTTAGCAATAACCACTTGTTGAAACTTGTAACATTATCAAGGCCGGGTTGTGTGAGGCTCTTAAGGTATTTTGGAATAATTGATTTGAGAAGGGAGTGCAAGGATTTTCTACTTGGGTAAATTAGTTGTCATATTTGATGTTATTGGTAGGGAAAGTACAAAGTATGCTGTGGTAAATACACCAGATCAGGCACTTTTGATTGACTAATCGCTTTGATAAACTGATGAAATCACAATGTATTTTTGAGTCTTAGGTATAGATAAAGGAGATGAAGGAGAAGCGAAAGTCAATAAAAGTAACTCATTGCAGTTCTTAATTGTTCAACACATACAATGCCATCAGGTTTACAAACGTATACCCAATCTGTAACCTCTATCCTGATAACTCAAGGTTTTAGGAATCACGTTGTGTCAAAGTGTCAAAATAGAGTCTGTTCCTGCCCCCCCCCCCCTTGGTTAAAATGATTATATTATTCTCTTCTGTACATTTCTGCTTCAATAGCTGCATTTACACTGCAAGCAAACATTGTTGATTTTTCTCACATTCAGGTGTTACGTCGTCGGTAGTTGCACACCAACGAAAAAAAGAAAATAAAAAAAATTCACCTCTGGAGTTTTTATTTTGTAAAGTGCCTGCCTAATTTTCGCCTGTTTTTGCAGTGTAAAGTGTAACTTTGGTACAAAGCCAGTTTTTCGTCCTGTAACTCTCCTCGCTTCTTTGCTATTTACTATACAACTCTATGGATTGTACATAAGAGTAGTAACAAGTCACACATGCACACTACTCACCCCAAAAATCATTATGAGTAAACTTAAACGTTTTTTTATGGGTTTTTTCAGTAGTGTAAATGACACTCCAAATAAAGATGATTTTCCAAAATGGTGTTTGGGCAGTCAACCAAAAATTAGTATGAGTAAACTTCAACGTTTTTTTTAATGTTTTTTTTTCTCCATTAGTGTAAATGGTAATCCAAATAAAGATGATTTTTCAAAATGGTGTTTGGGCTGTGTGAATGAACCCATTCACTTCTGTACATTCTGCTTCATAAGCTCCCTGTGACCTTGATGGCATTAGTTATGCTCCAGGTTTGCAAAATAATCAACAAGTTTCTGCCAAATTTGTCACCTCCCTCCCCCTTCCTTACTACACTATGCAATCAACCCCAAGTGAATGACTGGACATACATGTTGGTTATGCCCTACTTGGGCAGTTGCAGGATATTTTAAAAGATGGCGTGGGGGGGGGGGGGGGGGGGGGGGGGCAAAATTAAGAATATATCGACAAGCAGAAAATAAAAAGGTATCACATTTTCCAGGTGCCTTGTAGATTGTAAATATGAAAGAAGGAGGGGCACTATTTTTTTAGTTGTGAGCTAAGGTATGGCAATTTGGCTTAAAAAGGGGGTGGCATGTGTCAGTTTTGCCTCCCTCCTTCACCAAACGTACTATCAGTGTTCATGTCTGCATGTTTCTGCTTCATAAGTTCTGTGTGACCTTGAAAGCTCTTAAGTTACACCCCAGGTGAAAACCAGCAATATAATTTTACAAATCGCAGGACGCGTTCACATTCTAATTGGAATATCTTTCAACAACAAAATTCTGTAGAAGCTAAACTTTGAACAACTTGTGCTTGATCAAGTTTTAAACCATTGATATTTCTGCATACTAGTGCTGATTATAAATGACAAGTCTTTCAGGTGTATTTTTGCTTCTACAAAATAAATTGCCAGACATGTTCACACTTGAATATCTCTAGCTGGCCATACTGCAGTCGTTATAGTAATTTCTCTAGTTAGCTATACTGCAGGTGTTATGAGAATTTCATTTGGAATCGCCAAACTCCACTTCTAATTTATAAGTGTTTGTGGAGATTCAATCAAGATATTGGCATGAACAAGTTTGCCCAAACTACTGCTGTCCTACAAAATTTAAATCTTCAACTTTCTCTTCTAAAAATTAACTTGGGTAGTAGGAATTTCTGTCCACTAGCTGTCTTGGTGCCCTAGGAAATTAATGTTCCTGAAATGTTTTCTGAAACATAGCTTTAGTGCATGTGCAGCTGCAACCATAATGGGAAGGATTCCATACGCCTGTTTTCATCAGCTCGAGATTGCCAAATAACCCGGTATTTTAACTATCCTGGTCGCAAATTATCCAGCTAATTTGTGTCTTCATCAGCCCGTAATTAGCTGGATATTTGGTTGAGATAATCATCCCAAGATATATTAGGCTAGTTTGCAAAATATCCCGCTATTTGTCCGGTGCGTTTTCACCAGCCCGAAGACTTGCACTATGCGCGAACGCCAAGCAAAATATCTTGAGCTAATTTCTTGAGTTTGAGTTCAAGGTCGAATCTCAAGCTGATGACAATGCGATTTGTAACTTCTGGCTTATTTCCCAAATCAGAAATAGCGGACTATTTGGCAATCTCGAGCTGATGAAGGCATACCTATTGGGAAGGATTCCATGAGATTTAACAGGATTGGGGGAGGGGAGGTAAAACCACCGCGGCCTTCACCTTGAGAGTGTCTTAGAGAATGAGAGAGTGATGTTTACGCTTGTTTGGATAATACAAACACATTCAGAGACGCCCAGAGCAATGCTAGCGGGTATATATTGAACGCAATATAACGAGTGCTTCTATGAACAGAAAATGAAAAGATGTGGGATTTTTTTTCCCAGCTGAGTTTGGTGTTGATATTGACAGTAAATAGAGAAAATAAAGCGGTAATACTGAAGTCGTTAAGTTCAAGCTTGTATTGTGCCATATTTCTCTAACTAATTGACTTTTTCCAGTGTGCATGGTGGTTGTACAGTGAAACCTGTCTATAAAGACCACCCAAAGGTGTTAGGAAAAGTGGTCCCTATAGGCAGGGAACTTGCACATCTTGCCATGACCCCTCGGCGCGCCACCCGCCCAGCCGCGCCTCGGGGTCATGGCAAGATGTGTGCACGTTCCCTTGAGCCTATAAAACAGCCAGACCTCAAATATTAAAGCAGTCGATATGTCTTTTATATGCCGAATTGAAACAAAAATCTACCAAGAAATCTTACCTTATCGTTTTATTAAGTAAAAGACTATAGACTGGTAGGCGGGTATGAGGGGAATGGCTAAAATCATGACTGCAATTTCGACCAATCAGATGGCTAGATTTCTAAAGAGAGGTATATAACACACTTTGTGACTTTGATACTATTACCTCGTGTGCTCCACAAATCTCTTATGTTACATGTGTTAAAAATGTTCAGTAACTTCAAAAAAAATAAAGAAGTCATGCATAACATTATCTCAGCAGCAGTAAACCAATTTGATTGGCTTAGTTGGGACTCTCCGTACAGGGACTGCTAGGGTAACCAGCTGTCAACAATTATCTGTTGATACCTAGCCTGGCTTTAAATACTAAAATATAAATATTGAAGACAAAGTGAAGATTCCTACATCTCCAGTAGATATGAACATGTTTTTTTCCATCATTTATTTATTAATTTAATGATACTTACATAAAAAACACATAATTATATTGATAGAAAAACACAAGAATCATACTGTTCAGAGGTGATACTTTTCAACATTTGCCCTCCATAATAATTCCTTTAAATAGATGTCAATATGTCTGTAAAATTTGACAAACATTAGAAATGAACATGTGTAGTCGAAAGGCTAATTGGTTTCTCAACAAAATCACAAAACTTCTTCACAGATTACAGTCACTACTTTTTCTTTATCTCTTTGCACTTAACTCAAGTAATACAGTAAACAACTCAGGACCCCCCCCCCCCCCCCACCACCACCGTATAATGTTACTATTTAATGCAATTCTGTGGAATCCATGTAGCACTAGTCACTCCCTGTAGACCGATTGATTTACATGTTGCACGACTAACATGGTGACAAATTGCTTGCATTCCACATCGTTTTTCTCACCCGTTCCTCTCCCTTGTAGCTCCAAGCCTCAGCTGACGATACAAACCTGCACCCTCGTAGGACTCCAGAGTGCGCTGTGGTGTTGATAGAGGGCTCTTTTTTTCTTTTCTTTTTTTTGCCGTCGCCGATCTCTGTCTCTTTTTGGTGTTTAATGTGCTTGAAGGATGTTTATTTATGTGGAGTTAAATGAGGAGAGTTGCCGAGAGGGTAATTTGCGGGGATGGTGTCCAAGTGAAAATGATGGATTGGGTGTGCAGGGGGAGAGAGAGACAGAGAGAGAAAGAGGGACGGACGGACAGTGAGTGTGAGAGATAGAGAAAGAACACATACTGAGAAAAAGCATTATTAGAGGAGAGAGAGAGATAAAGAGGGGAGAAAAAACTTAGGGAAAAAAATACTGATAGGAAGAGGCAAAGAGGGAAAGAGAGAGAGAGAGAGTACAAACAGAACACAATACCTATCAAGAAAATGAAATTTGGAAAAGAGAGGAAAAAGAAATGTGTGTGTGGGGAGGGGGGGGGGGGGGGGGTGGGGGATACCTATGCTTTAAAAAAAGAATAAAAGAATTGCATAGTTTAGTATTATCAAATTAAAAATATGAACAACTATTTTCACTCTGACAAAAGCTTGTTTTGTACCTGGCAGATAACTTTTTTTAAATAACTATCATAACTTTTTAAAAATTTTGATTATTGAATTAACACTCAAACTCACACATTTTGGACACGGTATATACAGGCTTGATTGTTGTGCATAGAAGTTGTTAAAAGATAATTAAATCTCTCAAATGAATTTCCTGAAAAATATACATTTTTTGTGTATGTACCGTACCTCTCTTCCCGCCAATCTGCCGGGGGCACACAACGAACTGCTTTAGACATTATCGATGGTCTCCCCCCCCCCCCCTCCCTCTTACTTCTGGACTTCCGCCCATATGCCTGGCCAAAGTCACTTTGAAGACATCATTTAGAACATCTTGTCCTGGTAATTTCTATTTCCCTTGCAGCAATTGTCACTTACAGGAATCCCTGGTTGCTGGTGTATTGTGGGCGACAGGCACATGCCATGTCAAACGCTAAACCTTTTCACAAAGAGCTGTATTTTTCTGTTGTAGCAATACATCATGTCTTCTCTTGAGCGCTAAAAGGGCAGTTAAAGGATTAAGTTAAAGGATTAAGTTAAAGGCATTGTTTATTACACAATGTTTCCAGTTTTACAAATCTGAGATTCATGGCCCTACGCGTGTTATCAGTGTCTGTGATATGGTGTAATATTGAAGCCCTAAAAAAAAAAATCGCCTTTCAAAATGATCATGAAGTGCTTAAAAAAAGTAAAATTCTTTGAGTGACAGGTTTTGCCATACTCGTTTTCCCCAATAGACTGTAGTGTTATAAAAATCCGTTGGGAAAACAGTTTTTGAAATTTCGAATTTCAATCATAAATGCCGTGATAATCAAACATGCGATTAATTTGTAAAAGTCATGGGGTTCATTTCTGACCTACCGTAAATGTTTATAATTATGAATACAGCAGCTAAATCTTGGATTTTGTTTAGAATCAGAGGCAAAGTTATCTAATACCTTTAACACTCTATTAGACCTTTAATAGACGAAGGTGTTTGATACATGTAGTCATGATAAAGGGATGAACTAAATCAGAGTATTCATCACAACTGTGGCTACATGTATTATGTACCGGTATGTTGAATTCGTCAAGTGCTTTGCGAGAAAACCTCTCGCTCAAAGAGCTGCATTTTCCTGTTGTAACAATACAACATGTCTTCTGCTATTAAAGCGTCAATAGGGAATTAGTTTATCAGCTTATTAAATCATTCATGTCATTTTATTTTTCTGGAAATTTAAAAAAAGTGGTATGATCTCTTGTTTAGATTGTGCATTTTAAACATTTATCTCAAGTTTCATTTCATTCTTGTTTGTTCTCCAAATTCCCTTAAAAAAGGACAAACCTCATATTCCCATATCTTGACATATTTTGCAGTTATGCGAACCCCGTCTGAATCGCTTACATAAAACAGCAATAACATTATTCAAGATGGATACAAGCAAAGACGCAACGAATCTAATCTTGCCTCGTTTCTCCTCACCTGCTGAATTAGAGGGCCGCTGTCCGCTGCTTGCCTAGCTGCCCCCACGGCCGAGCACATAGTCACATGACCTGCTAATGACAACCCCTTGTCTACCTCTTCTCTACCCACCCATCTAATCAGTCATGGTCGCCCGTAGCGATCCCACCTTCTATCTCACCCCCCTCCCCCATCTCCTCCCTCCTTTATTTTTCTTAGGGACCATCAGATTGAACAAACGCGGTGGAAAAGGTTGATGATGAGAAACGCAAATAATGCGATAATAGCTGCCGCGCCACCGGCAATATCTCGTTGGTGCGTCGCATTAGCCTCACATCTTAATGTTGATCCATGCCGTGACGATTGCCACAAAAAATCTTGTGATAGGGAATTTAAAGGTAGCAATCTTAAAACCACTGCCGGGATGTAAAGGATTGTGTAATATGATGTAATAGGTGGATGTCTGTAAACTCACTTTTTGACAGACTATTTTCATAAGCTTTATTCAGGAAAACATTTCATAACTTTAAAATGTGCAGAAGTTCTATGAATGGTAGCTTTATTCTCTGACTAGAGTCAGGAGATTGTGAACTCCATGCTAATGATTTGAGTAAACACCCATTCTCTTTATCTGCCTTCCTTAATTACAGCTGATTGTGTATTCATACAAGAAACTCTCTTTCCTTTATTCACTTATTACTGATTGTTCTGCCTAGAACTATTGCATCTATGATCCAAAGGAACTGCATGTATCTTCATATAAATCTGAAGCACTATGAATTGACAGGGTTAAAAAACTATTAAATCTATTAAATCAGACGACTTGCATGAGAATGACAGACAATATCCCAATTCTCTGTTCCTTATATGGCCAAAGAAATAAGGAATTGAGAAATCTTCCTAAATAAATTTTAAATTGGAAGTTAATTGCCTCCTTCCTATGAATGCATCCCAGTTTTTGATTTCAAAGATTCTTCGTACCACTGTGCTATACACTGCAAGGACACTGTCAACAACATATTATGCAGAAATTATAAATGTGATGTAATTATTTCCAATCAAGATATGTATACTTCCAGCTGTACCTTCTGCATTTATATCGGTTTAATAATAGATGGCTACTATCTTCTTTGCCCATGAAGGAATATACATGAACATTTCGATTGCTGAAGATGCTAATCAGCTATTGGCATTCAAAGGGTACAAATATGTCAGAAGTGTTAAAAATACTTGTCGTAATTGTAAATGGAATATGCAATGTTACAGTTAGATAGTTTCGTGGCATAGAAAGCATGGGATGTATTAGAGTAGACCAAGATATGCATGGTTTGGGCATCGTTTGACAAGTATGAGCTCCTTAAGTGCTCCCAGACTTCCAGCCTTTGGCGGAATCTCATTTAGCAGAAACTGGTTCATGTAATGGGGGCTAAATTCATTCCAATAGACAGGTAACAAACTCATTTAGGGCGGCTCTTCTGTGTTCTTGAGTCCATACGAATGCCATTTTCAAGTTTGTTGACCAGTCTTATGAAGGATTGAGATTGACTTGGTTTAAAAGACTCCATTTCAATATCTGTCAAGGGTATTCAAGCCTCTTACAATACAACTGAGCATGAACAGACGTACGGTTCATGCAGAATGTGTATACATTTCCCCCAAATATGCCTTCAATGGAGGGTTTTAAGGGGAATAATAATAATAATAATAATAATATTCAGTTCTTGTATAGCGCATATCACATTATATAACGTCTCTATGCGCTTCCAAAGAGCTTTTGGAAATTATTACCCTAGCTTTAGCTCCGGCAGCCGTAATCAGCGCACAGTGCATTTCAAGGAATAATCCTACCAGGTACCCATTTACCTCACCTGGGTCGAATCCAGGCATCTTAGATTGTCTTAACATCATGAGCCTTCTTTTCTTTTATATCACCCCAAGGTGTAAAATCACTCGATGTGATATGACTGAATAAAAAATGTTTCTTTCTGGTATCATCATGATAACCACAGAATAATTTGTTATCAATTAGTTGTATAATCGGTAGACCAGTAAAGTTAAAAATGTCAAACTGTCCTTGTCTACTAAAGAACCACCATATTATGCTTGAGTTCTTGAAACATGTTGGTTGTTTTTTCTGGTGATCTATGAGCAATTGAAAAGTAACCCCAAGGTTTTTATTGCATGAAACATGACTTTTCCTGGAGGATCGTAGCATTTCTCGCAGCATCGGATTGCATTACAAGTGTTTTCTTATAGCTACCACTTTCCTCTCTTTCATCTTCTCGTCATCAAAGCTATCTTGAAGTGGAGGATTGCGAGAAGAGCTCGAGAGATCAGTATTTCACTGAAATGTCCGCGTGGTCAGGAACCCCAAACTGTAATGGATTCTTGCCGATCGGTATCGGTCCCTGTGAGGTTTTTCTTTCCCATAGTCATCTTGAATGACGTCCATAATGAGATTAAGTCAGCAGCCTAAGTTTACTGTCCTGGTATCAGCGTAAAAGAATCACTTAAAGGGGTACTCAAGCAAATTCAGTTTACTGTCATAGAGTTACCAAAGAAGGTAGAATCATTAAAGGGTCTCCGAGTGACTTACGTTTACTGTCCTTGGGGGTGTTTCACAAAACTTGTCATCAGTCAAAATGACAATTTTTGTTATAAGCTGCTGAAATCCTTGCTTCTGATTGGTTATCAGCAGATTTGTTACTGATTTTGTCATTTGTCATTGAAAAAATGCTTTGTGAAACGGGTCCCTGGTGATGTTAGACAAAAAAAGGAATCACTTAAAGGGAGTGTCCTGGTGTCCGTGAAGAGATATCACTTAAAGAGATACTCAAGCAACTAATATGTTTATTGATCTTGGATGAAGGAAAAAAGAATCACTTAAATTAAGTGCACTGTCGCAGTATTGTCAGTGAAGAAGAATCATTCAAAGGAATCTTCAAAGGAAGTTACTGTCTCGATGTCAAAGAAAAAAAAAAGAATAATATAAAAGAAGGGATGCTGAAGACACTGAAGTTTATTGTATTGGGGGATGGGGGGGGGGGGGGGAGCAGACATTCAGAGACAGAGTGCCCCTGGAAAGATACTAGGGGACATGTAGCCTCACCCTTTCCCCTATATGAAATATAAGCTAACTAGTACATGGTGAAGTGACCATTGACTTTTGTTTATATGTTTAATAATAAGCCTGTTCTTACTCTCTTCCTGTAATGATGTAAGCAATGAAATTTAGAATGCAGATATTCCTTGAATTTCATTTCTACAGTGAACACATTTTCTGCATTACAATATTTCATGAAATACCAAACAATTGCATATGACTTTGTATTAAACTTAAGAAAGAAATAAGACGAACAGAAACAATATTTTCTAAACAATCTATCTTTTGTTGTTTTTTCTCATCCCATTGCATATTTCTCTGGATCCTGTATTTGCTCTCAATGGACTTTTCAATACCAGGTAAGTGAAAAGATTTTAATTTCTCTTTTCCATTTGAAGTTGAAATATATTTCATATGGACATGTTCAAGGCATTCTGTCATCTTCTTCTTCTTCTTCTTCTGTTAGTCTTCAAAGGGCTATGCAGCCTGTCGAAAGATTTGTATGGGTAGATTACCAGTTGTTTATGCAGGCACACTGAACACCAGGTTTACACCCTACTCTTTGTGAGAAGTGTAGCGTATTGACATGCATAGGGTGTGACTCTCCTACAAACAGGACCACCATTTTACATTCTGTCCGAGGAGCGGAGTGTTCCCCCCCCCCCCCTAACCCGAGCCTGAATCGTGAACATCGAGAACAGAGGGGAGGGGTGCGCTTACAGACAGCTTGGCAATTATAATTTTTGCATGTTTGTCAGCTCAGCGCGGGACTTCAACCCACGCGCACGATGAAAGTCATGAGAGTCGGACGATCCGATGGCGCCACACCGCCTCCTAGAGGGAGGGGGAAGAAAGAAAGAGAAAGAGAGAGAGAGAGAGAGAGAGAGAGAGAGAGAGAGAGGAGGGGGGGGGGGTAGGGGGTGGGTGGGAGGAAGAGAGAGAGAGAGAGACGGGAGACAGAGACAGAGAGAGAGAGAGAGAGGGAGGGAGGAAAGACAGAGAGGGGGTGGGGGAGGAAGAGCGACAGAGAGAGGCATAGAGAGGGAGAGAGACAGAGTCAGAGACAGAGAGATAGAGAGGGGGAGGAAGAGCAACAGAGAGAGGGAGAGGAAGAGAGAGAGAGATAGAGAGGGGTGGTGAATAGAAGGGGGCGGGTATCAAAAGCAGAGAGTACGTCTGACAAAAAGATAAAGGGTGCATAACACCCAATGACCATTTAATCTACTCTGCACATTCATGTAATCCACAATGATGAGAACAGCATCATCTCGAGAGACAGAAAAAGATGATGATGATGATGATGATGATTGGTAGAAACGGGATAAAGCCAAGGAGACCTCTCTCTGAGCCGGCCCCTTCGGTAATCTGTCTCTGGCCAGCGGTGTTGCTTTCACGCCCCGCTGCACGGCATGTTGCTCGGCTGCGCAATAGCCATGTGGACGGAGGAGCTGACGAACGATTTAAATAAACATGTCAACGCCTGACTTGGCCGCTTGAAAAAAGGGTGTAGGAACTTCACGGTGCGATGGATACGCAGAGCATTGACTCATCATTTTTACAGAATTATCGCATCTATTTTTCACCAGCGTGTGAAGAAATTCCCCAATGTTATTGGAATTACCTCTGGTATTTACGATGACCGGTTGTACCCTGTGGACGGTCAATTTGTTCTCTGATTCTTTCAGTGAGTTTGACTCTCACCTATTTGTCATGATAGGTCAAGCCAATCAACAGGCCAGGCAAAGAATGAATCATGCAACTGTCCATTTCTTGGATACCCTTTCTGAGAGGAAATTTTTACTAGAGAAAAATACTACAAAATACAATACAATATTATAGCTGTAATTATAATATGTTGCAATATTATTGCATTCTGAATGTTGCTATTGGTATTACAAATATGATTAATCATGATTTATTACAATTTCCAGGATGTATCGGATTGGTTATCTAATTAACAGGGTACCAAATCAAACTCAATTTCAATCACTTATTTTATCTTTTTTAAGCGAAATCCCAGCGATTTAAGTATTTTTTTAAATGATTAATCTTTCTTAAATAATGTAGTCTGAATTCTTGTTTTGTAAAATTTAAGCCATTTCAATATTTCCTGAAAATATTACCCGGAACCTGTATTAAAACTTGTAGATATTTCCCAAAGATGAAAACTTCTCTCAATTAAACAGTTATCAAAATTATTAAAAAAACTCTAAACAAATTTCTCTATTCTCATATGAAATTATGATATTCTTAGTCTGATCATATTTACTCACTGCGATAATCCAGATACTCAACAGTACACAAGCCCTAAAGTGACGGAGATTACTTTTGAATTTAATTAAATCTGGAGTGCAACATTTATGGTCGATGCATCAATTTACATTGAAGCGATAGTCTTGAGAGGGTAAGAAGATTTCGCATTTCTCACAACCCCCATTCTCACAAACAAAATCATACTGTACAAAAACACGGGTAGCTGTACGATTTTTCTCCTATGAAAGTAGTCATTATACACCCAAACATCATCTAGCAAATTAGGTTTGAGCATTGTTTCAAACAATTTGATAACAAACCAGGGTTCATCACTGAATGAGAATATTGTATTGGAAGATTTTGTATTTTTCACAACCCCCATTCACCCTCACAAATTATTCACCTCTCACTTTTAGCTATACGTTGAATTTGCAGTCTTTTATGTTGTCTGACTATTGTCATTAACAGAAACATTATGTAGCGAATACAAGTTAGAGCATCTTTTCAAACAAAATCTTGATACAAAATCAGGGTCCATCAAGCGTGCGAATATAGTAACGATTTAAAACGATGTAACGTGGCCAGGTCTTGTTATAAGTGTGTATGAATATGACTAACCAGCTGTCATTTTGTACACACGTGCAGTGCCCATGACATAAACTCCCTGAAACCAGTTTCCTCAAATCATCTCCTTTTAATTGTTATTTTATCCTGCTTGTTGGCCTTTGATGCTGTACAGTAATTATTTATTGATCAAAATTGTAATGATTAAACGTTTCTTTTTCCATTAAAAAAACAACAATAATAATTAAACGCTTTTATACAGCCCACAACACATAGGCATAGTTGCATCTCTCTGTGCGCTTTACAGTACAGGATACAGAAGGAGTTGAAATGTAGCCCTGGGTTCATAATTGTGAGATTTTACAAAGCGCTAAATAGATATGTTTTAGTTTCATAGTTTCATAGTTTTAGTTCATATTTTTGTAGTTTTGAAGTTTCCTTAAGTGTGAATGGGGCCAAAGGCTCGAGCTCAAAGACAAGTCACTGTTCACAGTCAAAAAAGAGAATTGATGATTTAATTATGTTGAAATTGCAGACCTCTTGACTCTGTCACGGATGGCTGCTATAGTCTCCCTCTCACTTCTCATTTCCAATCCTGGTTCACCGCTATCTTTGCAATCAGATGCTCTCCAAAGAGATTTTATCATCGGAGAGGCCGAAAAGTGGAAAGAGCTTATGATGACAGTCAATGAGAGATGTAACGGGACTTTTAATTGAATGTTATTTTATTTGATGAATTTGACGCAATTGTTTATGTCATTTGATTAGAGGTGAAAGGGTTAAACACTCTGTTAAGGTCTAGGCCCTTCCGGGGCTCAGCAGATGGCATTAACGGGCCCTTTTTAAAGATTTGTTCATGTTTTATTAATTGACATGTCATCAAATTTGATATGCCAGGAGACTGCGAACAACAAATAAATATATAGTCTGTTGGGGTCAAAAGGGCTATAAGTCATATATCCTCTACAAAGAGTTAATGGCTTCCTGGCTCTCAACAGAAAATATTTAGCTCATATTGTGCAAAATAACGAGCATGGCTTTTCCTCCTTGTACACACTTTCAAGGCAAGGTCTTTTTTTGAAATGGTAATGCATCATCTGCCGAGTCAGAGCCAGAAAGGTGTTAGTTCATGTATGATTCCATCAAGTTGATTAAAGCTTCTATCGCTCTCAGCATTCATTATTGTGTTTTCTTCTTTGACATACTTACAAGGAAAAGCCTGTAATGCAATAATTACATATCTATCTGCTGATAATGATATCCAGAAGGGCGTTAGCTTATATATACTACTCCACTGAGTTAACGCCTCTCTGCCTCTCTTGATACAATATCTTGTTTCCTAGAATTTTGCCAATTTGCAAATCTTGCCATGTTTGATGAAGTTAAGAGACCTTGAGGCAATTTTCATTTCTCTATTTCCTTCATTAGACATCTCTGAAGGTGAACGTTGAGTTCTGAGAAATATTGGGAATTTTTTTTTTCTCATTTGTTTTACATCAGCTTGAAATAATATTATTGTAGAAATATCCCCTTAAAAGGATTGCTCTTTAGGTGCCCTCATATTCAAAACATGACAAGAAAATCATCAAAGTTTGGTCTGTAGAAAAGTCTGTGTGTACAGTCCCATATACCCATTTGTGTGTGCTGTTCAAATGTGACTTTCAGGAAGACCGAGTCTATCCCTTATCATTTTGATGATTCCAAATATGATTTCATAGTGTACATATTCTTATGTACAATGCTTGTAGACAGTATCTTTCAAAATGCAATACATGACCAGAAATTTATCTTTCAAACCAGCAAGGTCGATTCAATTCCTTATCATTTTGAAGATTCCAAATAAGATCTTAGTGTACAGATTCTTATGTATTACACAATCAGCATTTACCAAATGCTTGTAGACACTATCTTTCACAATGCAATCCATGATCAGAAATTTATCTTTCAAATCCCTATGCCCCATGTAACAACATCAGCTCGCGTTGTTTGCCCAAGAAATTCATCAAGACTTAAAACGACTAAAGTCACGACCCTCTTGGGATCGTAATTTGTTCAGCTTTTGTAACAGGGCTCTCGTCTGTGCCACGCACAGCGAACGATAACCAATCATAAATGCTTCATTAGTGCATTATTTTTGGATGGGTAGAGGGTGATATGTTTGCGAAGTTGAGCGCAGTGGGTTTTCTTACGAGGATGTCGTTCCTGCGGGTTTGCTGGCTTCGATCCCGTGTGTGTGTTGTGTGTGTGTAACAATGTGTTGGTCATGTACAATGTGGCTTGTTTCAAACAGCGTGTTGAAAAGAACAGACTGTCACAATTTTTGTAACACATCTAGCATCAGCTAATTGAATACAATGATTTCAGTAGCTTATATTAATCAGTATATATAGCAAGTCTAAGAAGAGGGCCCAGATGATTTAAACTTATAAGAGACACACATGGAATAAACTTGAAATTCAAAACTAAGAATCGAACAGCAAATTCATGAAGTTACTCTTGACGTGTCTGAAGGACATCAATGGGCCTGAGCACATTTTGAAGTATCTAATTGTGTTGCATTTGTTGTTGATACTTGTAATCTCTTGCATTTGAATGACGCTTATATACTGTATGTTTAAAAACATTGAAATGTTTAAAAGCACGAGTACTCTGTCCAGGCATGCAATAACATGTTGATAAAATATGCTTGTAGTTACATATTTCACCCAATATTGAAATAATAAAGAAGATGGAAACAAGTGAAATGATACTGTTTGTAATTTGATTCTCTTCACAAACAAGCAAGAAAGGAAATGTAGACAACTAAAGGCATCATTTGATTTAATCATTCTCCTCAAAATAGAAAAAAGAAAGAAATAGGAAATGAAATGGGGGAAAAGAAAGTTAAGGTATTATTTGATTCAATCACACATTAGCACACGTTCTAGTTTCAAGACAAAGTTGAATCTCTCTCTCTTGAAAATTCAACCATTACCGCTCTACAGTTGCAGATGCAGTTTGTTGAAATGGGTTCATTGGCTCTCAAAATAGAATCTCATGCGCTCTCCTAATTCTAACATTTCTGTTATAAGCTGGAGAAAATGTGGAAACGTTGATGTAAAGATACAAAAATAGAAAGGGGGAAAAACAAAAGATTACAGTCTGGGTTGACCTTGGGACGACTTTGATCTTCAAGTTATGCTAATGGGCATCTTTAAGATTCCAGAAGTACTTCCAGCCTAAATCTGGATTTGATTAAAATACTATTTTTTGCAAGTGAGTGCATGTTTGGCTGGTTTTACTGTCATGTTGTTCTTTCTTTAAAACATAACTATGTGTAATTATCACGATTGGTTTGCAATTCTTGCTTTGTGTGAGAGTAAGATGTGTGATTGTTACAAATATTTGTTATATGATAAGATGGTCTTAGATAGCATGACAGAGAGAGAGAGAGAGAAAGAGAGAGAGGGGGAAGGGGTGGGAGTATATGTGGGTGTGTGGGACAGACAGAAATATTGAGAGAGAGAGAAAGAGAGAACAAGAGAGAAAGAAAGAGAAATAAAGAAAGAGAGAGACAGGAAGTATATTTGGGTGTGTGGGAGAGAGAAAAAGAGAGAGAGCAAGAGAAATAAAAAGAGAGAGCAAGTGAGAAAGAAAGAAAGAGATAGATAGGGGAAAGAGGGGGATGGGGGAGATATAAATAAAGAAAGAGGGGAAAGGAGGGAAGGGGAAATTAGGGAGGGGGAAAAATGTGACAAAAGAGAGATTGGGACGACGACAGCGGGATGAAGGAGAGGAGAGGAGAGGAGAGATGGATAAAGTAGTGATCAGCCCGAGAGCTAAAGTCACATGGTGATGGAGGAGCAGAGCGATGTGGCGCTTCCGTTTGCAAGATGTTTCCCTGTCATACTAAGCAAGCCCCGGGGGCGCGAGCGAGCGTCAGAAAACTAGCGCTTTTTTTTCCTTTTATATCTACCTGACTCTGGGACAGTACACCTGTGTTTTGATAGCCACTCTCTTGTTGTCTTTGGTTTCCTGTTGCCCATGACCTTTCTCTAGTGTAAAAAAAATTGGATAGACTTTCAAGAAATCAGCTTAAGGCTGAATAAGATTGAATCATAATTTCTTGTTCACATATTTTTTCAAATTAGAGAGAGGTTCCATTTAATTATTTGTTGGGACATTTGTTTGTGTATATGAAATTCCCATCAAATTAATTTCAACACAAGTGTCATAATAAGAATAAATTTGTAATCATTTTTTTAATACAGAGGCTTAAAACATGTCAAAATTGCATTATTTTGATGTTTTTCTAAACCACATTGTCTAGATTCCTTTGCATTTAAAAAAAAAAAAAAAATCATTTAATTTCAGGAATAGCAAAAGATGCGAGAAAGGAGTTAGGCAGAAAGGGAAATTGGAGGGGACAAGAAACAGGGAATCACTTTTACCTGGCCTATAGGCAATTCCAATAGCCTTGTTAATTACATATTGAAATGTGTTAACATTTAGCGACTTTTAGCGATGTTTAGCGACAATTAGCAACATTTGAGTGAATGTTAGCAAAATGTTTGCGAAAGGCAGTTGGCGACTGTTAGCGACCATAAGCAAATGTTAGCGACAGGTTTTGCGAAGATTAGCAACTATTTGCCAATCCTTTGCCACTATTTGTGAATGTTTGGGACCTTTTGCTAACTCCTGGTACTCAATGGTTGATTGAATGTAGGAACCATATGGTAACATGGTCACTAGCATTGGCGAATCAAACAGAACTTCAGCGACACCGTCTTACAACCGTTTGCAAAGGCTTACAAATGTTTTGCAAATGCTTGCAAATGTTTGCCGAAAAATAAATTTGCGAAAATGAAAACTGTTTGCGAACTTTCTTGCAACCTTTTACAAACCCTGGCAAAACCCCAAATTTGCTACGTTCGCAAGCATTTGCCGCTCAGGGAGAAACTCCCTTTAGAGTGTTACAATATGCCTTGAAGTACAGAGAAAGTAATTAAGAAGTAATGCAAATCTTTTCTTTTGTTTGGATATACATTTCAATTCATGCAATTACTGTATTATGTTACCACTGGTGCGTCTTTGTTACAGCGAGAAAAGGAAAGAAATGGATGTTTTTACAAGAGTAATGATGATCTTTAATTCAGCACCCGTATTGAATAAAAACAACATAAAACCATGCCTGTGGGGCCACACTGTTTGTAGTATTCGTTTCCTGTCATCTGTGGCATATAGTTGCAAGCTTTGTAGAGGTATCAGTTCCATTATGAAATCAAGGAAGTGCTGATGTACCGTGTAGAAAAAAAATCTTACCTTTGAAGTACTTCCCTATTAGCGTAACAGTTTCTTCTAATTTTGAGCTTTCAAATCTCTCCTACTGTGATCATTTTACATATACAGTCGAACCTGCTTTAGTGACCACTTGTCTACAAAGACCACATTTTTTGTTTCCCTTGAAAATGGTTTCTCATTGAAACATGTACTACTAAGGAACCTGGCTACAAACATCACTTTTTTGTTTCCTTTTGCATGTCACTATAGACAGGTTTGACTGTACCTACATGTATCGGTTTGCTCAAATTCTCCTTTTGGTACTAAATTTGACTGTTTCTAGGTGAAAATAGTGGAATGAACAAATCACTGGCAAATAATATGAGAATAAAACAGAAAAGTATGGTTGTTTCTCTTTGTTATCTGACTGCAACTAAGTACCCTAGGGACCGATGGCTTTAAAGCCCCACTGCACTGCTTATAGCTACTTGCGCCCTCTTTATAGCAAACAATGCCTAATCGGTGTCTGTTGGTCCCCAATGATCCCCTTTTTCTTATGTTAATTGAGAGCTGATTTGATGAGATAACCACCTGACAGTGACCTTGCAGGGAGTTCTAATACCCCCTGGCCAAACTAGTACAGACAGGCATTTAGTCCGCTCTGATGGACTTGGGTATTGAGGATTAATGCAGCACCAAAGGGTACTAGTGGGTTGACTTGCTTTTGAAACTTGGACCTCCTGGTTTATACCACTGCCCTATTACTGGGCCACCAAGAATATGATGAGAGTATGTGTCAATTGTGTTATCCATGAACTGAGGGACTTTGTAATGAGGATTAATGTCTTGCCAAAGGACACTAAGGCATCGACTTGGGTTTGAAACTGGGACCTTCCGATTTATACCCCTGCTCTACCACTGGGCCACCAAGAATATGACAGAGAGTATGTGTCAATTGTGTTATCCATGAACTGATGGACTTTGTAATGAGGATTAATGTCTTACCAAAGGACACTAAGGCATCGACTTGGGTTTGAACCTGGGACCTCCTGGTTTATACCACTGCCCTACCACTGTGCCACCGAGAATATGTCGAGAGTATGTGAGTCAATTGTGTTATCTACAGTAGATATGGACAGAGTGGTATAAAATCGAAACTCTCCATACTCTGCTATGAAACTTTGATACAATTTCAATTTTGCGCGTCTTATTCTTCTTTCCATACTACACATTTCATGCACAATTTGAATCGTTGTGAAGTACAGTTGAATTACTCTCTCTTCATACATTTGAGGTTGTTTGAACTGAACTGCCCACTTGTAATACTTATAAACATAGTCATCATTCCTCTTCACAAATGGAAATCAAATCTTGTAAACAGCTTACAGATTATCTGAATGCAGCTGTAAATGCAAATATTAAACAAAAATTCACAAGTAATGGATTGCTTTTGTGATTATATCCAGTTTTTCGCCGTCTTTGACACAGCTATATTTTTATCATCATAATGAAAACAAAAGCGATAATCACATATTCTACTTTAACCATTTTAGCTGAAAAAGCAATAACATTTAGCCCCCATGTTAAGAGTTTCATTTTGGAAAACGACGGTATACATACTTGTACACTGTACTGCCACTTCATTTTATGAAATGAAATTGACCATATTTTGAAAAAAGTTACTTGTGAAGTCAGACTTAGAATCAATACACATTGCTGAGTAAACATTTTGCCCTTTTAACACCTCTGTGCTGAAATGTGTAGATGTAGCATGGTCAAGATTAATTTTTTTCTACGCCTTTTTTCCATTTGGGAATTAAATTGCTTGCTAGTTTATGGATAAAAGCAATATTGATGAACAAACGCCAAGTTTGATAGATAAAGCGTGAGAGAGAAAGGGACAGGGAGAAGGAGAGAGAGGGGGGATGAGATAGAGGATAAAGAGAGAGAGAGAGACAGACAGAAAGAGAGAGGCAGTGAAAGAGAGAGCGAGAGAAAGGCAGTGAAGGAGGGGTAGGAAGAGGGAGAGAGAGAGAGGGGGAGGGGAGGTGGGGTGGTAACAGAAGGAAGTTTATCTGATACCAAGAAAGCATTTGAAAGGAGTTAAGAGAAGTATATGTGGTGCAAAATAAACCCTTATGAAATAATATAGAAAGAAAGAAAGTAAAAAACAAGATACATGGATTATTGGAAATTAACAAGGTGATGAAGAATGAGAGGGGGGGGGGGGCAATTAAGAAGAAAGAAATAGAGATAGAGAGAGAGAGAGAGAGAGAGATGGGGAATAAAAGAGATATCGAAAATGGAATATTTGTAGATAGATTGAGATAAAGAAAGTAAAAATGGGAGGAAGATTTAAAAGTTTTAAAAAGATGAAAAAGAGCGCTGCGATTCATCACTTTCACACCTATTTCCTTCTTTGGTTTGGAGAGAGCACTCAACCTGAGAGCCCATGTTCCATCAATCTGTGTGATCATGACAAACAAGCTGAATGGTTTACTAGAGGTGAAACATGGTGGCGACCTTTGGAAGCTGCCCTCTAGTGACCAAAGAGGTACGATTGACGCAGCCAGACAGAAGCAGCACCCTTGCCTGACTTATTCATATCCATGTGGAAGTGTCGTGGTCGAGTGGTTTAAGGCATTTGACTGGAGATGCGAAGGTCAAGGGTTCGAATCCGGACACAGCACTAATATCCTTTGCCAAGATATTAACCTACACTTGCTTCTCTCCACCCAGGTGTTAAAATGGGTATCCGACAGGATGCGACCATCATTGTTGGTCAAACAGTTTTTGAGCGTCAAGTAACGCCTGGCTGGGATGCTCCCCAGGGAGTGGAGATTGTGCACACAATGACCGGGGTAATATTATATCTGTTCAGCGCTTAGAGACGTCCGAGATGTATTAAGCGCTATATAAAAGCTGAATATTATTATTATTATTAGCACATTCTGTCTACTTACGCCACCCTCAACCCGGGTGTAGTAAATACATTGTAACAAGGAATTGATTGAATGATGTGAGTATTTCGTAGTAGCCTCTGATAGCCTATTTAAAGCAATTGTAACATTGCTGCGCAGTGGAATGTGAGTGCTGTACAAGAACTCATCGTTCTTATTAAAGCCTGTCTGTACTAGTTTAGCCAGGAGGGATTAGACCACCCTGCAAGGTCACCGACAGGTGGGTATCTCAACAAATCAGCTCTCAATTATTACATAAGAAAAAGAGGATCATAGGGGACCAATGGTATATAGAGGGAGCAAGTAGCTACAAGTAGTACAGTGGGGCTTATGCCGCTTTAATTATCAAGAATTATGTTTTTATCAACATCCAATTAAGAATGGTACAAAAGCTTGCAACCAATATCAGATGATCTTTGTTGCTAATATATTTTAATTCATGCATGTGTCTCTCAAGTCCCCATAGTCACCAACTATTCAACCCACCTTCTATGCATAATGGTATCTCTATCGATGAAATCCACTTTGTATAAATCAGTTGTTGCTGTGTCTCACAAGCCTCTGCAAATTTTGTTCAAAAAAGCATGAATAAAATGAATAAAGAGGTTTATTGCTAATCTTACGATTCCAATGGCAGAATCTGAAATGTCATGCATTGGGAAGGGCCTAATCCCATTTGTTTGAGTTTACACTTATATCCAAATCTTTTTGAAATCAAAGATATATGATTACAGTGAAACCTGCTTTCATAACCACCTGAATAAAAAGACAACCTGTCAGTAAAGATTTGTTCTTGTTTCTCTTGAACAATGTTTTCTTCTGAAGTTCTAATAAAGTGATTGCAAGCTAATAGCATCTATTTATAGAAACAGCATTACATCTGTTCAAAGCCAGAAAGGCATTTACTAATATGTTTTCCCTTTAATTTTTTTCTGGCTCTCTCCACTAATTTTCTTGCCTCTCTTGAGTGTCTTTAAAGATTTCTTCTTGTTTCTCTTTGAACAGTGTCTTCTTCTCTTATAGTGATTACAAGCAAAAAGCATCTAATCATAGATACAGCATTACATCTGTTTGAAGGGCGTTTACTAATACGTTTGCCCTTTAATGTCTTTCTGACTTACACTTGTAATTTTCTTGCGTCTCTTGAATGCTCTCTAAGGACAAGTTTGACTTTATATAAACTGAAGGCTCTTTGCTATAGAAGACTAGCTCAGCTGATGACAGCATACCTGAATGACCTTGGGTTATGAATAGCGCAATCTCCTAAGAGCTTGCGAGGAAATAAATTGTCATAATAGTTCTGGATCTGAATGAATAAAATAAATGCCCATGAGAAGAAAAGAAAAACAGAGATATATGAACTAAAATCTCATCTAGGAAAACCAGATAAATCAAGCATGATTTCAAAGTAACAATTGCACAAAAGAAAGGAGCTTGACCTGAGGGGTAAAAGAAAAAAACATTTGGACTATTAATGGTTTAACGACTAGAGGGCCACTGTGTCTAAGTGTGATATATTGCCCGTGGTTTACGTGAAGCACATATTATCACGAGGGTTTAACCACCGAAACGACCCAGCGACTTTTGTCAGCATACATGACTTGTGGCAGTACTGTTGGCTCGTTCAGACAGGAGACACTTGTACAACTAAACGTTGTATACAGAATCATTTTGAGCGAATGGACATGCTAGATACAGACATTGTATGTAGAAACGCTGTATAGACTTCCTAGTCTAAAAGAGGTCAATTGACACGGCAAATGGCCAATCATCAGAGTGCACTCACGATAAGCCCCGCCCAGTTATACAATTTTGGTACAATACCACATTCTGATGAGAACTTATGCCTGATTGATGCCATAACATGCGTTTTGCTATACGTTTCATAAGTCAGTAATTTTCATACAATGTTTCTTACGTCATCTTAACGTCATTCACACTAGAAAAAACGTTAACTAGTATCGTATAGCTATACCATTCTTTATACAATGAATTCTGGTTGTCTGAATGGGGGTGAGAGTGATTGATAGGACGTACATAGTGAAAGAGAAGGCAGGTGGGGGGTAGGGACTTGATGGATTTTTCTCCCGCTTTTGGGTAAAACAACGTGTAATATTTTGTTACCTTGTAGGCTATGAGATCATTTCCCTTTCCCTGCATTATTCAGTGTAATGCGTTTCCAAGTAACCTTCATTCCTTGTCTATAGCGAGAGTCATAACGATCGTAGTTGCAATTTGTCTATTCAAAATTTATGTGAGAGCAGTTCAATAATTATCATTTGATACTTTTAGTGAAACTACCAAAAATGTGAGTCATGTTAAAAATGATCATGCTTATTGACACCATTTAAGACATAATGATAGAGACCAAATTTTATAACAGTTGTAGTGGATACAAAGCACTGAAGATATATTGTACCTTCAATTTTCCAAACATCCTCTTCTCTTTGCCCCCCCCCCCCCCATTACTGCTTCCCTCTGAGATGAAATACATATACAGTGTGTATAGTTTAATCTACTAGAAAATCAACTGTCTTTATTGACCACTTTTCATGTTTGCAAGGGAGTGGCCCTTATACTGATAGACAAGTTTTACTGTATGCATTTCAGAGATTAGATGATACCTTTTTGGAAGAAAAATGTATAAAGGTTATCTACATGTATTTCAGTTCATGAACAATTGTATATGAGAGAGGGAGAGAGAGAAAAAAGTGGCAAAAATAGTAAGATATTAGGTGCAGTCACAGATAAGAATGTATTCTGTTGAATTTTCTATATATTTTTTTTCTCCATCTGTATGTAAAGGAAGACATTGATGAGACTGTTGCTTCTTTTTTAATATGAAAGAAAGATTCTCTTGTGTAAACTGGAAAAAAAGAAGAAAAAGGGTGAGCTACTTGAGTGGGTGCTTAAACATCATGTGGGAAGACACATTTCGCTTGGGGAAGATGAATAACGCCTTTAAAGTTGATGATCGCAGCTATTAATCTTATTGCTTTTAACGGGTGACTCACAAATTCTATTCAAAAAGAGAGAATGGGACATATCCAAGAGTAGTGCACCTTGAATGCACATTAGAAAGTAACATAGTCATTGAAGGTAAAACAACTAATTGCTTTGTAATTCATTCAATTCTGATATGGGACTGTACTACAGAATTTTAGCATATTTACATTTCTGAATTTTATTTCAGATAGATCTGGCTCAGGTATTATACTGCAGGATAAGACTACAGGATTTTCAGCATTATATAAATGACTTTGTTAGTATTATTTTATTAAAATAAATTATCAACTCTGAAACCTATGTATTAGACTTATCGTAAAGATGCTTTATAGAGTTTGGTCAAGGCTTGCAACGCTATTGTACTCAAATCTAAAGAAAAGGATTGTTTGGTCAAATAGTCAAATAGTCTTTTCTTTCTCTGCAGTGTATCTTATGAATTTTTTTCCTTGTTTAGATGACGCACAACGATTGTGCTGACGTTTGCACCACCAGTTTTTTTGGTTCATTTGTTGTATTAGTATTTAAACTCACAAGGGGGCGACTTAGCTATAGATGTTAACAATTTATTTACTGATATTTACGTCGTCTTGATTGTGCTGTGTGTGGGTTTATGTTTTTTCAACTAGAAGTTCCATATAAAGAGTGGTCGTGAAAGATGATACAAGTTGTTTCCTTTGGGACAGTGCTCTTGATCTTGGACCAATTTAGCTCCATATTGTTGTAAATTGTGAGAAATTAACCCCCCTCCCCCCACCACCCCCAAAGTTTTCTACAATTAGTTAGATTATTTACTGTTTCCAGTTTTTCTTTGTGAAGGACAACTTCAGGGTATACACTTGAATCATTCTGCCATGTTTAGGTCTCTGTTCTCTTTCTTTTTCCTCTCTTTCTCTTTCTTTTGATCTCACGATCTCTCTTCATCTCTCCCTTTCTCTTTCTCTCTGTCTCTCTTCACCCTCTCCAAATCTCTCTCTCTCTCTCTCTAACTATACATGTACTGCATAAATCAGCACCTCTTTTTTATTTTTCTCAAGGTTCCCGTCACATCTGATCTCTCTTCATATAATTCTCTCCCTTGTACTCTGTCTATTGCAATTCATATTGTCTATCAGACATGGTTGTCTGTGTGTCTGTCTGTTTGTCCGCCAGTCTGTCTGATTCCACCAATTTGGTTGTATATCTTTAGTTTTCCTGTCCATGTTTTACCCATCTTTGCTATATTTTCTCTCTTTTTTTTCTTCTCTCTTTTCTATATTTCTCTCATCATTATTGCCTTCACTGTCTCTCATAGACAACTTTTTTTTCAAAAATATGCCAATGCTCAATACCTAGATAAAAGTACATAGTAGTTAGTACAAAGGGGAAATGTTCTGCATCTATAAACGTATCGGTCTCTCTCTAAATAACTCTTTATTGCTCTCTTATTCTCTCATTAACTCTGCTTCTCTCTCTGTCTCTCGCTCTCTCTTTCCTCCTCCTGTCTCTCTTTCTCTCTCTATCTCTCTCTCTCTCCCTCTCCCACACCCCCTCGATAGAAACATACCCTCCAAAGGCCGGCCTGTCAACCTTTTGCCAAACTTAAACTCTCTCACGTCGTGTTCTCGCATTCATCATGTTTCTCGGAAGCCAAACGTCCCCCTTTCGCACCGGTGTCAAAGCTGCATCATGCATGTTGCCCTCGCCCAACATTTTCTGATCCCTCTTAGCTGTTTCTATTTCTGACAGTCCCGCCTGGACCAATAACGGAAATTATCTCGCGTAGCAATCCATTTTAGCTCTCTCCCCCTCGCCTGACATTGCATGACATTTCCCTTGTGTCGCAAATACCATGTGACACATGTATTTAGCGCATGCCAAATTGCTGAAATGTGTAAAAAACATCTGTGATTTCCTTGGAGTACGGGGTGTTATATTTGTATTAACTTTCATTCATGCAGAGTAAACTCTTTAGTATAATTTCTCCGCAGAGTCGTATCTGTACTACAATGAAGTACAGATTAAGTTTTAAGGAATAAGTTTCTTAACCTAGGTGCTGATAGAGAGTTTCTTTTAAATTCATTGAAAACAGTTTTATTTTTGTTTAGCACTCATTCCCAATGGGTAAACTCCTGAGCGACCTCTATTGAGTGTTAACTAGTTGCTTGCCTTGTTTGACTTATGCAACAAACAATGCACCACCACAGTCTACTTTTTTGCAAATGTATACTTAAAGGATCTGACAGCCTAGGGTTTCAATTTGTCACAAATAAAGCGTAAAGAGCCCTTATTCATGGGAAAGCACAACAAAAGTTGACTTTTCTAACCGCTTTTCTCCTTTTTGTTGTTGTTGTTTAATACATCGTTTTCTGCTGTCATCAATTCTTATACCTTTGCGTCATTAATTACCATAGTATTAATAGATGCATACATTCACATAGCTGCAATGTCCAATTGAAAGTGAATTTCAGAGAGCAATTGTAATGAACACAGCAGGAATTATTACTCTAATGAGCTGCATTCGGTGCAATTTGTCATTCATATTAAATATCATTTGGTAACCCATATAAATGATATTGCTAACCCATATATATTGCCACTTAGCTGATAATATACTCTTGATTGCCAACATTAGAGGCATTAGGATAATTTGATTATAACATGATATTGTGGAAATAGTGGACCGTTGTTTTAATCTAAAATTTCTGTATCTAGGGACTGTTAATTATACCAGAAAATGTCCCATTTAAAAGCATTTTATATTTCCTGTACAGTGGAACCTGTCTATAAAAACCACCTGAGTTAGATAAGAAAAGAGGTTTGTATAGGCAGTTGGTCTTTATATACAGGTTCCTTTAGTACATGTATCAACAAGAAACCATTTTCAAGGAAAAAACAGAAGCATAATGTGCAGTAAATTAATATATAGTCACTCTCTCTCTCTCTCTCCCTTTGCATCTCAATGCACAATGTATCTGTCAAAGATCACCTATCTCCATCACTGTAGTATTTCTGACATTTGTAGACAGGTGGTCTTTCTATACAGGTGGTCACTACAACAGGTTTGACTGTGCAATCATTTGGAAAGTATTACTCTTCCAGGGCCCTGTTTCATGAAACTTGTTATCAATAACAAGTTACAAGCTAAATAAAATAATAAATAATTACAGTGCTTATATGGCGCCTAACACTTACTTTATCAGAAGTCTCTAAGCGCTCTACAATAATAAGGATATATTGACTGCTTTGAGAGGCATAGTGGTTTCTATAGGGTCAAGGGCAACTCACAATCTGCTATGACCCCAAGGCGCTTGCGCCGCGGGGTCATAGCAGATTGTGAGTTTCCCGAGACCCTATAGAAACAACTATGCCTCGAATATTAAAAGCAGTCAATATATATTTTATATAACGAAGAAAAGGAAAATGTTGACTCACCCATTTAGGTTTCCATCTCTTTGAAGTCATGAATATTAACACCAACAATAACTTGTGTAGCCTAGATCTAGACCGTTAAGTTAGACCTAGTCTAACTTTTACAGTATGAAATCCAACAAGCTGTGCTCCAGTAGAACAGGGAATACCAAACACGTTTACACGAACAGTAACTTTTGTACATGATGATATCACCAACAAGCTGTGCTCCAGTAGAACAGTAGAACATGAACAGTAACTTTATAAATTCACAAATTCGCAACATATTTACAGTACTAGTAGACCTACACAAAATGGCGATCGGTCCTCTGCGCTGGTGGATTCGTCGCCTGAATGCAGCGACCAAAATCGAATTGCACTCAAACACCGATACGGTATCGCGCATCAGTCATCGCACAAAAGAAACTTATAACACGTAAACCAAAATGGGGATCGATCGCAGCAAAATGACGTCACGTTTCACAGCCATGGAAAGCGTGCTATGAAAAATGGATATAAACCGGTAGAGCCGGGAAAAATTACTATGAATTTCAATTAGCGGGCATGGTTAAGAACATGACTGCATTTTCAACCAATCAGAAGACAGGATTAGTAAAGAATCTTAAAATGAGGTTTATAATGCAGCATAATTACCCTGGCTTTAGCAGTGCAGCTGAGAGCAAATTTGTCACAGAAATTTAGCAGTTGTTAACTTTTTTATTTTATGAAACAGGCCCCGGTTCCACATCTACTGTAGATAATGTTTGTTCAAATTTTTATTTTAATGAGAATGCCCTAATTTTAAAGAGCATTTTACATAGATCCCAAGCAATGTAACTTAAGTAGAGTAAGGAACAACAATAAATCCTTGTATGTTGAAATTACAAACGATCCATAGTTCCATATGTGCATGACTACGTTTGTGTTTTATTGGTGATCCGTAGTCCCACGTGTGCCTAAATAATGTTGTGCTTTTTTGTGTATAGGGATTTGAACGAGTTTTCCATAACTTGTATATTTGATTGTCCAACAATTGCATAATTTGTCCCTATTTTTACGAAGTGACGGTAATGAGGAAAATCGCATATAATTTGTGTGACGATTTTCCTCATTACTGTCACTTCCTGAAAATAGGGACGAATTAATCATGACACTTCTTACTTACATGTACTAAGTTACTATACCAAATTAACAAATCAAATCGTTAGAATTTCTCATTGGATATGTTTTTCTTCTTCAAAAGAGTTTACCTACCAGAAATTGATCTGTAGATGGTCGTTCAAACATACACTCAAAAGATTGTTTGGGATTAAGACTATCCCCTCTTGATATTGTAATGAATGTCTTGTGCCTTGCCATTGTACATTTAACATGCCATTAAGCAAAGTGCTGTTTATCTCCCTCTCCACTTGCCTCTACCTGGGGCACGACAAAACGATACCCAGGGGGCAGCAGACCCATATCGCCATGACGATGCCGAGTGTATCAGGGGGATGAAACCCGACAATTTCAGCTCGGGAAATTTACAATATTTATGGAGAAAAGGGACCCTCATCGGGAGAATTTGAATATGGAATGTACATTTTAAAAGGGCACAGGATTGTGTTGGAATGATTTAAAAAGAGGAGAACAAAAGAAAAATGGAGGAAATGTTTGAGGCAAAGCTGTTATTGGTATTACTGATTATGATCAGGATTTTATTGTATGAGTGTTATTTTGGCAAATGTTAATGTGGTTGGATCGGCATGTGTGCGCTTGTAAAATGGTGCCTGGCCCGAATACTCCCCAGGGAGTCGAGCGTGTGTACTATCCTGTGTGGATTAGCAATTGAGTCCAATGACGGGGGTAATAATAACTATACTGTAAAGTGCTTACAAATGTAGTATTTGGCGCTATACAAATGTGACTATGATTATTATTATATGAGACAATGCCCTTTTAGCTATCTTTATAAGATGGATGAAAAATTGAGATTTGTACCTACAGTATAATATTAGCGATGGGGGAGTTAACGACCCTGAGGAAGTGACAGCTTTCATTGTTGATGATTATAAGCTAATGGCCTTATTGTTCTAAACACATGATAGATAAAAGTGAATGAGTGCTACAGGCATTTAAAATGTTAAAGAAGGTGATATAACAACCTTATATCTCTGACTTGCATGGTTAAAAGGGATTCAAGTTGTGAGGTCATTGACTGAGCTTGCAGCCTTATTGCTCTGACCAGAAGAGATATAAAAGGGTCCCAAACTGTCAGGCCATTGATTGTAGTTGATGTTAATACTAAAGCATCCTTATTGCTCTTAAAAGTTTATAGATTACAGGGATGAGAGTTGTATTAAGGTCATTGACTGAGCTTGCAGCCTTATTGCTCTTACCAGATGAGATATAAAAGGGTCCCAAACTGTGAGGCCATTATACTTATACCTTATTGCTCTTAAAGTTGATACTCTAAGCAAATAAATGTCCCTTAATTTGTTACCTACGGCAAGTATATGTTATTTTTAAGTTTTTCAATTACTTAGTATATCACAAAAAATTCTGTCTACTCGAAATCCTCAATTGAAATGTCTAAAATATCCGCCTCTCTTTGCATAGAAAATCAGTCACGACGCTGGTCTACTATTTATGACCTCACGTCCGGGAGAGAGTATATTCACGTACCCGGATGTTCCATAGCAAACATGTGCAGAGTGATACGATTTTCTGCATATTTTTGTTTCAAAGCCTGAAAAGTCTAATAAATCATAATTATATGTACAATTCTTTACCTTCCCCTAGTACTTCATAGTATTAATATCAATTCCCCTTTTAAAAATTATGACATATACATGCCAACGATGTGCTATTAGTCGATATTTTCACCATGTAATTTTTGTTTTGGTGTTGAAATCGGCCCAGGCACGGAGTGAACAGTAGCTGTCTACCCATGCACAGTTCATTACCATACACTACAGCGATCTCCCGATGGTTTCTTCTTCCTTTTTCCCATGTCTTTCGCCTTCCTTGGCCCTGAACATCCTTCATCTACCAATTCTGACACCGGTAGTCAGGAGCAAGTCTTTGTTAGTTGTTTTTCTTAGCTGGCAACGTCGCTTTCATTCTCTTGCAATTGCCGATAAACATATAACTAGCGCACGTACGTTCCATCACAAGCAAGCAGCGCCTAGAGCAGCGGCTTGGTCTTACCTCCCGATTCTGCTCGCTCCACGAACGTTCATGCAAGAGCCGCATCACTCGCCAAAATATTATAGAGGAAGCGCGCTTGCATGATCTCGTTCAAGTTTGATATTTTACAACATAAAATGTTTAACTGGTACTGTATCCTTTTTTGAGGCAGTCACACACATCTATGATAAGTACTATCATAGTTCTAGACCTATTCGTTTTACAAAACTGCTCATGTACATCTGATGACAATGCATCCGCCTATTCGTAAGTGCACGATTTAACTTTAATTCCTAAGCAGTAAACTCGTCTTAAATCTCTACCAAATAGGTGAATATGAGGATATAAAAAGAAATCAGCGACTGGAAAATGTTGCTTCGTTATTCTTCATTCAAATGAAAACAGAAAATCCATCAAATATACTCCTTAACAACAACATATCTAAGCTCTGACAGGATAGCATTTACGTAGGGATATCACTGCCATTCACTCTCACTGAGCCCATGACTCCCGTTCGTGACGTCACGGATAGAGGCCCGACTCTACGTGCACTTCCGGGTTTCAGACTTAGATATTTTGGTAGAGTTTACTCGAATAAATTCATTATTCTAAACTTGTTTTGTCGGGTGGACACCATTTGGTGTTATTATGGGGGTTAAAAGCTTTCTATTTATGTAATTATCTCAGTATTTGGGATTGTCTTAGAGTATCAACTTTAAAAGTTTATAGATTACAGGAATGAGAAGTGTACAGGCGTGACAAAGTTTTGGAAGGTGACCCAACGCCCTTGTTGCTCCGAGCGAGTGGATGATGAGATAAAAGACATGAGCGTCTCCTATTGATGAGGCTTGATGGATGGGACCTGACTGGCAATGAGAGGGGCGTGTTATTCATGATTGAGTGTGGCTCTTCTGAGAAAACCTTAAAGAGAAGGTTGAGTTCTGGGGAGAGGTGAAAAATAATTTCTCTTTAAAGCCCCACTGCGCTAGTTTGGCCAGGAGGGATTAGATCTCCCTGCATGGTCACTGACAGGTGGTTATCTCATCAAATCGTCCTTGTTTTCACGAAGTGACGGTAGTGAGGAAAATCGTAACGCAAAGTGAATGCATTTTTTTTTCACAACCGTCACTTTGTGGAAACAGCGACGAAATAAGCTCTCAATTAACATAAGAAAAAAGGGAATCATGGGCGACCAATGGTCACCGATTAGGCATTGTTTGCTATATAGAGGGCGCAAGTAGCTACAAGTAGGACAGTGGGGCTTTAAAGTACGTGTATATGAGTTACTGCCCTTCTGGATGGAGGTAAACATAAACTTAAATGTAAACGTAAATGTCTATAATGAAGTGAGGGGTGGGGTATATCATCTGTTTGGAGCCAGAAGGGCAATCACTCACATACATTCACACAGAGTTAACAGCTTTCTAGCTCTAAAGAGACTATAGGCCTATCATGGCATGAATCATTGTTAAGGGCTTATATTTTTAACCTCCTAATGGACTGCTTTTATTTACTGCACTTTAGAGCTCTGTGTATTAACTCTGTATCTTAAATTCCGGATTTTTTTGTAATGGCAATTTTGAGTACCCAAGATGACGACTTAATGGAAAGAAACTGTAGATTATTAAAGCTACTCATGAATTCATGTGAATAAAAATAGTTTCATTTCAGAATTACATATATATATACTTAAATATAATAATACTAATAATTATCATATATACCTGGAATGACCTAATGGAGATAAACTGTGTAGATTATTGAAGCTACTAATTGGTTAATGTGAATGAAATAGCTTCACTTTAAAATTACATATATATATACTTAAATATAATAATAATAATAATTTTCATATTTAATCATATATATATATATATTTTTGTTGTTGTTGGGGGGGGGGGGGGGGGGTAGGGGAATTAATTGTATCAGCCTTCACCGAATATTACATACACAGACTTGAATATGAATGCATCATACTTCTAATAGTTTCAATAAGTATGATTAGGTTTTTAGATGTTATTTAACAAATATTTTAATCTGTGATGTGCACTGTTTCAAAATGAATCTTTCCTCCATGAAAAAAATGATTCTAGTTAGAATACCCTTCAAAAAACCTACTCTTTGTATACTCCCTCCCCCTCCTTGACACCATACCCTCTAAAGTATTAGTTGCACCTTTACTAGTTTTCTGACCATACTTAGGGTAAGTTCTAAGGGAGTAGTTTGAGGGGGGGGGGGGGGGTGTTCGGGGTTAATAGTTTGGAAGATTGTTGCCCTGATAAAGCAAGGCAGAGATACATAACTTAAAAAACAAAGAAAACAGTTATTTCATCATTTATTCATAGTTAACTTCAGAAAATGTTTACTTTTTAGTAAGTGCAATCCTTAATGTTGATATCTTGTTAAGTGCTCTAACATTATCACTCCATCATTCACTTTATTGCAGCACGCCATTTGCTGTTGATTTATTACTACTGCTACATGAATGAGTGCTTTACATTGTCCATTAGAAGTATATTTTCTATCCTTCTCGTGCTTCTTTCCTCTGCGATTCCAGCATCAAACGGTGCTAAAAAGGCATTAAACCCTCTGCATAATGTGGGCATGTGATCCCCCTAAGCGGAGCTGAGTTGTAGTGGAGTTGGCTGTTTTTCAGGATCGGTTAAATCTGAAGCCTTTTAATGGTGATTTTCGGAAAATAGATGTTGCGATCAAGCTCTTGTGTTAATGACACTCACTCGGAGAGTGGCAAAACGGCTCACACGACCGATTTAAGATATCTCCACGCTGGCGACGATGGCAGGTAATGGATTCTCACTTTTTGAAGTATGGCTGATGCTTTCTACTTTATATAACCACCCACCCCCTCTCCAGCATAAAGTAGGTAACAAGAATAATAGGTCTGAAAGTAAGAAGTAGAGAGAAAGAGAGAGAGGGAGGGATGGATAGTGGGAGAGACAGAGAGAGAGAGAGAGAGAGAGAGAGAGAGAGAGAATGGAAAAAAGGGGGGGGGGGGGTGAAGGAAAGAGTAAACAGCGACTCTGAACTATAGGTGTGACAGAGTGAGATAGAGAACAAGTGGGTGCTAGACAATTTTACATTGGAAGAGAGGGTTAAGGAGAAGGGAAGAGGGAATATTCAGGGGGAAAGGAGGAGACAGGGAGAGAGACAGAGAGAGAGAGTGAGTGAAAGGCAAAGAGAGAGAGAGAGAGAGAGAGAGAGTGGGTGAGGGGGCAAAGAGCGAGAGAGAGAGAGATATATATAGAGAGAGAGAGAGAGAGAGATTGGAAGAGAAGTAGAAAGTATGAGAGAGAAAGAGCCAGCATCAGTGAGAAAGAAATAATGAGTTGATGGAGATGGTAAAATGAGACGGAGAGAGAGAGAGAAGTGTGGGGTGGGGGTAGAGATAGAGAGGATGGATATTGCAGTCACATACTTTGAGGGAAAGAAGAAAACAATGCAATTGTATTACTCTACTCAATCAATGCTATCCCCTGATGACCTTGTTCATGTTCTGATGTAGAACACAAAACCTCAAAAGCTTTTCACACAAAAAAAGATCAATACAAGTCAATTAACTAAACGGAATTACATGAAGAGAGTGCTGGAGCATGCAGGGATACATGTACGGGATTGTATGCGAATCATTCCCTGAAAGAAAAGCAAAGATTTTGAAAGAGAGAACAGTGGATTAGATCGATAAAGAGATGGAGTCCTTTCTTCCACTTCGGGATTGGAAAGAACAGAGGTTATTGATTGAGTACACAGATTGTGACTGTGGCAAAGACAGAATGGTGTAATTTTTGTTGCCGATTTCATAATACCGGTATGTAGCATGAATTAAACATACTGAAAAGCTTTTATGATTGAAAAATGGAAGAGGATACGTCTCAGTGAATTAGGAATACATGAATGAGGATAGAATTTTTGTACGGACATGTTCAATGTTTTAGTTTTTGGCTACTTGAATCATATCATTAGACCAGTATAGAGTACCAAAATGCTAAGATCATATTTGCTCGTTGTCTAGGTTACTGGTTCCAAACAACAGAGCCTGCACATGAGGTTCATGGCAAAATCATTCAAGCAAGAGGATGGGGCAGGGCAAATTAAATGATTGGGGCTGGGGTGATTACCATTATTTAGCATTATAACATTGTTTGAAACCAGCAACCTTGACAACTTGGCCATTATGATGTCACACTTCAGTACTCTATAGATCCACCCATGGGAATTTTAAACATGGATAAGTTCACTGTGTGCACTTTATAAATATCCTTCCTGAAGAAATGGAGGTGCTCCATGAATAAATGTAGATTATCTACTCTGCTTGTGCATTAATGAGTAATGATTGCATAACATTCATGAACATGTATCCAGTGGTATGTTTCATTAGATTTTACATTTTGATAATAATAACCTTAAACTGTATGTAAGCATAGACTGTATAACTACAAAATGGCTGCATTAACTTTTTCAATGTAATGAAGAACTGAGAAATACCCTTCATCCTTTTATTCCTTTGCTGGCACAATTCCACCCAAGACACTCAACGGTGTACCATACGTTTAGACCAATAATTTTAGGGAACTTAAACAGGTTCATTTTCGTGGAGCTTGTTCCCATATTAGATGCTTATAATTAAATTTAGTGGTGAAACGCAATATACTAAATGAAAATCTGATGTTAATAATTGTCGGCTTAGTTATACAAAAGGAGTGATCTTAAAGTTCCTAGACATTTTCTAACGTGGTACTAGTAATGAATCCCAATTGAAAACAGATTACATTTTAGGAAAATCAAGCTTTACCAATACCCAGATGGCAGCTAGCCCCCTCCCCCTCCCCCTCCCCTGCCAATATTTAATAGAAGAACTTCACCTACCATTACATGATAGCAGGCTGGCAGGTATGTTTCAATGTGACATTGGGAAACTTAAATTAAAAATAGAAGAATAATAACAGAAAATCAAGTTTTAGTGGCAGGTAAATCGCAGCTATGGGCCTCATACATCACATCGTTGCAATGATGTCAATTTCATAGAAGAACTGACCGCTGCAGGAAGATGGCAGATATGTTACATCATGTCTGTGGGAATCTTGATTAAACAGAAGATAATATAGATAGAAAGTCATGTTTTATTAGCATAGGTTGCAGCTGGGAGCCTAGTACATCACGAGTATGTGAAATAGACGGATATTGCTTGTCAGAAAACCATGTTGGCAGATAATATTCCAATGTCCTGTCGAGAATCTTGAATGAAAAGAAGAAAATGTAGTGATAGAACATCACATTTTACTGATGCAGGTCGCAGCAAGGAGCCGTCTCGGTCTATCCTAAATGCAAATTGGCAGATATATTCCATTGGGATTAAGGATTCTTGATTAAAAAGAAGAGAAATGATAGAAAATCAAGATTTTAGTGACAGCGTCTCAGACATCGTTGGCCTGTATGACAACGCAGCGTGCCACTTGAATTACGGGTCAATATCTCACAAGCAACGTCCCTGCGTACGCGACCGACAGCTGCCTCCACGCTCCGTGTAACGACGGCTCCGTGTGCGGTTTTGTCATCGGGGGGTATATCACGGGGGCGCATCGATAGGGATCGTAAGAAGCATTATTGATTGGGATTGATTGGATTTTGCGATTCGTCGATGAAATGAGAATTCCGCCGAATCTTCCCGGCATTCTGTGTCAACTATTCCGATGCTACGATGAGACAGATTCAGTGTAAGCTGAGAAGTTGATTGATTTTTTTCCGCAAGATGAATATGGAACTAGGAGCATATTTCATGATTATAAATATTCTGTGGGTTTCACATTGGTGTCTGATTGTGAAGTGTACCCAACATGCTTGCAATACATCAACTATTTCCTACATTTAAAATGAGATCCTGGCAAGAACTTGACATAACCTCTTTAAAATAGAAGAGAAAAAAAGTGGGAGGTACCTTTTATCATTTTGACAGGTCATACTATTATGTGATTTTTTTTGTAAATTAAGAATTCATAAACTCCAAATTCACAAAATATAGTGCCTTATCTCACGGGGGGGGGGGGGGGGGGGGGGGGCTATTGTATTTTTGGTCAATAGAAACTAAAGTCAGTATTTCGAATAAAATCAACCACAATATTATCTTTAAGTGCCCCTTTTTTAGCCATGCATAATTTTAAACTGTTAATTGTATACTGCAGATTTAGAAGCAATGCTTTTCTGGGTATACTAAAGTAAATTCAAATGATCTTTAAAAAGAAGTGGCTAGTGTTTTTAAGGCTTTACTTGATGCTCCAGAAACAAATCATCTGTTTGGAGCCAGAAGGGCACTAAGTCTTCATTTTACATACAGTTACCTCTCTTTTGGCTCGAAACAGTCGCAATCTAGAATGCAAAACTTTCACCGCAACTTTCTCCAAGCCAGTAGCATCTCGAGAGGCCTCATTACAAAATAGCACTCTGATGGTACACCTGGATGACCTTTGAACCCTGCTGATGCCGCCAAGAGAGGGCAATAGCCGACACAATTTGGAATGTGTTCCCATGGCCAGTCTCTCAGCGTTTGTCTGTTTCAGTTAACATTGGGATTAACTTTGGTTTATTGGTGTAGGTTCTTGACTCTCATACAAGAGGTTCAGGGTTCAATCCTTGCACTGTGCTTACATTCTTGGACAAAGAGTGTTTTTTTTATTCAGTTTTGTCCCTCTCGACCCAGGTGTAAATGGAGAGAGGGTGAGTGGTAAAGAGAGGGCAAGAGAGAGAGAGAGAGTGAATGAGTGATAGAGAGAGAGAGAGAGAGAGAGAGAGAGCGAGCGAGAAAGAGAGAGCGACATATAGTAAGAGAGAGAGAGAGGAAGTGAGAGAGCGATAAGTAGAGAGAAAGAGAGAGAGAGAGGAGACATATATAGAGAAACAGTCACTTTCATACCATTGTATATATGGGAGATGCTATTGCTTCTTATGTTTCTCTCTAACTTTATATCTGATGGTGCACTTCATATACTGACTATTTAAAATAGTTTAAGGGGGGGGGGGGGTGTCAACTTTCTATCAAGCATATGATCCAAAAGAGGTTCCCCAACATCATGGGAATGATAACAGATTTAAAATCGCAATCTTCTTATAACAAAAACAAGGAGAGAAGCATGGAGAGGGGAACGAGAAGATTGATTTTTCAGATACTGACCGAGAAAAGGAATATTGATTATTGGTTTTATGACCTAAAAAAACGTTATAGTAGGAAAACCTAATTTGGCCACAGTAGAAGTTTATAAATGGAATTCTTAAAAATAGAAAAGAGAAGCAAAGAAAGTAGTACAGATTCAGCAGAACTTTCAAAAAAGAGGTTATTTTAACCTACAAATATGATGCCTGTTTGCACTCACTAAAAACTTTCATATTACCTTGAAAGAAAAATAAATTTAGGTTAGATGATCGATTTTTACAAATATCATTTACACGAAACGTTAGCATTCTATAAAATTAGACATATTGGCTTTCGTTTAAAAGATTGATTGCAATAAAAATACAGATTTTGCTGTTTGCAAATTAAAGACTCTTCGGTTTATAAGACCTGCGGTGAGAGGCACTAAGGTTCTAGAGATGAATAAGGAATAAATGAAAGGATGGAAGGAAAATGAATCTTGGTTTAATAGACACAAAACAATATTAAAGACCAGTGAGGAAAAAAAGGATGTACAGAAAATATCAGATTCTTACTGAATTAAAATTCATTTAATAAATGATCAAAGATAGACATTTTCTTGAATCTTGGTTAAGAAGCAGTTATAGAAGGGGTGCATTGGGAGGTCAAGTCCCCCTCTGAAATTTGCCCTCCAGATTTCTTCAAGCCCTCAAGTTCCATAAAATTTCTTTATTACAAATTAATTTAAGTAAGGCATATATAGAAAATGGATGCAAGAACCTTTAAGCCCCACCCCCTCCCAATGGTAAACTGTAGTTTACTTTAGTTTTATTTTCTTACGTTTGATAGGGTATGCTCTTTCAAACGCCTCATCAATTTCTTGTTTTCGACATTGTTTCTTCAGTGTAAAATAATCTGCCTTGCTGTACAGAAATAAAATAATAGCTTTAGCTGTGTATAGTCTTGCTACCTCATTCATTATAAAAAAAAAGCTACTCTATTCCCCTATGAGTATAGTCACATAGGATGATGTGCGTGTTTAGCAGGTGGAAATTGTCTTTGGCATTTTGATTTGCCTACAAGCACTGACCACTATCTATTTTTAACAAAGTGTGTGTGACCGACGATGAACATTCATCTAAAGCTTGGAAGGACATTGCCCTTTGAAACTTCAAGAGAAGGATGAGTTTTTGTATTGAACATCTATAAGCTTTCGTTATCTTTTTATTCATAAGCTTAAACAAAAATCATAGTAGCTATTTTCATAAGCAAAGGAATGCTGTTGAACTGCCCTTATATTCCAAATTTGTATAAAAGTAAATCATTCAAAACTTTGGACAAAAATATGGTTCTGCCACATGTGTGTGTGTTCTTTCTACTATATATAGTCTTTTGCAGGATTAATTGAGTTACCGGTAGTTCATCATTTTGATAATTCCAAACTGTTGATACATAACTAATCGTATAAGTATATTTACTACATTATGAATCTGTTTCAAGAACTTATAAGATATTTTCTTTCACACCGGAATTGTACAAGAAGCTCTCACCCTAATCTTCAAACAATCGGCCATTCAACCTTTATAATGGTTTTTCCCCCAATGCTATTGGTTAACCAATACTCAATGCTTTCTTTAAAACCAGCCTCTAACTGTGCTTTGCATTAATCTAACACCATATTCAGCAGGTTTAAAACAACAGTTGTTCATTCTCAGCTCTTTTTTGCGGAACGTTGAGTATCTCCCTATCGCCTCTCTTTCCTTGTTTTTTTTTTACTCGTGTGGCCAGGTGCAATAACAAGGGATGCGTAAAGAACGTGGCAAGTGAGCTAAACCGCATCGGGATTGCGTTTCTTAGCCACGACCGCAAGGGTATCGCTCCGTAGCTTTGGGACCGGTGCAGGGGGGATCGTTGAACGAGGGAGGGAAGGAGGGATGGATTGAGAGAGAGAGAGAGAACGTGAGAGTGGTAGTTTGTTTCTGGTGAGTACAGGCAGGTGAACGAGTATCTTTAAGAGGAAAGCAGGATTTACTTGTGGAATAGTCTTTTAGTTGGCTCTTTATAGACATGAAACTCCTGCTTTTCAGGGAAAATGTGGTTAAAAGAGTTTCCAACGTCCTGAGGGATGAAAATCGCTATTACCTATGAAGAACTGATTCTAAACTTAGCTTAGTGTGGGTGGATCGTACCTCATATTTTTTATTTTACAGTTTAGTATTCTTAGGTATGATAAAAAAGGGGGAAATCTGATATATTTTGGATGGTCTCAAATGGTAAAAATCTTCATGGAAGATAGGTTAACTTGAAGTGAGTGAAAGATAAATGGAATTTGGAACAGAAATTAAATATTATTACTATTAAATATTATTTCTGTAAAGTGTTTAGAGACATGGTAGATGCATTAAGTGCTATGTAAATGTAAACCCAGAATGGCATTTTTATCATTAGTAGCAGTAGTATTGTTGTTGTTGTTGTTGTGTTGTTGTTGTTGTTATTATTATTATTAATACTGAGAAGCATGTAAAGCAAGTTAAAACAGCTAGGTGTTCATTAATATATTTATATCAAGTAGGCAATGAAATGATATGACCCTCCCCCAAACCATACATATCAAATTCCAATGGTTTCTCAATATATTAAGAGGTATTCAGTTCAACACGTATCAGGCCATCTTTATGAAATAATATACCGTAGATAGAAAAGAATGTAAAATATTTGAATTCCTTAGAAATTAATATAAAATGCATGAATGGGGGTGTAACCTGTAATTCACATGTTACAGAGCGAAAGATAAGTGTATAATATGTCTGCCTGGTAAATTACATTGTAGATGTCATTAGCATAGCTGTTGGGTTAATTTCATCAATATTTAGAGAAGCGTATGGTTGTATGTCTCCTTGAATGTGTTAAAAGAAGTGACTCACACTCGCCATGAATAAAGCATAATGCAATCATGTCTGATTGGCCTGTAAGTGAACCCATCTCTGCAAAAAGGATTCAACTCCATTTTAAGGGAAAGTATGCTTTTTGATTGACAAAACGGTAGTGGTTTTTTTGTGTCTCAAATATGTAAAGACGTGAAGCAAATTTTGAAGTTGAGAGTTATCTTTTTGTAAATTGATTATAGTTTGTGCAGCCTAAGTTCTTTAACAAAGTTTTTTTTAATGAAAGTTTAAATGCTTGGTTACAAAATGGTTTTTAAAATCCTCTGCAAATCTTTAATTAAGGCCTTTTGAAAACCTTATTTTTTGTTTATTATTATTCATTGTATTTTATTGAAATGTGCATGTATTTTCTTCTCTAACACCTCTTTATTCAAACCTAAACAGGATGAAAAATGGTGTCCCTTCGCTTTCATAGAGATCAATGCACTCTGATTATGTTTAATTTTGTTTTTATGCAGAGTTGTATAGTGTTTAGAGGGTTGCATATTTCCTGCAAATTCAACAATGGAGATAAGTCCCTCTAGCTGCAAGCCATTCAAAACCCATCGAGGGTTTTTCCCCACAGTGGAAGCAACACGAGCATGCAACTCCTCTGCCCCGGGGCGACAATTATCAATACATCTTGTCTTTATAATAATATTACTATTATTATGCAATCAACAAGCGTCAGGAATGCAAGGCTCACTACCATGCAGTACCCACTGATGGGCAATTATCAATTAGGGCATGTAATGGGATTTCAGACATCAACGACCAGATGGTCCTCGGCCGATGCTCTACACACATAACGTTGTAGTTCAATCCAATTATCTCCTATACTTCTTCCCCCTCTGAATCCATTTGTCATATCTTGTGACAGGCCAAATGACAGTAATAGATCTGTATATTTACAGAGTTTGACTTTTAGAAAATTAACACTAGCTTAGTTTGTATCCATCAGCTTCTTCTCTTTAAACAAAATTAGGAAAAGAACTACCAGAAAATACAGAATATGAACAGAAATTAGGTTGTATATACTGAGTGATATCCCTTGGATATTTGCAATCATTTTTGTTACCCCCCCCCCCCCCCTAAGAGAATTATAATTAAAGTAAAGAGAAGTTACATTATTAAGGGGAAAGGGGGAAGGAGTCCTGGCATGGCAATATTTATTGTAGTGCAAAAAGATAACATTATTAGAAAACAAAGAATAATATAGGAAATAGAATGACAGAAATTAAAGTGAAAAAGCAAAATTGTTAAAGAAAACAGAGAGCCATTATATGAGGAAAACTGATGACGGGAAGAGGGCAAGGAAAGATTTGAGCTAATGGACAGAGAATGAAGGATGCTAGGATGGATAGAAGGTCAATGAATTCCGTCAAAAGTTAGAATTGTCAGTCCAGTTTCTCAATTTAGACATCTGCAAAAGGAAAAAATTGTGAAAAGGTTTCATTCTTCCTTTCAATCGTATTTCAAACATGGTTTTGAAATTTTCATCTGAATCAAGAAAATTGCTGTATTATGCGACATGATTTCACAGCCAGCGCTAACAATGTAAATGTGCATTAACAATTCAGTCTAAGTATGTATACGGTGAAGTGGACATTGTGTAAGTAAGTTAAAAATGTTTTCACGTTTTGTAAGAGACGGCCAGGCCAGATGTTTATTTAGATGCGTATCATTGTTCAGCCGCAAGCCCCAGTTTGGTCATCATTAAATTCAGCGCGGGTATCTCATTTCTAGTCCCGAGAGCATCCATTTTGGAGAGATAAAAATCATCCTACCGGCGATGCAAGACAAGGATTTAGTAGGGGAGAGAGAGAGAGGTAGAGAGAGAGAGAGAGAGAGAGAGGGAGGGAGAGGGAGGGAGAGAGAGAGAGAGAGAGAGAGAGGGGGGGGGGGGAGGGGAAGGGGGAAAGGGAGGGGGGGGGGGCAAGGTGGATGAAGAAAAAAAGAGACTGGGTAAAACAAAAAACAGACGAGGAGTTTGTGAAGTCAAAGAGGAGATAAAGAGAGAAAGAGAGAGAGAGAGAGAGAGAGAGAGAGAGAGAGACAGAGAGAGAGAGACAGAGACAGAGAGAGAGAGAGAGAGAGAGAGAGAGAGATAGTGGGGTATGGGAAAGGGGGAAGGAGTGAGACACAGAGAAAATAAACATACAGAAACGTGAGATGCAGGAATAAAGAATACTAAAGAGCATCATTAAAAAACAGGCAGGGAGTGGTAATACAAAATTTGAGAGAGAGAGAGGGGGGGGGGGGGGCATTTATTTCAAAATTGATTACAGAAATAGTTCAAAGAATCAATTTAGGGTATTGTATATCAATGTCCCTGACAATAGATCCAACACCTTTTTGGCTCGTTCTCCTTATCTTTTACACCAAAATAACATTATAATTTCCCCTGGCTATACCATCAGGATAAGATAACCAATGCAAGTGCGTCATAAAGCTCTATGAACACTACCCACGGGTTCATGATAGTGTTTTTAGAACTTAATTTTGTAAGTGAATTTAAGTTTAGTTTGCCTTTTTTTGTGTGAAGTGTGATGTAATTTGGGTTTATTTATAGTTGGGTATGGGGGTGGGGGGACGTAGGATTTCTAACTCTGGCGATCCACAGAAAATGATGGGAAAGAAATTCAAGAATTAATTTAAGGCAATTTTAATGTATTGTAATGGGGATAGAAATAAGATTTGGATTATGTGATGTGTCATTTTAATTGTTGAACTCTTGATAGGTTATGGACAAGGCTAATTTATTACCTTTTGTTAATTTTTTGAAAGTCTTTGAGATCGTGTTAATTTCCCTTGGCTATGGAATCAAGATATGATAAATGTTTTCAGTGTATAATAAGATTCCAATAAAACTACAAACATGTTTACCATAGCGATAGTGTTTTCATAAACTTAATTCTGTAAATGAAATAAAGTTTGTATTTTATATTTTGGTATTTGATGTAACTTGGGTTTATTTGGGTTCATTTTTGGTTGGCTATTTTTTTGTTGGGGGTGGTAGGATGTCTAGGCCTGTTACTCAATCATACAGTAATGTAAGCAAGACAATCCTAAGAAAATAATCCCAAAGACTATCACAAAATAAGCTCAAGGGCAGTTTTGATGCCATATTGTCATGCCAGAGAAATCATGTTTGGATGAAGTAACATGTAGTTTAAATGTTTGAACTTTCAATTGTTGAATAACTGTGTCACCTATATTACCTTGGTTTGATTTCTCGATTGTCTATTGTAATATCACTTTTATTACCAGGGTCATGTTTCATCAAACTTGTTATCAATAACAAGGTATGAAAAGCTACTGAAATAGTGGTATTTGATTGGCTGAGAGCAAATTTGTCATATCAATTTAGCATTTGTTATTGATTACAATTTTTATGAAACAGGTCCCAGACATTTTCGTAATAATCCATGTGTAATGTATTCAAAATTTCTCTCTTTAGGAGTACTCATGCATAGTGGAAGAGCATTGCAGATCATATCATTTTGCCTATGTCCACATCTACATTAGATTAATGCAGTGCTCAAAGGACATGTACATTATCATCACATCATGCATCCATTTCAAAGGAACGCCTAAATAAAGTATCTGATAGATCTAGGGTGACTTAGTATAAATTGTCTCTTAAGAGCTGACATGGTGTTAACTCTGTAAAAGTATATGCTAATTTTTTTCTGGCTATATACACTCACTTGTGGACTACAGTCACAAGTATGGTAATACAGTCACACCTGCTATAGCGACCACCTGTATAGAAAGACTACCTGTCTATAAAGACCTCATGTTTTGTTTCCATGATTAGGGTTTGTCATTGAAACTTGTACTGAAGGAACCTGTACATAAAGACCATTTTTCATGTTTCCCTTGAACGGTCTTTATATACTGGTTTCACTGTACATATATTCAATACACAGCAGTGGTGTAAGGATACATGTACATGTGAAACTGATACAAGTGTTTCTTTTGAATTGACTTGTTAGGCAAGATGAGAACAGGAGCAGATTGTTTTTGTACGAGCCGGAAGACAGTAACGGTAATTTTTATTCCTGGAGGTGAAGTTTACACCCTCCTGGTTTTTATTTCAGCATACAAATCAGATGAAATCATGTGTTAAAGGTAAAGACCAGTTTTGGAAACGCCCCCCTCTCAAAAAATGAAATGGAAGCTCTTATTACCAATCATGTGAAAGAATATGTTTTGACTAATACATGATGAAAAAAAATTTGCCGGGAAACCGCCTACTAATTGATATATTTGGTAAATTAGTTTATCTATTTGGACGTGATAGATATATTGCACGTGTCGCGCACGTCTGCGTAGTCCCATATACATCTTTCTGTGTACAGTGCTTGTAACTTTACGAAGACTGGGCCAAATTTCTTATCATTTTGATGATTCCAGAACCTTGCAGTAAACACCACTACTTATATGCTATATGATGAACCTTTTCTGATCGATTCCACATTGTTTCTTTTACAATGCAATCGCATGACCATAACTGGTCTTTATCTTTAAAAGCGAAAGAGGTGTGATAAATGTTATGATTCGACACCCTCTTTATCTTTATATAAATATAAATCATACAGCATTTCAAATGGCTGTGTAATTTAATGATAATATACATGCCCTTTAGCAGACTACTTAGCAAAGAAGTGACATTCATCTTGGGTAGATGTGGACTCATCAATTATTGAAAATGACAATCAAAATTCTCAAAATCAACTAAAAGGTGTGAGATTAAGATCTTCTCTAACATCTTATGTCTAGATGATGATTATTATACCATAAATCACTTTGGGGCTTGTTTTTGTATCAAACTCTTTAGTGGTAAAAATTAAGTGTGTTCCTAGTCTTCTGATCCCACAGCTTTATCTAGATATCGACTCAACATGTATTGCATTTATCACTTATTCCTATTTTGTTGATGTCTGAAAGTATCGATTCAGTTTTAACCTTATTCCTTCTTTTCTTCTTGCATCTTGTCAGCCAATTGCATTTCCTTCTTTCTTTTTGTGTCATCTGTATTTTAGTGTTTTGAATCTACACAAGTCAGATGTGTTTTTTTCTGTTTTAAAACGTTCTCCTTCTCTCTCTCTCTCTCTCTCTCTCTCTCTCTCTCTTCCACACCACAATATCATATACCTGTAATTATGAACCATTCATAGTTTCTTTTTAGTGTTTTCTTTTCATTCCATCTTTCTCTTGTCTGTTTTTTATTTTCTCTACAACTTTCTCTCCCTGTCTCACCCTTCCTCCTCTCTCTGTCTCTCTTTCTATCTCTCTCTACCCCTCTCTATCTCCATCCCTCCCCTCTCTCTCTCCCTCTTTGTCTATCTGTCTCCCTCCCCTTCTCTCTCTCCCTCCCCTTCTCTCTCTCTCCCTCCCTTATCTCTCCCTCTTCCTCCCCTATCTCTCCCTCTTCCTCCCCTCTGCCTCTCTCTCTCTCTGTCTCTTCCTCCTTCCCCTTCTCACTCTCCCTCTCCATCTACCCCTCTCCCTCTCCCTCAACCCCTCTCCCTCTACCTCCTCCACCTCTCTTTGTCTATCTGTCTCCCTCCCCTTCTCTCTCTCTCTCTCTCTCTCTCCTCTCTCTCCCCTCTCTCTCCCTCCACCCCTCTCTCTCTCCCTCCCTCCCTCACTCTCTCTCTCCCTCTCTTCTTTCCTCACAAGCGAGTGGTTCCCTTGATGCAGGCCACCTTAGTCCAAAGTTTTGCTAGAGGCAGATAATTCTGCTACCTGAGCCGGCCTGCTCTCTCCAAGCTTTCAATCAAGGTTTGAACGATAAGCCTCTCTGAGCTGGGACGAGTAGTTCTGCCGGTTTGGTTTCTTCACGACCCTTTCTCTGAAATCTTCCAGTAATTCTCCATCTTTATCCCTCCTATAGACCAAAACATCATCTCTTCATTTTGTTCTATGGTTCTTATATGCTTTGTGTGTCCTGCTTGTAGCTCTATCTTTTTTTTAAAAAGAGGATATCAATTTATGGCTATAAAATATCATTTTGAAAGAAACTGTAGAGAATTTATTTAGAATTGTTGATTATTTAGTATTTGACAGAGTAACAATAGTTATTATTTTAAAGTCTTTTATGTTATCACAAATTGACTGAAAATAGAAAGCAATGGAAAGTATGACAGAGCTACAAGTATTACATTGTACATAAGACTACATAGGACTATACAATTTTTGTATACATTCTTGTAGCATCATAAACTTGTTTAAAAGTTTAAAACTGTGGTCATAATGCCACTCATCTTCATCATAATTGCCACTTTCCAGATTTTCACTACCACAATACAATCATCTCCCCACGCACACATAGAATAAATATGGCCACAAATAATCATAACCATTTAACGATTTTTAAACCTCATTGATACTAAAGTACCAAATCTAATAATGGTTTCAAACAGAGTTTGCACTGTCTCCCTCCCAAACACACACCCACACGCACCCCACTCAGACATACATATAGAATAAACATTCCCATAAAGAATCATTTCATAATTTTCAAGCCTCATTGATTCTGTGGTATCGAATCTAGCTGTGTGGTATCAAACAGAGTTCAAACTGTTTTTACACCCAAACACACACCCACACTCACACCACATAGATACCAAGTAAACATTATTTCACGATAATCATCACCTTTGCTTGTGAAGAATAACTATTACATCAATGTAATCATCACTATTTCATGGTTGATACTGTGGTATCAAACAGAGTTCAAACTGTATTTCCACCTAAACGCACACCCACACCCACACTCACACCACATACATACCGAGTAAACATTATTTCAAGATAATCATAACCCTTTTCTTTTTAAGAATAAAATGTAATCATTACTATTTCATGATTGATACTGTGGTAACAAACAGAGTTCAAACTGTATTTCCACCTAAACGCACACCCACACCCACACTCACACCACATACATACCGAGTAAACATTATTTCAAGATAATCATAACCTTTTCTTTTTAAGAATAAAATGTAATCATTACTATTTCATCATTGATACTGCGGTATCAAACAGAGTTCAAATCGTTTTCCCTCCGGAACCCTCACCCACACCCACACCGCACAGACGTTGGATAAACATTACCTGTTTACCCTACATGCAGCCAAAGTCCTCCAGGTCATGTGACCAATCACATTCCAGCAGGCATGTACATTCCCTCCGCGCTCTAATTAACTCCTCCATACCGACTACGACGAGACAAAATCAAACGAACCCTACAAACAAAAATCAAAGTGGTTCCCTCACTCGCAAGGGCTCTTGACCGAGTCTGTTTGTAAATCGTTTGACACAAGTCCTCCTCGCGTTGTGTCCCTCTCCAACTTTTCACCTTCAAGTGCGTCGTCTACCAGCCCCAAGAAGTGGGTTGTTCTCCGTTGTTCTTTTATTCATTTAGAGCTGGGGCTTGATTGAAGGCTAGTCCGGCGATTGACACAATTGTGTTTCGCGTCCCGTCTTTTCATTGGCAGGTACTCGACACGGCTATGGAGTTTGACTCCCGTCTTGTCGACTACACCCCCTCTTTGCGAGTGTCTTGTCTTAATCAACCTACATTCCTCTTGTTGTTTGGTGTGTGATTGAAAGAGATAACCTCTATTATTTAGCAAAGTTTATTGGTTTAGAAGTCTGTGCTGGGATCGGTTAGGAGGGGGCGGAGGAATTATACTTTGAACCAGTTTGCCAGGAGAAGCTTTAAAGCCCCACTGCACTACGTATAGCTACTTGCTCCCTCTATATAGCAAACAATGCCTAATCGGTGACCATTGGTCCCCCTCTTTTTCTTATGTTGATTGAGAGCTGATTTGATGAGATAACCACCTGTCAGTGATCATGCAGGGAGGCCTAAACTGGCTAAACTAGTGCAGCTGGGCTTTAATACAATGCAACAGTGCTAATTGGCAGGGCACCACCCGGCTTACCTTTACATGGAGTCTGAAGCTTGTACAGAGCTCTAGAATTATCTTTGCAAATTAGAAATGTTCATGTTGATAACCATTTTTTAGCAAAATAGTAATTGTTCTAGAGTCATCCTTGTAACTTGCATTGGAAATACGATCATTACATTAAACCCTTGTGTATTGCTTGTAGAAACATGTTCGGATTGAATTTGAGTTTAAATTGAAATCACATCATGTGTAGACCTGTGGATTCATAGGTGAGCTTGTCCATATGAACCAAAGTAACAGAAGAAATATATGTATTCATGAAGTTTGAAACAATGCATGTATTAAACATTTTATTATATTTTCTTATCATTGCATGTACTTTTGCTGCCTTGTCTCTGTCTGCTTACGTTACACTCCTCTAAAGCAGGTAAGTCACTGTTTTACAAAATTCTAATCTCATAGATAAATCCCTCTCCTTGAAGAAAAGCAGGCTAATTAGAGAAAGAAAAGGGTAAAGTTTGACTCCAAATCAGACAAATTATAAGAAAGGTAACCCATTGTTAACTGAAACCAGATGGTCTCTGTGTTAAGTCTACGGGAATGAGAAAGTTTGGTAGTCGACGGGTTAAGAGTGTTTGAAAATTAAAATCATAAAGTATATTAAGTATACTAATTTCAAATGGGCAAATTTGTTATTCTGCTACCTTGGGGACACCTCTCATTTCATCTTTTCAGGGCTATAATGGCATTGACTTGTTGTGAAGTATTCGATATAAAACCCCTAGCTCCAAACAGACGATCTTATACAATGTATTCAACAAACAATTACAAGAAGCTTTCTCTGACTATTTATGTGTATAGGTTTATTAGTGAATTAATTATGCATTTGTGGAGGATATGAGAGGAACCCATTTTTGCTAGGTAATCTCTCTGTTGTTTCCATTGTTTTTTTATTTTGTAGTCTTAGTGATTAATATTTCATCATTATTCCCGACATGTTGATGCAATTAAGTTCCTATAATAAGGCAGGCAATCAGGCAATAAGCTCTTTATTTTGAGAGGATTTTCAAAAGATTATAGCTAAGCAAAACTAAAAGAGCACTGTGGCCTACTTCTTTAATCTGTCATCAATATCTTTGTTCATGTGAACTTTACAGTGGAAGATATAATCCTGGCTTAACATGAAATATTCCTCCGAAAAGTGGAAGCTCACTCAAAATGGGAGAATAATGGTCAGAAGCATGTAGGAGAGACAGTGAGAGGGGTAAGGAAGGGAGTAAAAGAGAGTAAACAGAGTAAACGGAGAGTAAACAGAGAGTAAACAGAGTAAAAGAGAGTAAAAGAGAGTAAACAGAGAGAGTAAACAGAGAGTAAAAGAGAGTAAGCAGTGAGTGAACATGGAGTAAACAAAGTAAACAGAGAGTAAACAGTGATTAAAAGTCGGTAAACAGTGAGTGAACAGAGAGTAAACAGAGAGTAAACAGAGTAAAAGAGAGTAAAAGAGAGTAAACAGAGAGAGTAAGCAGTGAGTGAACATGGAGTTAACAAAGTAAACAGAGAGTAAACAGAGATTAAAAGTCAGTAAACAGTGAGTGAACAGAGAGTAAACAGAGAGTAAACAGAGTAAGCAGTGAGTGAATAGAGAGTAAAAGAGAGTAAAAGAGAGTAAATAGTGAGTAAACAGAGAGTAAAAGAGAGTAAGCAGTGAGTAAACATGGAGTAAGTAAAGTAAACAGAGAGTCAAAGAGAGTAAACAGAGAGTAAACGGAGAGTAGAGGGGGGGACAGAGGAGTGTATGAAGATAATGGTGATCAATGATATGGCTTAATATTATTTTGACATTTGATTACCTGACATAGCAACAAGTAATGTATGCAGACTGGATATAAGGTACTGTTAGCTCACTCATTAATAACCGGTTAATAGAATAACTTGTCACAAGGTCCCCAGGGGAGAAACATCCATAAGTTTGAATATGTTAGTAAACCGGTCTATTGAAACCGAGTCTGCTACATTCTCTGTATGGATGGCTCTGCATAGAGTCCAAAACAAGCAATTAAGACAGAGATTAACAGCCTACTCGGGAGGGTGACAAAGGCAGAGACAGAAAAGAAAGCCAGACAGACAGGCAGACAATAAAAGGCTAAGGTCATCAATCAGACTATGCATTGGAATATTAAACACAGGCAATAATAAACACAGACTATGTACACCTAACTGTATCTAAAGGAACAGAAGAGAAGAAGAGATATATATACAAAATTACATAAAATGTGTTTGCGAAAGCCTGTTAATATTATAAGTTGAATTATAAAGCAGACGAGTGAGAGAGAAAGAGAGAGTGAGAGTGAGAATGTGAGAGAGAGAATGTGAGAAAGAGGGAGAGAGAGAGATATCTGGAAATAGGGAAGTTAGGACTGAATGTTTGGAAGGGAAGCAGAGAGAGAGAGTGAGTGAGTGAGTGAGTGAGTGAGTGAGTGAGTGAGTGAGTGAGTGAGTGAGTGAGTGAGTGAGTGAGTGAGTGAGTGAGTGAGTGAGTGAGTGAGTGAGTGAGTGAGTGAGTGAGTGAGTGAGTGAGTGAGTGAGTGAGTGTATGTTTATGTGTGAGTGAGTGAAAGGGGGTGGGATGTGGTACCAGGAAAATAAGAAATGGTTTGAGTGAGAATGTATGGGTATAGATAGTGGAGATAGAAAAAGAAATCGAGTTAGAGAAAGGGAGAGAGAAACTGTCCAAACCAAACAACAACAACAACAACTTAACTCTTTCTTACAACATTGTTATTTAACTGATGTACTCCAAAAAACATTTTTCCAACAAACTTTTTTGTGTGTAAAGCCCGCCTGATGCCGATACCTGGCTTATCTTGCCCGTCGCATAAGAGCCGCCTACGCTTGCATTAGCTAGACTATTCATGAAATATGGAAGATGCAAGCCGGGGATGATCATGAGATAAAAACATGAAGAACAAGAAAGAGAATAAGGAATAGCTTCATGAGGATAAAAGTTGTCCATATATTGAGCTCCCTGGGGAGCAAGATAACACAGACATGACTCCCACGTTTGTTTTTTGTTATAATGTCTCCTACATCATTTTCTTTGTGGAGTTTTATCTTGAAAAATGCAGGAAGCTAGTCGCCATGTTTTTCTTTTGATGCCCTCGTAGCTTATTCTTTTCCTGATGAATAAGGAATGTCCTCACACAAAGCTTGAAGGCCTTGCTTGCTGACATGTACAAGTAAAAAAACGTTTCTAAAAAAATTCTGTATTCTTATGCTTACATTACTTTCTTCTACGTATACTTCTATAATATTGTTAGGTGATGGCGAGAGAAGCATTAACTATGAGCATTTTACAAGCAGTAATGTTAAAGGTTTTCAGCAGATAGTCTGAGGGTATAAATAGCGAATGATATTGAATAATATGCGATAGAGGTTCCAATGCCCGTTATGTGATGCTGCTTTCATTGTAGATGAAAGAATGTGAAAATGCAAACATTTCATAGAGGTATTTTGTGAAATGTAAATGGCTTTGAATATTCTTTTGCATTATTCAAGAATATTTTGTGAAGAAGGGTTGGTTGTGAACATTCTGTTGCATTACTTGGTGGTAGTACGTTCTATGTTACTCCTTTGTACCGCTATCAGATACAAGAGTCGGGTGATGATTTCCAAAGGAGTGTTTTGTGAAGTAGGAAAGGTTCGGAACATTCTTGCAAGACGCCGACTGAGATAAACAAGATGCAAAGCATGGCTAGGAGGAGAGGAATTGTGGATATTCCGCAGATCTATATCAAATATTCATGGGCTTCTGATTCCTATGATCCGCCATTAGCAAAATATGGAGGACTTGTCATATCGCGAGGAGACTTAGTGGGTACTAGAGATGGAGAGAGGGGGAGAGAGAGAGAGATAGAGAGAGAGAGATAAAACAGAGGAAAAGAGATACACATACTTGTAGAAAGAGACAGACAGAGAGGGTAGAGAGAGAGAGAGAGAGAGAGAAAGAGAGCATGGGTGGGCGGTAGGAAGGGAGGGGAGTAGAGAGCAAGATAGAAAGAGAGAGAGAGAGAGATCATGGGAAAAGCAAGAGACAGATTATAGAGAGGGAGAGATGGAGAGAGCTGCTTGGAGAAAAATACAGCTAGAGCTAGAGAGAGAAAGAGCTAGCGAGAGGGGACAAAAATAACCAAAGGGTGAAATAGGTAGGGAGAGGGGTAAGGGGATACAAGGTGGAACGAGCAAGGACAAGATATGAAGTAACTGACAGGAAGACTTGATAGGGAAACAAACACACATTTATCTTTGGCATCAAATCCATCAACATTTGTTTTCAATCAATTCATTTATTTTGATTTTATTTACAGGTATTCCTTTTCCAAAAAACTTATGAAAGTTATTGTGTGTCTTATCAGAGAAACAAGTGATATTGTATCGTCCAATTTTCTTACCTTCTTACGGATTCCCTTGCTCTCGATCAAAGCAGATGGTTAAATCGCCCAGGTGAATTATTCATGATCAATGCAATGCAAATGAATCTAGGACTTGACGTGGTCCCAAACTCTTAGTCCTCTAAAGATACCACTTAGGAAAAGGAAAATAAACAAAAGTTTCAATCCATCTTAAAGCTGAAAAAACAGCAGTACTGAGTAACGTGCCGCTTTTAGAATATGGATGAGTTTGACCAATTTCACACTTTTTCATTACCAATGCTGCTGAGTGAGCTCTGCGTATTGATCAATGTTTTAGTTTAACAGGTACTACAAAGTTTTGGGAAATTTTGAAAATTGGCTGAATTCTTTAACATTTTGTTATATTTGGATGCCTCTGTGGATGTATTATAAGCACTAGAAAATTTAGCCCCTAAGACACTTCTGCTTTCGAGAAATTGAATAATCAAAAATGTACTGGTGCTCCCGGTAAATTTCAAATATTTCAAATAGCGCCTACGGCCGTACGATGGTAGCTGCGACCATGAAAATCTCAGAATATGTAGTTGCGATATATAATTTCCAAACAGGAATAGGAAATCAGTCGATTGTGGTCCAGATACATTGTTTTAAAGCTAAAGTAACATCAGTCTTGAGAGGGCGCTATACAACATAAAGAGTTTATTATTTACGATTCCATCCCTTTAGACTCGATTTCAACTGCCACAATGATTATTGAATATTGTAAAATCGCATATGATTCTAATATGTTCATTTGAACCAAAATCATGACCCCAAACCAAAACTTTTGTATTACCTTTAACAACTAAATTATTCACACCCTTACCAAGCTTTGTAATTTTTTAAGTATGCGAGAAATCAATTTGTCCCGATTTATGTTCCTGGAGAATACGACATATTAAAGCTTACTTCTAGAAGCATTCAACAAAGGCCGTAATTAAACCAGTCCACCTTTCATTCTTGATGTATGAAAAACACAAAAAACATCAAATTTACAATAGCTATGGATAATTCAGTCGTTAGTTGTTCATGTACCTTTACATCTATTGTTGTTGCCTTGTAAGAATTAACCATCCAAATGTCAGATTATTCCATTCCTAGTTTCAGAGAAAATCATCATGGGACAAACAAATGAAAAGAAAGATTATATCAGAAAAATTGAGCTTTCCAGCTACAGGATCTAAAATGTCTTTTGAATGATAATATATGGAAAGTTCCAATTAGCATATAGATTACTTTCAACAAGAGAAATGTTTAAAATACAGAATAATTGGTGCCTTATTGCAGATTAGTGTCTTGCAGCCAGACTGGCTATGTTGAAAGTATTATTAAAAGTATTATTCTATTTTTCTCTGCCTTTTGTTATAATATTCTTTAAAAAATTGTTTTCATACACCCACCTCCTCTCTTTCTCTCTCTCTGTTTTTCTCGTTCTCTCTCTCTCTCACTCTCTCTTTCTGCCTCTCTCCCTCTCTCTTTCTGCCTCTCTCCCTCTCTCTTTCTGCCTCTCTCCCTCTCTCTCCCTCTCTCTCCCCTCTCTCTCTCTCTCTCTCTCTCTCTCTCTCTCACTCTCTATTTCTTCCTCTCTCTCTCACTCTCACTCTCACTCTCGCTTTCTCTCTCCAACTCCCTCGTATACATACCTGTATATGTCTGTTGATGGGAAAGACATATGAAAAATTTGAATTTGAAACATATCCCTATCCCCTTTTACTGTGAAATTGCATTTAAAAGTCTTATTTAAAAAGCAGACACTATTGGTTATTAAAAACTGTTGGTTATATATAGTAAACTATTATTGTATTTCATTTAGTTTTGTATGCCTGCAAACTTATTCAATCCAATTTATAACTAGTCATAGGTTCGTTTAAGGGTTAGGGTCTATCATTTTTATATATCTTCTTTATAATACATAATTTGTTTTAATTGTGTATAAATTCTTTTGGCAGAATGGTAATAGGCCCTACACTTATTCTGCAGTTCATACCTTCCTAATAAAAAAATGATTAAAATTCTACCTGAAGAGGTTTTTGATACACCTCAATATCTATTGCAGATGGTTTATGAAATATGAATACGGTAACTCATTAGGCTTCTATTGACAATTAAGGCATGCTGTGTATTGGGTAACAGTGGGGAAAGATAGTAGGGATGATTTTCAGGTAAATGACATTTTAAACGAAGCCTGCAGATGGCTTCTAATGTCTTGGGTTTGCCATGGAGGGGAGTAGAAGGTCATTCACACTTAAGAAAATTTATACAAAGCTTGTGTAAGGAAACATCGTATAAGGTATAATTGTATAATGAAAAGGTGAAAAGACAGGCTAAGAATATGCAGAGCTGCCAACCAGTACGATTTGACCGTACGATTTTCCTCAATAAAATATGATTTTCAAAAAAAAAAAAAAATTGTGTGTGTGTAATGGCAAAACGTCCATTCTGTCCTGTAAAGTATCCTACAAGCATCTCACATTGGCAATTTGGGGATGTTGATTGGTTCATTGAACATACCAGTCATGATGAAATCATGCATATAATTCAACCAATCACGGATCCATAAAAAAAATTCTTCCTGTATGTAGAAACTGTAAGAGGCATTGATCCATGTTTAAAAAAAAATTAAATACAATTTTTGTATCAATCATCAAGTGTTTAATTGAAATGATGCTCAGACCTTTGTTTTTGTTTTAAAACATACCGTATATAGAGGGGAAAAAAGGTCATTTATATTAAACCTTTGCAGTATTTGTATAAATATACAATAGCTTATGTTCATCTGAATGGGGCTGGGGTTAGGTTGCTTGTTGACAGGACTATGCATCCTGAATGAATTTTAGATAATGATGTTTTGGTTGATTAGCTTGCAAGCTGTTGTAGTTTATTACCAAGATTTTAGGCTCCTTGTAGAAAGGTGGAAGAGAAAGAGAAAAAATATTGCATTTAATAGAGGAAAATGAAGTAGTGGTAAAAATTGTAAGAAAAGATGAATGTTTTATCATAAGGGATTATGGAATCTGAAAGATGGAAATGGGGAGGTGTATATGAGTTTAGGCTAGGGAAATTGAGAGCGTGTGAGAAACAGAGTGGAAGAGATAGAAATAGAGAGGGGGAGGTTAAGGGAGAGACACCGATACATTACTGCTTCAGCCAATTTGACGAGCCCATAAACTATAGTGATTGCAACTTTCAAAAATTCATAACCTAAAATAGAAACCCTTTTCAGAATATATTTCTAACTAGGATGTTCTTCCAAACAGACATACAAGGAATGAGAAAACTCGTCAACTATAATTTTTTTCTTTGACAGAATCAACACTCTCTTTGACACAGACATTGCCTTTCTAAAACCATGTAGGAAGTGATGTAAAATATGTGATACAGGTGAATACAAGAGAAATGGTGTAGATGTACAGGTCTGCCCTTATCATGGTTGGCACTGTTTTACAGGCTGGAGGGAAAGACAGCATCATGATTTGATATCTTTCTGATATAAATTTGATTTATGACCACTTTGCACCTCATGCATTCTACCTGGCGTACTTCGTTCTCTCCCTCTCTGTCTCTCATCTCTCCTCTCTATCTTCACATCTTCCCCTCTCTGTCTCCCTCTCTCGTTCTCTCCCTTTCTCCTTCTCTCCCTTTATGTCCCTGTCTCTGTCTCTGTCTCTGTCTATGTTCCTCTCACCTTTGTCTCTTTCTTTCCCTTTATGTCCCTGTCTCTGTCTCTATCTCTGTCTCTGTCTATGTTCCTCTCACCTTTGTCTCTTTCTCTCTCTTCTCTCTGTTCTTCCCCTCTCAGTCTCCCTCTCTCGTGCTATGCCTTTCTGTCCCTGTCCCTGTCTCTATCTCTGTCTCTGTCTATCATCTCTCCTCTCTATCTTCCTCTCATCTTTTCCTTGTTTTCTCTCTTCTGTCTGTTCTTCCCACCTTCCCCTCTCCGTCTCCCTTTCTCATTTCTCCATCTATCTTCCTTTACTTTCTTTCTTTCTCTTTCTCTTCCTTTGTCACTTTTTCTCTTTCTCATTCCTCTCACAAATGTGTTGGTCTGTCTCTTAATTGCAATGACGACCTTCGTCATTGCCTTGTTTTCGTTCACATTCTGCCCCATTAATATTCTCCTTTTCCTCCTTTTCCTCCTTTTCCTTATCCTTATCCTCATCGTCAGGAAATCGCATTCGTTTCGCACGTAGTGTTTGTTATTCCTAGTTAGGTGCTTTCCTCATGTCCTTTTCCTTTCAAATTTCATAGGCATAGTCTTTAACATCCCTTCAAGGTCACTACATTCTTCGATTTTCGAAATCACTCATGCATAACCGTCCAGGCGCCATTTTGTCCGTTTCTGGTCCATTTTAAGGCCTTTCTTTCTTCCTTCCTATCTCCACTATCCTAGATCCTACAAACTTCTAACAAATTCCTCTAGATAGTCTAAGAGATGTTCTTTAATCTGCGACGGTTAACCTGCCCTTCAAAATGCCATCTTCATACTCAAAATTCAAATCTGAAACCGACTCCGTCAACAATCTCTCAAATTCTTGAAAAATTGACCCCTAAATAATCTAAAACTGCCATAACTGTCTCATATAAATTCCGTTTTGCATTTAAATCTCACAGTATCTTTATCTTATAATTGCACATAGCCATGCTAAATTTCACGCTCCAATGGCTTTGCACAACATAAATAGCGCCCTCTAAAGTTCTGGGAATTGGCTTTCTCTCTGTGGCCGTATCTCCATAATGGCTTGGCAGAACCGTACCCTTTTTTGGATTTAGATACTTGAAGATATGCTCTTTCCAGCCATATACAAAATTATATACCCTTTCACTGACCAAATTTGAGAAAATTACCCTCCAAATTCGCCATTTTCAAGAAAATTCCGAAATAACTTCAACTTGCTCTAAAATGGCGATCGTTATACCTACATCAATGAAACTTGGCAGAAACATGTATCCATATACGTGACAACTGTTCGCTAAGTTTAGTAAAATTCGAATATGTCAGCGCAAAGTTATCGCCCAAAATGATGAATTTACTATGCATTACGTAATAGCGCGTTTTATGCGTGCAATACATTGCGCGCAAATAACAATTGTGTCAAACTGACCGCAATGAAGTGCCCTTTCGAATGATACCAAGTATAGTATATGTTCACATAGAAAATTGTGACTAAATCGCATTTTAACAAAGGTCACTATACGAATTCCGCCGAGTTTCCGCCCGAATCTAACACGTATCGGTTAGCTAGACGTCATTTTTTCAGACTGCTTTTCGCCCCTTAAATGTCCTTTTTTTTCCTTGAAAATTTGCAGTGGCATACCGAGTTCCAATACGCAGGGCACCTCTTGGCCGGATTTTTGAAAATGGTCAAGGGGGCCATTCAAGACGCCATTTTGTTCTATAAATCTATTTTACATCATGTGTTTCGATAGGATTATCATAGAAAAAAAAAGAGTGATTTACAATAACAACCATGAAATTCTCTTTCTAATGATACCAAATACGGCCCATAAAGAGACATAAAGAGAGAGAGAAAAAACAATTTAACTCCGGTCATAATACAGATCCTGTACGTTTTACGCCCATGCATTACACGCATTGTCTATGGGGCATATCGGGTTCATGCTTTTGGCCCCCAGAACGATCTTTATTGCAATGACGAACATGCACCAAATCCCATTGGTTTTTACATGCAGTGCTTGCGAGCCCTTTCTAGGTTCCCCTATCCAAATTTCTTTCAAGCTTCGTAGGCATAGCCACTACCATCCCATCAAGGTCACTGTTGAGGCCTTTCTTTCGTCCTACCTATCTCCAATATCACAGAAGCTACAGACTTCGTACAAATTGCTCTGGATAGTCCGAGAGAAGCTCTTTCGTTTGACACGTAGAAACATGGCGTCATTGCACGCACATCGTTGTGACACGATTGCATTTCTAGTTTAATCCTGTTTTCGTTAATGTGAATGTTCCGTCTCCCACTCTCTCTGCATGGCTCTCTATCTATCTGATCGTCTGTCTGTCTCTTTATCTTTCTCTCCTGCCTGCTTTGCTATGTATTCAATCACTCTCCCATGCTCTGTTCATGGTAATACATCCCCAGTGTCTTTTTGAGAATACAAACTACCGGTACTATCTATAATCATTTTGTACGACAACAACACAACCCATTAGTCAAATGCGAGTGCTCTTCATGATAATGCAGTGGAATGCTCAGAGAGAAATAATGATAACCTGGAAAGAGAGAAAAAAAGCATTCTGCTGAATTTCAAATTCCATAGATCCTGGGGTGTTGTTTTATTCATGTTTCACATATCTCCTCTCTGTCTAAACTACTACATGACTTTAATGCATTCACCCCCTGGCATAATACCATCCATTTGTTTAATGCTCCCCTACTTCCAATTATCACCTTAAAAACAATTGACACGTACCTTTCTCTTTTTCCAGGGGGTCTTTGTCTTTGTATTTATATGTTTGGCATGGCTGGCTTTATGTTTTATTCTTATCTTTTCCTCATCATTGTGTTTTATTCCCTTGAAATGGCACAGGTCCCTGGATATAAATTTCATTAATATCAAATGGCTAAAAGAAAATAGCTAAAAGGGATGATAGCTTATGTAAGATAAGTTCTTATCCCCTTCTCCCGTAGTATTTTTATATCATTTCCTTTGAATTTTCCTGCTTGAAACTTTGTTTAGTAGCTAAGACAGGGAATGACTGCAATCAATTTAATCTCTATTTGTTGCTGTTTTCCTCCGGACAAGTGAAATACGATATCTTCATCAATTTGCTATTGGGTGCTGGGGGAGAATTATTGGGGAAAAAATAGACAAGCTTGCCTCGAGTTGACTGTGCAAAGCAAAGGATGGGCTTAGAGGCATTTGGGTAAATTGATCGCTGTTTGGAAAAATTTGATTATATATTTGCCTCGTGGTTGTTAAATATTACACTGTTCTTCTTGTTGATATCAATTTCACAATGTATTGTATTGTCTCAAACAACAATACAATACATTGCAAGCAACCATTTTGAATTTTCGGTGTAATTAGTTTGTTGTTATTTCATTATAATTATTTTTGTAGGCAACATGATCTGTTGTGAAATTTGCAAAGATGGGAAATTCCCCAAATGAAAATTTGAATGTATAGAAAACATGCAAACATGGAATTCTGACATTTGCTTGGCGTACATTTGCTCCGGGCTGTGTGTCAAAGAAAAAGGGTTGTTTTTAGAGATGTGATTGCAATCTAGGTTAGGTTATATGTTGGGATTAGGCTTATGGTTAGGTTTTAGTTGGGTCTCTGGCTGTGTGTGTAAGTAAAAGGGTTGCTGTTAGGGTAAGAGATGTGATTGCTGTTTAGGTTAGATCAAATGTTGGAATTAGGGTTAGGTTTGAGTTGGGTCTGGGGTTGGAATTAGAAATTCAATTAGTGGAGGAGGTTGTGAGCTGAGAGATGGCCATAGAGCAAATTCAGCATCCAATTTGAAATGTTGAAGTAATTTATTATGGCTATTTTTACGTTACTTATTTTTCATGATCTGTGTTTTTATATATGGGAATAAATATAATTTAATGAATTTATACAACATAAATAATATATCCTTTAGTCATCCCAACCTAGCAGTAGTCCAACATTTCGATCCATTAGGAATACAGCTACCTATTATCTCACATACTGTTCACATTCCAATCTCTACCAAAACACCATCCAAACTTAATTAGCTACGATTTGTTTATATTGTGCAAACACAGCTTTGTAATTCCAATTGACGAGGTCATGCTGTATTAATCAAAATAACCCATTTAAATGGTCTCTCGTTCTATTTCTTCCACCGCAACGCTCACACAAAATCAATAATTTGTCACCTCACACCGTGTTAGACTCTACGACTCCCTAATTAGCTCCCATAGACGTACGCAACAATTTATGTTGCATCTATAGTATCTCTCGTTATAACATAATTGTTATAATGTAAATCAAACGAAATAGATTTCTGCTTCCTGAATAAGGCTAAATATCAACTGATCTTGATTGAAATTATATTAGGCCCTTTTAGAACATAAGTAGCAAAATATGGAAATTAATTCCAACTTGTTCAGTATTTTACAGTCTCATATTTTGTTCACTTTTTGTTGATGCCAGATATTTTGATATTCTGTCCATGACTTTAGATGAATATGGACTTAAACATTTGAAAGGAACTTTCGAGGCTGTAACAATAGCATGAGTGTTCTGGAGAGGTTAAACACTTGGCTGGAGATGGAAAGGTCAGGGGTTCAAATCCCTTGCTCGGCTCATTTTTGTAAAGCTGTAATGTCCTACTCCCAGCGTGGCTAATGTTTTAGCAAGACATTAATAGCCTACCGTAGCCACTCTCCTCACATATCACCAGAATGGGTCGGTAGAAAGAAGTAGATTGCTAGAAGGAGTTTGCTAGAATGTTGTGACCTCTGAAATTAGCAGCCCAGCTAAAGCTGGAATAATATTGAAAAGCCTTTAGCACCCTGTGCTGGGTATGAGCAGGGAGATGACATAATCCCTGGTATGAGCACTTTACAAGGAGGCAATATTCTTGTAATTTTAACTTGATGCAGGACAATTCCTACAGCGTCTTATCCATTGGATATGAATTGATTTTGGTGTAACTCTCTTCTTTTATAGAATGCAGACAGCTATATTATGTTGGGTATAGTATTCTAACTGGCTTATGAGAGAGGTATTAACTCATAGCCTGCCATGAGGCTGCGTGCACGCTATTGTTACGCTGCTTCTTGCATGCTAGCAAACATTCGTAATAGCAGTTATTGTTCATGCCCATTGGACTGTGCCTAGTGTTTTGCACGCGCTATTGTTAGTACCATCGCGTTAATCCGATTATCTCGTTATAAATCTGGCACTGGGGGGATTAGCCCTGTGGCAGGATAAGAGTTAACAGAACCCTTAAATATGCACAATATTAATACTAAAAATATCTTTTGGAATATATGTTTTTTGGTAATTTGCAAGAGTGTGAATGGGGCCATAGCTAATCATTGATTTGTATGCAACTTATATAGCCCTCTTCACCTTACTCAAGTCCTTGGTCTACACGGTATCAACACCACAAACATCTGCTGATGATGACACTGGGAAGAGTTTCAAGGGCAGAATCCTGTAGCGTGATTTCCAAGGGCAAATTTCTCTACTCTGCCAGCTAAGACGAAGGAAATTTGCTTAATAAAGACGGAAATTGCGCGGAATTGTCCTGGGGTATTGATTGTACAACGGATGAAATCTGTGTGGCATCCGTGCCGGATAGATTTAACTGATGTCTCTTTCTCTTTCTCTTTCCCTCTCCACCATCCCCCTCCTCATCTCGATCTTCTTGTCTCTTTCTCTTTCTGTTCACTGTCTCTCCCCTCTCTCTTTCTGCCTCTCCCCTCTCTCTTTCTGCCACTCTTTCCTTCTCTCTGTGTGTCTCCTTTCACTTTCTCCCTGCTGTCTATCTCTATATCTTCCTCTCCACCCCTATTTCTCTCTCTTTCTCCTCTCTTCTCTTTCCCTCTCTGCCTTTCTCTCTCCCTCTCTGCCTTTCTCTCCATCTCTCTCTCCTGCATATGTGTTGTTTGCACAGACGTATATATGCAGGCAAAATCTAGGCCATTTATATGCAAGAGTTCATGAACCATAAACAGTAACTTAATTATGAGATGAAACAAAAAATAAACAAGTAGTGCATACATAATATTCAAATATACAACATTTATAATGAAATCACTCTTGATTATATATATATACCTGTATTTTGTAGAGATATTGTAGAAGAAACTGTAATAGTATGAACAACTAGTGTACAACATCACCCTTTACTTTTTTTTTTGATGTTGCATATTCAAGGCAATGACGAAAAAGTGAAGGGAAATGACGTCTTCATGATTTTTTTCTGATGCATTAAAGATTTGAAATATGATATTGACTTGGCATTTCTGTTCAGCAAACAATTGACATAGAATATTAACTTTCTTTTTAATTTTAGGCCAATTGACACTACTTGAATGAAACACAGTCTGCTTTAATACTTAATTAGTGTAGTAATGAACCACTTGTATTATTCAAAGAACTTTTTAAAGCTTACTTTGGTCTTAACATAGGTTTTTCTATTTGATTTACAACATGACCAGTTAATCTCTCGTTCTCTTATTCATTTATTCCTTGAGACACAGATAAAAAAAGTAGGTTAACATTTACAGCTAATCTAGACTCTTGACGTTTTCACCATCCCTCCAGCCCAATCTCCTGTTCATTAGCTGTGATACACTTTTACCAATTTACCGCTCATCTGCAAATACCGAAGTCGTGTGACGATCCCAGATTTGAATTTGTAGGCTAATCTCTCTTTGTGCTGACACTTTAATGGCCTCTTAAGTGTTTCCCTGCCAACTTTTTTCTGGGCCAAATTAGGACACAGCTTAACGAGTTGGACGTTTGTATCTGTCACGATCATGCAGCAAAACTCTGTTAGGGTGTTGTATTTAAGGTGGTATATCCCCCTTCATCTTTAAAGATAGCCTTGAAATGACACTATAAGTTCAGCCTGGCTTACTCTAAATCACTTATGCATCGAAAGCCAAGTGCCATCTTCTAAGTTCTGCAAGATCACTGTGTTTATATAACCAATAAATAGATAAATAGATTGGCCATGTAAGAAAAGGAGAAATTAATTTCATAGTTACAGGGACTTGTATTTTGTAGAGGCTTGTACGACATAGCAACAACTACAGTTTGTAATTTATGCAATCGGCATATTGATTATTGACAGATATATACCAAGTAAAGGCTGCTGCAATTTTTAAAATGTGTAAATGAATAGCAACTGCGCTCTACAAACGTCCTGCACATATTCACTGAGCTCTGTGTTATAATATACAGAAATGTGAAATTTATAACCCTTTACGTCATCATGAAAAAAACTGCTGCAGTTTTGCAGCTGCGTCATTAACAAGGATTTAGTGTGTACTGGTATGCGATTCATAGAATCTATAGAATCTCAGCTAAAATACATACCGGTATATACAAATTTAAATTTAAATACATTTATGATGTGGTCTATTGTTTATCTTATGGAGATGTGAAAATATTTCAATTACCAATAATCAGTGGTGTAATGCAAGTCCAAACATGGAAGGAGGTGTAGGGGAACTTACATCGTAGGGGGAGGGGGGGGGGGGGGGGGGGGGGGGTTGTGGAACACTGCCATACTGGTCCTTCTCGATGTTTTTTATGTGAATTAACAAGACCCTCAATTGGGGGATGGGTGCATGATTTGCTCCTCTTATCTATTTGATTCCCCCTCTCTTTGTCCCCTTTATCTATTTTTTAAATTTTTCTACATGTATGTTCAAAGCCAAAAGGGCGTTAACTGTTAATATCATCAATTAACACCCTGATGGCTATTCACAGACTTCACTTCACAGCTAGGTACACTACTTCCAAAAGATAATGACGAATAATCCTCAGTATACTCAGAATATTCCTGCTTCCCTTGCAATCGCTTCAAGTCAATCTTACAACCTATTGATTTCTCATCTCCATCACGGTGTCATGTCCCTGTCCCGATCCTCCAGTTCTTACAACGACGATGCGGGGAAAGTTCAATATTTGCTCCATCGGTTACCTAATGTAGCCAGTCAGTTAGCCATCTAGCTAATTGGCTGTACCAATGGATGACACATTGTACCTGTGTTCAGATTACGAAAATTCATTGTACGGCTGTATGAAAACTGTTTAGCTATACGATAAGTACAATTATTTTGTCCAGTCTAAATGTTGTATATTGAAATGTCATATTACAAAATATGGTATATATATAGTGAAGTGCATGTTTGAGCATAGTTTCAAACAAAAACTTTATAAATTATGAAAATCTGTTAGTGGGCGGGACTTGTTGTGAAAGGGCACCAATGATTGGCCAGCTGTCATGGCAACTTACCTCATCAAAATTAGCTCCCTCGTATGCCACTTTTTTAAACAGTGAAGTTATCTTATCTTTCCTATGCCTCTTTCACAATACTGTGATTCTTTGTACAACGTTTTGTTTTTACTTATATGTTTCATTAGGCATTTCTTATATTTTCCATTAGTCTGAACGGGCTGAAAAGGGGGAGTATACTTTTGGAAGAGGGATGTCAGTGTTACTAAGATGATTTCTTGGGGCGGGGGAAGAATGAATCCATCTTGTTGAAAGTCATCAACAAAAAGAGAGGACCTTCAACAAGATGGAACCCTATATCCCTTACATTCTAGCATGTTTAAAGATGTGTAATTTTCTGTTTATTTCTATTTATTTATTATCTATGTAACAATTTACCACTTGTGTGATGGATCACATTGATCAGTTATAATTTCATTCTTCCTAGGGGTCCACTCACATTAAAAACAATACACAAAATATACAATCCTGGATTTACAAATATAACAAACAAGACTTCAGAGACTTTTTACAAGGGTTTTCATTTTTATAGCTTATTTCTATACTAACAATGCTTTAGATGAAGACAAATGTACAGCATAATTTGCGCCTGGAGCATTTAACTGTCAAGTGGATTTGGCGCCTTATAAATCTTATGTATTATTATTATAAATAATCCGATTCTGTCAAGCTCTTGATCTGTGTCTCGCAGAAATTACACGTCCAACAATCTGTCAAAACTGTTCCAATTATCAAGGTCATTAGGAATGTATTGTATAATCATTAATGAGTCATAATTATTTTCTAATTATCTTTCATCACCCCTCTTATATTCCCTATCTCTTTCCTTCACCCTTTCTCCCCCTCTTTCTCTCTCTTTATTCCTGTTCTCTCTTTATTCCCCTCTCTCTTTCTTTATTCCTCTCTCTCTCTTCCTGTTCTTTCTTGACTCTCTTCTCTCTCTTCTCTCTCTCTTCTCTCTCTCTCTTTTCTCTCTACTCTCTCTCTTTCAATCTCTTTTAACCTCCCTCTCTCCTCTCTCATGCAAATATGATTTGAGCTTGTATCTGACTTTCATTTGGACCATCCCACTTTTCAGTTAACCCTCTGCCTGTGATAACTATTTCCCCCTGTATTGAGCCTAGGGGAACGAGAGAATCCAGCTGGCAATGGGATAATAAAAGCACACAATTGATTCGCCATGCTTCCAATATCGTTTCCCTTTACCTCTTTTTTTCTTCTCGCTCGCTCATCTAAAGAGGTGTGAGGTTTTCATATGGGAGAAATAATGTAGTCAGCTGCTATGTGAAACATTGGGTTCAACTAGAGTTCAGAGGGATCAGGTGGTGTTCGATCAAATCAATGATGATAGGGGTTAGGAATGGGAGTGCGCCCTCTATTGTTTCAACAAAGGGAATATTTGGCTTACAATGATATCGGCATACTGGTGAATTCATACAGAATAATTGCTTGTTTGATAGTCTATACCAAAAATGACTTGGATCATCAACTGTGCTACTGGGTGATCATAAGGGTCACGGAAAGGCCATTCATGTGGTTATGGATAGAAATGGAAGTGAGCCATCTATTGTCAGAAATGGTACACTTTGTTTTATAGGCTGAATTTTTACTTTGGTTAAGTTAAATCTTTTCTTTTTTGCTTATATCCAGATTTCTCCCCAGTCCATTAGTTAAACATACACCTGCAAATCATCAAAAATGAGACCAAAGCAAATATTTGAACACATTTTCAACCTTTTAGATACAGTTTAAAGGTAATACAAAGTTCTGGTATGGGGTCATGAATTTGGTTCAAATGACCATATTGGAAGCATATGCGGTCCTACAATATTCAGTGATCGTTGTCGCGGTCGAAATCGACTCTAATGTTATGAAATTGTAAATAATAAACACCTTATGTTGAATAGCTCCCTCTAAAGGACAAGATATTAATTAAGCTATAAAACAATGTTTATTGACTAAAATTGACTGATTAGCTATTCTCGTTCGGAAATTATATACCACAACTACATACTCTTGAGATTTTCATGGTCGCAGCTACCATTGTACGGCCGTAGGAGCTATTTGAAATTTAGCAAAATTTACTGGGAGCACCGGTAAATCTTTATATTCAATTTTTCTCAAAAGCAGAAGTGTTTTAGGGGCTAACATTTCTGGTGTTTTTAATACATCCACAGGGGCATCCAACTATATTAAAATTGTAAATAATCACTATCCACCCATTTTTCAAAATTTCCCAAAACTTTGTAATACCTTTAAAAGAAAGGATGACAAAATGAAGAAGTGTTTAGAAAAGCAAGAGCAAAAACCATCACTCATCAAGGCAATAAAAAAGAGGCAAATGCAGTTTGTTGGTCACATAATTATACAGAAAGTATCATCTAGAAAGAAAAAAATTAAAAGGGAAGATTGCTGGAAAGAGACGCAGGGGGAAGGCAATGCTATAAATATTTGCAAAGCCTGAACAAACAGGCAACCAAAAATGAAATCAGCAATATCAGCTTTTTAAGAAAAGCAGAAAATAGACGGAAATGGAGAGCCATGCATGACCACCGATGTCTAGAACAGACCTGATTCTTGATGATGATAATGATGATGATAATTTTGTTGTGAAAAAGTGGTTTCTGTGAATAACCAGGGTGTTACAGGTAGAGTTAATTCCCACATACCAATACCAATTATGACATAGAATTGATAAAGTGTAATATTTTGGATATGATACAGCATACTTTACATTATTTTTTGCCATATTTTCAAAAAGAACTTTTGGTATCTTTACCGGTTTGATTTATTTTTAGATTGATCAATCGTTATGAGCTTCTAGGGAAGATGAATAGTTTTTGCTCTCCGCTCTTTAAAAATAACAAATCAATTCCAAAGTATGTTGGTTCAAAAGGGGAATTACGAGAGACAAATGTATTTAATGTTTGGGATGAGAAGAGAACAATGTTAGATCAGGAAGGGGGATTTTAGGAATGGTTTCAGATATCATACAATGGATCAACGTGGCAGCTGGCGGAAGAGAACAGATTACTCATTGATGCTCAGTCAGAGACAGATGAAAGAGAGAGAGAGAGAGAGAGGGAGAGAGAGAGAGAAAGAGATAGAGAGAGGCAGAGAAAGTATATTCCATGAGGGAGCTGTTCACACAGAGAGCAATTATCGAAAATGAAAAAAAAAAATTGTGTTACCTAGGCATTAGAAATTGGGTTAGTTCAGAACTATGGCCATGGAACAATAACTGTCACAAGAGCATGTGTTGTACACCTATCTATCTATGACATGTCTATGGTACAACCTGCTGGAGATGTATTTATCAATCAATGGATTCAATGTAGCCGCCTCCTGACCGTTCTATTATATGACATCATCTCTCATTTACTCATAATCTCCTTCACCTCAAAATTGTCAAAATGGATGATGACTGTTCTGTCCAGGACACTGTTATGTCATACTGTCACCTCATGGTTACTCAATAATGGCCGTGTTCACACGATGGCAATTTGGTCGGCGTAAAGGTTGGCGTAGCCATGGATTTTCCAGGAGGAACGTGCTAACATGACTAGACGGTAGCGTAAGTTACCTGTAAGTTACGTGACCTTTCACGAAGGTTGTTTGTTTACAATCAAAAATTAAAATTAGATTTCGCGCGGTTAAGATGCAGAAGCTGGGTTGAGGTCATCTAGTGCAGGCACCACCACTTCTGGAAGTTTCGCTAAATAAGACTAGATCGGTGGAAGATTGTGTCTGATCGTGGCAGGTCTGAGTAAGAGCTTATGGACAAATGATGGTGTAAGTCAAATATTTATGGAATATTTATTGCTGCAGGGATAAATTTAAGCGGACTACGAAGCCCCGTCTGAACATGGCTATCGCAATAGATCTGAATTCTTATTCACAATAGACCAGTTTACTAACATATTCAAATTTATGGATGTTTCTTTCCAGGGGACCTAGTAACACCTTATTCCATTAACCTGTTAATTAATGAATGAACTACATTACTTGGAATCCAGTCTGCACACATTACTTGTTGCAGGGACAGAGCTTGTTAACCATATTCAGGTTTTTTTCCAAACATGTTTACAATGTGTGAAAGAGGTGATGACTCAATTAGCCTTGTGTAAGATTGAGAGGAGGGGGAGGGGAGGGGACGGGGAGGGGGGGGGGGGAGGGGGCGGCAACCTCTCATTAATATTTGAACATAGTAATGCCTTAGTGGAGGGGCGCTAGTTAATTAAGGCATTATGTCACATCAGACTGATCGTGTCTCCTGTGTATATAAGGACAATGCGTGTTGATTGAGGATCTATATTGCCTCTGTGTGACTCAGGAGGACAGTGGCTAAATCCCTCACTAAGCCACGTTTGTTACCACCTCCGACCCCCCCCCCCCCCCTCCCCCAATTCTCAAACTTTGTCCTTTCCTCCCTCTTGTTCTCTCTCTCTCTTCCTCTCACTGTATAAACTTTAGGCCTTTAAGTCTCTCTCACCTTTTCTAATGCTCTAAAATTACATCTCACTATATGCCCCCCCTCTCTCTCTCTCTCTCTCTCTCTCTCTCTCTCTCTCTTTCTATATATATATCCCTTCTCTCCCTCTCTATTTTCTATCTTTCTCTATTAATTTCTCTCACACTATCTTTAAACCCCCTCCCCTTTCTCCTTTCAGTCTCCCAAACTTTATCTTGTTCTCTCTCTCTTTCTCTCTCTGTGCATGTCCCCCTTCCCCTCTCTGTAACTATCTCTCCCTCTGCCCCCCCCCCCCCTGACACACTCTCTGTCACCTTCTCGGGGCTAATACACACATATCACACCCAATTCTGCGAACCTGCCTACCCTACTCTGACTAGCACTATATCTAACGTGATCCTCAACTAGCCAAGTTCTGCCTACTGCGGCCCGCCGTCCAATCCGTAAGGAATGGCTAATTAGTGTGAATCATTTAACTTCATGATACATGTCTAATTTACACCATGCTCTTGTTTACCTGGAATAAAGTGGTTGAATATTGTGATAGTGATTGAAAATGGTGTGACTCTTAGAACAGAAGCGGATGCAGACTCTTGGCATTGGAAGACATATTTTGTGACGTTGATATCATTTTTTGAGATCAAGTTGGACGTCACATTTTTCGCTCAAATCAAAGATATTGCTTCAGAGAGAAATATTTCAAGACTTTTGTTCATATTTTGATATATATCTCCTCTCCTTTCGCGTTGTCCACCCTTTCTCTTTCTCTCTCTCTCAAAAGTAGAAGAAAAAATCAGTCCACTGTAATTTTGATTTTGTGCCAAGATGTACTGAAAGCAAACAATCTATGAGTCGGAATCTACACCATCGATGCTGTCAATAAAATGTGCAACTTGTTGATCAATGACGAATATGATCGATGCAACATGTCAAAATAAAAGGATCATACTTATGTTTTGAGTGTCTTTGATAATGATCGAAGGTTTTGAGTCCACAACAATTTATTTATCACTATCGTCGCTTTATAGATCTCTGTGCATCATTAAAGAAAGTGGCATGGTTTTTAACTCATTGTGGTTCTAGTTTGATCTGGGACTTGAAGGCTGTGCGAAAGTGAGAGTTGCTTTAAGTGGAATGGATCCTTCCCCCTGACCAGAATATCTTGTAACGAATCAATCATATTAACGGGTTTTCCGCGATTCTGAACAATTACCTGCTCCTGCTCATACTTCACTTTACCACGGATATGCTTGAAATGTCGCACCATGAATACGAATGCTATTGAGTGAAAGGGTGCAGTGAATTGAATTAAAACCCTGAGAATGACTGACGTGAGGAGAAAGCGGTACCTACCGGCCGTGAAACGCCCTAATCGTAACTCCATGCCTTCATTTCTTCAACGTCGTTTTCGTTCACAGGATGGATCTATCAATCAGCTGTCAAGAAGCGGATCATCGTTCGCAAGTTCAGAGGGATCATCGACAAGGTAAGAAAAACAGTTTTCAACATTAACAGTAGTTTACTCAGTACTCCTCTCCCTCATATCCTCCCCCCACCCCCCCCCCCCAAAAAAAAGCAGTTTGTATGATTTGCCACAAGCCATTTTTAAGTCCAAGCAGACCTCTATTCCTAAAATTGAATATTTTCCCAATGTCATTATTACATGATTTTCAACTGTCTGTTTTTATGTATTTATATTCTCATAAGCTGTTTCCAGAAAGTGTTACAACATAGATATTCATAGATACATTACCAGGATTTCAAGAGACACTTGTGTACTATAATTATGGTTATTCTACCTTTTTAAATATTGTGTGAGTGCAAGGGACTCACTATCTTGAATAAACTGCCCCACAGTTTTAGTAAACAGTGTGCATCATTAAACAGTTTTAGCCATAATCTAAAACTTCACCTGATGCAGAAGCTAAATTTGAATCTGACAACCCCTCTTATTATGTGTGTAAATAACATTGTGTTATTTCTTAGTCTCTTTATTGTGTTAGTGTTTGTATTTTGTGTAGAATCATCTACCCATAAGTCTCTGTAACTTTTTGACGATTGAACCACTTCATAGTTTCCTTTAGTGTATTTTTCTGTTTCATTGTCTATCCATATTCGTAAGAAATCTGTTATGGTATTCTTTGACTTTGCATGTTAAAAAAAAATGAAAATGGTGAATAAATTCAATTTCACTGCCATTTAAAAAGTTTAACTGTTAATTTTACCTTGCTTGGCCACATTAAGTATTCTACTAATTCCAATTAATCCGACCTGGGTCTGAAATCATATATAACAAGTGAAAAGGTAGATCTTAGACTAGGTATTTGGAATAAAAACCTAATCGCAGCGGTATAAATTTTAGTTTTAGAATATCAGCCAAAGTCCTAAATACTCCTAATGCACGGTGAAAACAGTGAAACAGTAAGCTTCTTTTTATGTTCCATTTCTTTTGATTGTATCAAATTTTTCCATCAGTTCTATATTAACCTGATTCCGGATTTCTATCCCATTATTCTTCTTACCGGTACTCTTTCTATTCACCCCCCCCCCCCTCCATTTGTCCTTCCTGTTATAACAGTCATCTTTCTTCAGTTTATCAAATCTCCTAAAAAACTGTTTCCTTTTCTCTTTTGGTGGACATTCACAATTTTTCATATTAAAAAAAAACCTATTGTCTCATCAGTTACTTTCAAAAATATTTTTCCTTCACTATATCCATTATCCTATCACTCTCCCTGATCCTGCTCTAATATTGTATTTGAATATAGTTTTGTCATGTTATCACACATATTTCTAATTCTAAGGAAGAATCAAGTTGATATTAAATCAAAATTCAATTATATTCAAAACAATTCTTTCCTCCTTTTCCCCATGACTCCCTCTAATCCTTTTCTATCACACACAATGCATCTATCTATGATTAATACTCTGAATCAACAAATTCTATTATATCTCTATCTCTCGCTATCCAAGTGCTTATTGTTTGGGCAATCCGATATTAAACTATCCCATTGTTGTATTGCTCACAGTAGGCCTGCCGTCATCAGCTTGAGTTTGCCAAATACCCCGCTATTTTAACTATCCCGATCGCAAATTAACCGGTTAATTTGCGTCTTCAATAGCCTGCAATTGCAATTACGGGGATATTTGGTCAACAAAATATTCCAAGAAATCTTGGTCTTGTTTCCAAAATATCCCGCTATTTGGGAAATAGCGGGCTAATTTGCTAGTTTGTGATGAGTCTATCGGTCTGGTGGAAACGCAAACTTGAGCTGATATGGACAGGCCTAGTGTCCACCTCACTCATTCATTTCCTGCCATTACCCTTCTCTAGACAAGTTCATTTTTTCTGTCATTTGAACATTAAAGATAAACTTGAGTTATGGTTAAAAAAAAAGAATTCTCACAGAATCAAACGAAACTCACACTGAATGTTCAAGATTACAAATAAATGTCATGTGCCAAACAAATTTGGTAGAAAATGTATCCTGGCTGAGTAATGAGCATAGAAAGATAAGGAAATCAATGTACAGTGCTTGTTACTTTACCAAGACTGGGCCAAATTTATTAAGATTTTGATGACTCCAGAACCTTGCAGTACACACCAATACTTACATGCTACATGATCAACTTTTTCTGATCCATTCCACACCTTTTCTAAAGGCCCGGTCCCACTGCACTTACGGATGCAAAGAGGATGTAAAACGTAACAAAATCTTGCCATCCGTTGGAAAACGCTATGCATCCGTTGTGTACTCATTGCATACGTGTTTCATACGCTCTATCCGTCGAGCATCCGTCCACTGTGATTTCATCCGCGCAAAAAGTTTTGAGCTGCACAAAACTTTTAGAACGGATGAACTTCCGCCGTGTACGATGTAAATCCGCGACAAATACGAGCAACAAACGTTATTTGTCCGTTATCATCCGTTAAACGTCCGCTGTATCCTCTCTGCATCCTCTGGGCATCCTCGCAACTCACATCCGATGCAGCTGAAAACGAAAAGAGGGGGGAAAGATAAGGTACATGGAACGTCTATACATCGTTAGTAGCACGGAAATAGAAAGGATGTAAGCGTATGCATCTCGTATTTAAAGTATTCAAAGCTGTCATCCACTTCCATCCGCTTTCATCCGCTAGGCTTCCGATGAACATCCGTTTAACATCCCTGCTACATACTACCCACGTCCGTTATTTTCCGTTCTGTTTTCGCAAATTTTCGCAAATTTTGTCCATTACTGGAGCGGATGAAAACGGATGGAGCCACCCCCGAAATTTTGCTCGTCCGCTGTGTCCTTTATGCATACGTTTTGTGTCCGTCGGCCAGTGGGACCGGGCCATTACACAATGCAATCACATGACCAGAACTCAACTTTATCTTTAACCTCTGAGTCATTTCTAAAAATAGAAATAAAGTTCATATTAAGACCTCTATTTCAGCCCAAAGGACAACCCTTCATAATTATTACAATTATATATATTTCATTTTGGGGGAGGGGTACTTTTTGCAAAGAAATCCACAACATCGATTCATCAAAGATGTTAACATTTTGTCTGTAACAATCATATATACTTATGTTTTCAGTTTACTATTCAGATACCAAAACCAACCATATATATGTTACATGTAGTCTGTTAATATATCTATTCTTTTCATATTTCACTTCACTTTATTCAGCTCTATCTTGGAGCTATTATCGATTTTAGATAATTTTTTTACTCATTTTTAGAATTTCTTTTTAATTATAGGGTAGAATTACACACTCTCTCTGTATTGTCATTTATACAATAACATTTGCTAAGGCGCTTCTGACTGAGAAGATGATATCAAATTTATGAAATTAAGAATTTCAGAAGCTTACTGCCTGTTCATAATAAATAGGAATCAAATCAATCGTAGAGATTCTAAGTTATTTAGAGAATAGGGGAAATCAGAAAGTTAGCGAGAGTAGATTTTACAGAAGTAGATTGCGTCATTTGTAAAAGAAATGAGTATCTGGGGTTGATTCAGAGGCATTACTGAGATACATCCATGATTAAGATTGACATTTAGCTCGTTACAGTCTCCTAATTACTGCATTTATATAATTTATATAATTTATATCATTTTATCCCATGTGCTTTATAGGATGTTAATGTCATAAAAGTGTCATAAAAGTTTGCTAATTACTGCTTACATGTACATTTATATCAATATCTACCCTGTCTTTTTATTATAGGATGTTGATGTCATAAAAGTGTCAAAGTTAGTATGGTAATGCAATCACTCATATCCTGTCATTCTCTCTGTTGAGAACCAGAAGGGTACTAACTTCAATACCTTAGCATAGACTTAACGCCCTCTTAGCTCTCATTAGGTGATGCATGACACTTTCTCACGCTTCAGGGGAAGAGGAAGGGGGGGATGGGGTGCTGGAAAAAATATAAATATGTTCCTGATATTTCTGACCTTGCTTTCTTTGAAAATGGACACATCCTCATCTAATAATTGAATTAACCATTGAATTACAGGATGATTGTTATCCTGACCAATTTTCATCTTTCTTGACAGTTTATGCACTAACAACTTTTGATATCATACAGATTTGTATTCACCCCCCCCCCCCCCACCCCACTCCCTCCCAACAAAGACGAAAAAATTAAAGAAATTATCTTGATATGCCTGCAAGTCGCAGTCACAAGGAGAAAATGATTCCCATATGACCATATTTGCAGACAAAGGTTATTCAATATTATGTAATGGAGACAGCTAGGATTCTTCTTCATGGATTGGATATATCAGAGAAAGTTTGACAAGAGGGTTTAGATTTCATCACAATCAGACAAGGCATATTGATTTCTTGTCAAATGGCTGTCAGTTAAACTCAGGACATGGAATAATTAATGATAGCGGTTTTTCAAACACTGAGGGCAACAGGGCTCATGCATGTCACGCTTGGCACTCCACCGTTGAAATTGAGATATGCTTTAAAGCCCCATTGTACTAATTGTAGCTACTTGCTCCCTCTAAATAGAAAACAATGCCTAAAGCTATGGTCACAAATCAGAGCAGCGACCGACCGATCAGTAGCCTGCTCGGTCGCTGCTGGAAAAAGGCATCGCCCAGCGATTAGGTCGGTGCCCGGGCAGGGACCGCCCAGGCACCGAGCGTATTTTGGGCGGCGAGTGAAAAGTGAGCAGGCCCCGTCCAAATTTTAACTCCGCGCTAAAACTTCAGCGGCGACCGAGCGATGCCCTAAAAAACGAGCGGTGCCTGGGCGGCCGCCGCTCGGTGACCTGGCAGCCGCCGGGCAGAATTGGTTAAAAACTCGCCGCTCGGTCGCCGAGCAGGCTACTTTTGGGTAATGTGACCATAGCATTAGTTGGTCCCCCATGATCCTCTTTTTTAAATGTTAAATGAGAGCTGAGTTGATGAGATAGCCACCTGTCAGTGACCACGCTGGGTGGTCTAATCCCTCCTGGCCAAACTAGTA